>JAKGSA010000149.1:229605-353170 GCA_033558755.1 Philaethria dido
TTACATTGATCAAACGATAGAAACACTGTATCTCAGGTAATTCATTCCCAGTTTAAAGTGCTTGGATGTATAATAAATAAGTAATTTACAGCACTTTGCGATCTAAAATGACTGTAGAAAGCAGTAGAAAGTACGCGATAAAATCGGAATATATTTTGTTAAAGTTAATGAAGTAAATTCCAGGGGCAATTTTTTTTTTTATAATAAAACATGTCCTCCGTTTTGTATGCAATATATTGTACAAAAACATTCATAATTGGCAGCTGAAATACATTGTATTAATTTGTTAGAGCTCTTTACAATTTGCTTGTGAATATTTTAATGCTTATTCATGTTATTCATATGTGTGTGGTTACTTTATCTCCTAAAAATTTGTCTTTACCTATCTTGTAAAATTTACATAATAATACTGTAACTATACATCGTGGCGAAGTGACACTGACTGTAAACGCGGTTGTGGGTTCGATTTCCATGCGAGGCAATGATTTTATTCAAATTATTTTTAGTTCAGCGTTCAGTTCCGCTACTCAATAAACAGTTTACAATTTCAAGTGAACTGTTAAGGACTTATCACTAGGTTTCCTTTGTCTATGCGGAAAAAATATGAAGATGAAAAAATAATAAAGTGATCGTTCAAAATATAACATTTTCATTTTACGAAATAACCAAAAATAAATAGAAACGATAATGCTATTATATATATTTGTATGTACGACCATAAATATAAACAAATGTTAAATCAAAGTTCTGGTAAATCAAAGTCCGACATTAAATTATGTCGTGTTTACTCGAAATGACACTAAAAGAGCACATATTATTTGTCAAATATTATACCTTACTTTAAAAAAATAGAATAAGGAGTGTGTAAATAGTCTGTTTTAAACTCCGGAGAATTTCAAAAACTTTGCGCCATCATTTTTTTTATTGCAAACCATAATTTTTTGTTCAGTGCTACAAGTATAACTTTTAAAGCATTTCAGTTTTCACGATGCCCGAATTTTTAAAGCAGTTTTGCGTTTTATAAAAGAATTCTGGGAATAGGCGTAGGCGTCCGTGCTATCGGAAAAGGTAACTATATATGTTAATGTACATTGTTTGCTTGAATATTTTTTGAATTCAAAGTAATAAATTCTATACTAAATATACTATAAAATTTACGACCATGTGTAACCTCCGTACCGTACTCCGTACCGAGTAACGTCCGTAACGTATTTAGAAGGCAGCATTAGTAAGATCTTTTCAAATTTGGTTAGGTAGAGAGAGAGGCGCTGACAGTGGAGGTGAACGTTAATGCGCATTTTAAAGGGGCCCCTCAACCCTACACTTGGTTCGTAAGTCCAAGCACTCTACAAACTTCTCTCTCTGCAGCACGATGGGCACCCACACGATGAATCCATGGATTAACTCACTTAAATATATAAATTATTCCTCTACTTGTCAAATATGATTTTTTTTAATCTTTTATTATAACATTCAATTGTAACAAGGCTTTTTTTGCATTATCTTTGTCCGAGATCTAAATCGAAGATCACTAAAATTGCGTTACACATAAAAAGGATTGTAAAACAATCAATATATATTCATATGGTGTTATTCATTAAAGTTGTCGTAGAATTTTATAAGCGAGCTTTATTACTCACGCCAAAGTATGTAAGTGTGCGTCAACGTCTGACCGCTAAGCTTTTTGTATCATGACTCCATCTGATATCAGATTTATAGTCTTTATAGTACCATATAATTATAGAGAAAAATCCAGCATCTAAATTCAAACCACATAATTAATTGCGCAGATATTTAGGAGACTCTTATAAGCGTAAAGATATAAAATTATATACCGAAACGGATATTGGATGACGAAATAAAGAATTTTTTGCGCCCTCTCCCGCAAATCAGGTTAAGCAGAGAAAACAAAGTGTCAAGACACTTAGTTCAGCATTTTCCACCCTAATTCTAGTTCGTGTGTTAAATGACTCATCACCCTACTTAACCATCTCAACAGAGAAGGAAGATGGAAAAAGATAAATATAATCTTATTTCTATTCTGTATTGAAATCGACCCACAACCACCGCTACTACACTTAGACGTTGTCCCATTGGTGACCATATTAGGATATATTTTTCAACTAAATATTTTTCTATTTTTAGCTTCACGCTATATCCCGTACCTCGCACACAGAGAGAAGAGAACCTAGTATTAAGACACTCTGTTCTCTTTTTTTTTAATTTCCATTTAGCGCTTTCTACTGAAATTAAGGCACTGCGTGCTGACTACCGGAACTTTTAATGCCGCGCTTTACCTTGTTACCAGAGCAAGGAAATAAATAATGTACTTCAATTTTATGTCATCGATAAATTTTATCTATACTCCTCTTTACTCTTTGATACATTTGTAATAGAAATTATATAACATACTATATCTAAGCCCCTAATTACATTTATTGTAGGGTATCATTTAGAACAATTAAATATGCCTAGACCTAGACCAAATATTAGCGCAAAGCCGCAATATTAATTTGGTACTAAATCATAATCGCATCATTATCACATGTTCCATTAATTGAATGCATAATTAATTCTTTAGCTGTCTATTCGCATTATGTGAATGTAAATGAACTAATAATTTATAGATAACAACAAAACTTACGTATGTTACAATTATCCACTCTATAATATTGTAGTAGTTTATATGTTTAATGTCTATAGAGAGCTGAAAGTAATAATTTAAAAATAAAAAATTGTAATTCTACAGTCTATTTGGTTTATATAGAGATTCTTATATAAGCTTTCATGCCTTATGAAGTCATCGTGGCGTAGTGGAACAGCGTCTGACTGCAAAACTCAATTGGTTGTGAGTTCGATTTCCACTCGATGGTATTATTATATTTAACTATTTTGATTTCTCCTCTCTGGTAAAACGAATGGTGGCATTAAATTCCATCAGCTGTAATAATTTATGCCTTAAGCCTAAGTCTAAAGACTTTTTACTATATTTTCTATATATTTTATACTAAATATCTCTTACATATTATTTAGTAACATATTACTGTAAAGAACCTCTTTCATAAATTCATATATTTAGAGACGTTTAGTTGACTCTGTTATAATAATAACATCGTGTAGCTAAACGTTGCAAGAAAACCAAACAGAAGGCAAAGGAAGTGGAAAATACACAACATATCGCAAAAACATAAATATATAGAATTATAGCTTGGAATGTTTCACAGCTGGGTCCCGCAAAAACTTGTACAGTAAGTTGTATATCGTGCAGGACATTAAAACACTGGCAATGGGGAAAGCTCCGTTAGTCAGGCAATACGTTAATAGATATATGTATTTAGCTTCAAGCTGTTTCCCGCATAGCCGAGTAGTCATGGAGAACCTAGTGTTCAATCACTCTGTTCTCTATTTTCCGGTTTAAATAGAGACATTGGATGGTCAATGGCAGAATTGAAGGCAACGTTTTGTTTTCGAAGCTGAACCATAGCGGCGAAATGGTAATAATTTAAATATAACAAGGCAAAGCGCGGTGTTGAGTCCCGCCACTCAGCACGTAATGCCTCAACCCGGCGGAAAGGGGGGAACGGAAATGTTGAAAGAGAACGGAGTGTCTTAACACTAGGTTCGCAGGTTCCCTCTGCGTACCCTGCTAAATACAGGATACAGCGAGAAGGAAAAAAAATCAATCATATAATAATCTTGCCCCTGAGTGTGAATCGAACCTACACACACTCGCGTTTAAAATCAGACAGTATCCTACTGAGCCACAGGTATTATCGACTACATATCTTAGAAACTTAATGTTAACCTAAATGGCAATTTGTATTTAATTCACGTGCAAATTGAAACAGGAAATACGTGTTCAATGGTAAAAAACAGAACGACAATTACAACTGAAATGTTTTATGCTTCATTATTTATACACGACTATTTAAAGCTTTTTTGAAAGATACTCGGGACAAGGTTACGTTTCACTGTGAGGAATGTAATATTATTAATTAAATATATCGGCACCTTTCATGCCGCAGTGGCACAAGCGTGCGACAGTGTATGGCGGTATTGAGTTCCGCCACTCGGCAAGTAATTCCTTAATTCGGCGGAAAGTGAGGAACGGCACTGTGTTCGTAAGAGGGAACCTGAGAACTTAGTGTTAAGACACTTCTTAACACTAGGTTCTCAGGTTTCCTCTTCGTTCTTCAACCCTACCTGTCAGTACACAGCAGGGTAGGAGAGGACCTGAGAACCGCATAGTTATGCGGAATACAGCGTGAAGCTAAAAAAAATCAACCTTTATTTATTTTGCATATTTTTCTTTATTTTTACTAATATCTAAATAAGTGTCAAATAACTCTATTTTCCGATGTAAGAATTAATTTATAATAATTGCAATTTGTCGCATAAAACGATAACTTAAATAATATTATCAATATCGATAATATCGATAACGATGTATTGCGTCGAAATTGGCGGAAAGTAATATTTGGCCAAAACTCAAATCGTATTTATCTTAAATACTCTTTAAACGTGCGACAATTTATGCCAACTAAATCACCTACAATTTTCTTAATAATATTTGTTTCTTGTTTATGCGCGATTCGTGGACAAAGCCATATTTACCGAAAATATTGAGAATCTATTTATCTTCTTCTTCATCGTAATCTTCATTACTGAAAGTCGTGCCCGTTTCGGTGAGTCATGATGGCGGTACTGACGAGCTTCTTCCAGGCTACCCTGTTTACGGCTTGTCGGAGCGCTTCAAAAATGGGGAGTCCTGTGATATCTCTGACGGTGTCAGACCATCGACTGGACGTTCGGCCTCTAGGTATTCTGCCGTTTACTTTGCCAATGACAACCAGTTTGTCTAGACTGTCTGGTTGTCTTCGCGCTATGTGGCCAAAGTATTTGAGTATCCGTTTGTAGGATATGGCGAAGAGCCTTGTTGTGATTTTAAGCTGGTTGAGAATGGATTTATAAAATCTATTTATAAAAGCTATACAATATGTACTATTTTAAGCTCACAAAGAAATCTTTAAAATGGTTTTTTTAGAAAGATCATAAGAAACATTGCGTCAGCAATTGGGGTGGCCAAATACTGTACAATATTCCGACGAGGCGAGTCTTTACAATGAAAAGCAAAAGAAAGTGGACTGTATTTTGTGAAATTCAGTGTAAAATACGTAAAATACGTAGCCGTGCAATCAACCCATCTACATTGTATTTTGAAACTCTTCGAGCGTAGGAAACGTTCTCGTTTCTCAAAATATTTGATTCATTAATATTTTAAATGTTTTATTTTTATCGGAAGTATAAAATGGAATACCTATTTGCACCGCAGTTTAAATTACAAGTTATCAAAATTGTGTTTACTTTTCATCGTATCGTTTTTCTACTGAAATTCATGAAATGTATCGTGGTAAAATAATGATATATGTAAATACATAGCCGATAAGTATTCATCCAAACTATTTTTAATAAATACACCTAATATTTGCTTTTCATTATATTAAATTCAAATTCTGCAGTCTATATAAATTGCAGCCTATATGTTTTTTTAATGCATAATCTCCTGATTCATTAAAAAAAAAATCATCCATCCATCCTTACAAAATCGGACATTTATTATATAAGTAGGATTACTTTGAAATACAAAGATTGAAAATTATGACGAGACGACTGGTATATAACCAAACACTAAACAATATCTATAAACTGTTAAATTAGACAGAAACTGCATAAATACATTAAAAGTATTAATGTATTTTTAAATAACACTTTGGTTTCAGTGATACATACTAAATGAAACAAGTTTTTAAAAGAAATATGCAAAATTCGATAAAATTTAACGTCCCAATGTAGAATGTAGACAAGTCTTTGCGACAACTATTGTAAATTATTCGAAATGTTGAATTCATGTTACTCATTCGTATGCGAAATTCCGATATATTCGTTAAAAATGTACATAGTTCTTTTTTTTTTAAATAAACTTTGTTCAGAATGTTTTGTATGTTATAATACTATTCAATTTTATATAAAGTTGGGTATTAGTTATTTCAAAACACAAAAGCTGAAGTCAACTTCGACAGAGAGGATTTTAAATTCTGCGTGGAGTTTGTATCTAGACAAGAAATAAGACCAGAAAACTCGGCTAAAGCGGAACAGCAGTTGCTCTACAAACATAACTAATACGATAGCGTGACATATGGTGCAATTTTATATTTAATTAAGTATAATATAAATAATAATAAGATATTTTCCAAAAAAACATTACATTTTATCGACTATTAATTTTAATTACTTATTATGATATTGAGATGTTAAATTTTTAAATTATAATTTATTACGATTCTTGGTTCTAGACAAAGTGCAAGTTACGGGAAAATAAAAATCTAAAGATTTAATCCTTGCAACTAATTAAAACCGAGAATTAAACAACACACACTTCTTCGTGTAATGTTAATTTAAATATACATTTACTATTCCAACTATTCCATTATGTATAACAAAAGTTGTTTGAAACTTAAAAACAAAATACAAAACACATTACAACATTTTAAATATGCAAGCACAAAACTGTAAAGCTCGGCTGTAACCTAAAAATCACAAGCTTTTAGTTTCAAATTTAAATTTCCCATATTCGATTTATTTTCGAGTCCCGATATAGCCCATTCTGCACAATGGGGAGAATGATTCCGGCCGAAGCATTAGGAAATTGAGCAATTTATTTCATATGATCTAACAATTCTGTTTGTAACTTTTACTGAACAAAACCGGGCTGATTCATTATTTGTACAGAAGTAGTTTTTAATTACTAACTTTTGAGAGCAACTTGTCGGTCCGTCGGACGTGATATGAGTAGGTAACACGGTAATTAATGTTTTCAGATCATATGTACTTGTTTTTCCGAAGTAGTTGTTATGTAAGTCATTGTAGCGCAAATGAGATATGTTTGAATGTGGTGGTTAAAAGTTGAAATTCTGCTTAAGAAAATATTATATTTTAAAAAGTTAAAGAGACACATAAAATAAATGGTAAATTTCTAAAACTTTATATATACAGGAATGTGTGATTAAATATGACAAGTACTATGTTAACTGATAAAAAAATTACAAGCAGTATACGAAAATATAAAATAAAAATCTTTGTTTATTTTCATAAATATGTACTTATTAGTTAATATTATTATGTAAAAGAAGTATTAAAACAATTTCTTGTTTCATAATATATTTTACAATCATACAAAGATCAAGTTTTATATTTATTTGATTGAATTAAGGTTTCTGTACCAAATAAATTATAGGAGAGAGGAGAAATCAGAGAGTTTAATTTAAGCATTACCTATATATTCTTCAGTTATATACATGTTATTCATTATACTTAAACTTTGATAGATAATTTTATAGCCTTAAAATATTCCTATAAGAAAAAAACATTGCACTGAATCTTTATCGTTATGTTTCTTAATTATTCTGCGAACATTGTATATATAATAATGAATGTAAAGGTCAATTTCATGTACATTACAAGCTGTATTTTGACGAATTCCAGTTAGTTAACCAAATTAAGTAATTATCGACATGAATTGGTAACGCATACGTCATAGGTTATCATCATATGTAATGTTCTACTGACATTAATGATAAACATAACGTAAAGTGACATCATACACATTTCTACATTTTTCAGAGGTATTTATAAAAAGTAATTTATATTCCCAAGCGATACAAAATAACCAAATTGATAACATAAAAATGAAATAAAATTCAATATAAAATTACATTTTAATAAGCGTGAAATTCCCTCGCCATTGTACAAAGCACGTGGACTTGAAAGCTAATTGTGTTCTAATCGTCTCCCACTCTATTCTTCAATGGCCATTCATAAAATATGCATTTTTTCAACAAGAGCTCATTGTTTATTATTCAACATTCGGTACAACGTGGTAATAAAGCAATTTAACATTCCAGCCGCGGTGTCGGAACCGAACGTAATTCACACTCGTATTGACGTATCCTCGCTAATCCTAACAGTTTATGTACGACTTAATTTAATACATCCTTGGAGTGACTGACTGACTCATTGCTACGTCGGATGCTTGCTTTATACGGTGGAAGGATGTTTTTATTGATGACAGTGGATCATCAGTCTTAGATCCTTACTCAGCTATGGAATAATTTTATTATAGTGTATTAGCATTCTTTAGCATATCTGCTTCCTTCAGACGCAAACGACTCTTCAGAAATTCTTTACTAACAAATTTATCAAAATATATCTAAGAAAAGGAAGATAGCTTCGCGCTGTATCCCGCACATAGCAGGGTAGGCAGAGGGAACCAGAGAACCTAGTGTTAAGACACACCGTTCACTTTTAACATTTCCGTTCAACAGTTTCCGCTGAACTGAGGCAATGGGTGCTGAGGGGCGGAACTCAACACCACACTTTGCCTAGTTAGTTAATAGAGCAAGGGAATTAAGATACTAAATATTATTTGATATTTTCATGTTTTGGAGTGGAAATCGAACCCACAACCAGTCGCGTTTACAGTCGCACTTGTGCCTCTGCACCACGACAGGCCTTTAAGAAAAGAAGAAGGATACTTTTCGTAAAACAATATTCCCGCAAAATGAAATTGAACTATCCTATCCTATCCTATCCTATGCTTAGTGCTCGACAAAATTTATACATTTTTTAAATAATTTACAATATGGAATGTCACCAAAATTATAACTAACACCAAAAACATATAATTACCCAATTACTTATTCAATATTTCTATATATTACAGTTTAACAACGTCATAAATATTAATAATGATTGCATTAGGCGTCCACAATCCAAATTTATACGTTGTAAATAAATAAATTCTACATTCAAGCGACTGTACAAATCATAATATATTAGTTTCAAATGCGCTTGCAATATGCAACAGCGCGGATGCAATGCGAAACAATGTTAATAACATGCAAAACAAATCATACAGTAATCAAACAATGGCGCTACGCTCGTAGGACTCGCACTTGCGAATTAATATTTTAATTTGATATTATTTACAATTATTATTTTTTAAGAAATGCTTCACGTTTTAACATAGTATAGTAAGGTAGCCAGAGAAAACTTAGCGTCAAGAAACTTCATTGACTTCGAGACATGTGCGTTAAGTGACAGAACTCAACGCCGCATATTGTCAGAGGGAAGAAATAGAAATACTTTTTTCCTTTTTTTTAACTTCACGCTGTATCCTGCATATAGCAGGGTAGGCAGAAGGAATCTGAGAACTTAGTGTTAAGACACTCTGTTCTCTTTCAACAAACCCGTTCCCCACTTTCCGCCAGATTGAGGCATTGCGTGCTGAGGGGCGGAACTCAACGCCGCGCTTTGCCTTGTTACCAAACCCAGGATACGAGGAGGAGCTCGAATTAGCGCATAGGACTTGCGACCCAACCGCAGACTTAAGGAGGGCCCTCAACTTAGTAACGCTAGCTAATCACAATAGATTAATAATTCCAAAAGAATAACTTTAAATAATTTTAATAGGTATATTAAAGTGAAAAATAAAAACAATACTTCAATAATTTTTAGCCTCAACTGTACTTAAAATTTTTATTAAGTAAAATATAAAACAGAGTTTTAGAACCAACTATATTAATCGTAAAAGTGGATTTAAAAATGAAATCGTTAACTGCAAACGACTATTGTCGCCACCACAGACGTTATTTTAACAGCAGTTTCTCGAGACTATAGACTATAAAAAGTTAACTCTTATATTATGAAGATAATTTAAATATACTTTGCATAGCTCGTTTAAAATATTTTCGTCTTAAATATTATTATGTTATATTGTTTTTTTTTTTGTTAATGAACTCAAGATATAGAAAAGTAAGTGCGAAAGACAGGATATGTCGTACATATTTAGGTATGTATGAAGATACAATTATACAAATACAAATATTCTTTATTGCACACAAATAAGCAAATAACATAGAAGTAGTAATAGCGTACAATAAGGCGGCCTTATCGCTTAAAGCGATCTCTTCCAGGCAACCTTTGGATATTGCAGTTGTATAAAGTAGTGGTAGGCGGTGCACTAATCAGATTACATATATAAAATATTAAAAAATTAAATATATATATATACATATATTTTTAAAAGAAATAACCGGAACCTCAGTACATTTCAACAAACCATAACAAAGCAGTGCGATAGCGTGTTACTGTACAGGGGGGTGACTATGTGTGCGATTCACACTATACTTTATCATATTTAAATTGTTTTTAATCGACTCCAAAGAAAAGGAGGAGGTTCTCAATTAGGCTGTATATTTTTACGTGATGCCGCATAACTTTTTACTGGATTTTTTGAATTCGATTATACTTTTTTTATAATATATTTAGTGTGTTTGATGTAGTCCTATTTAAATTTAGTTAATATCTAACGGATAGTTTTTGAGTTATTCGTAATAATTTTACTTTTTACATTAAATTTAAAGACGATTTTCCTCTTTTGTTAAAATTTTAATAATTATTTTTCCATTCTGGTAAGAAAACATGCTGCGTTAAATAGTTAACAACGGAGTGTCCATACACGAGGGGACCTATCCTCTCTATCTACTATAAGGGAAAAAACCTAAAAACCGCAAAACAGCCTTTTCTCTTTCACCTTTATGCAAAAAAGAATATAACGCATTAAACGTTCTTTATAAGATATTTTATGAAGACGTCCTTTATTACATTTTTATAATGACATCTCAAGGATTGTAAACCCGCATATGCTCTTTGAGATCAGTAATTATATCTTTATTAAGTTAACATAAAAAGGTTGAGAGCATTTAAATTCTCTTAGGCATAATAGTCTCATTGTTCTTAATTTCAAAGGAACACAGCTTTAATTCATTTGACGACAGACAGACACTTAGAAGATGTTAAAGCAAAAGTTAAGCGATTTTATTGTATGCGAATTTATATATTAATACGTGAAGCAAAAACATTGTACCCCTTTTTAAGAAAATGAGGTGGACGGAGGAGCATGAAACTTGGCACACTTATAGTTTATATAGCGAAGGAGTGTATAATGATAATATTTTTTTTAAATATTGCTTAAAAAATATATTAAATTAATAAAATAAATGTTACACACACTACCATGGTTTGACATGCATGTTTATATAAAGTGACATATACATACATTGCTAAAGACAATGCGTTGTTAACGCGTCAACGGGAACTCAACTATAATGTAAAAAGGCAAGACAAGACGGGTCACATAACCTAGGATTAATTAGATGTAATTAGATGAGAGCCAAATGTTCTAAGAATTCGAAGAAAATGCTACACTTTGTAGCCGATTTCAAAAAAGGAGGTGGTTGTTAATTTGGCTGTTTTTTTATGTGTGTTACCGATTGGTGATAACTAGTGCTTTTAATGTGGTATTAAATTATTTATAAAATTTAACATTTAGTATTTTTTCAAAGTAAATAAATGACTAAATAGATTTGTTACCGTTTTCGTTAAGACATAAAACTTAAATTAAGTTAACAATTCAATTATATTTTTTTACTCGAATCTTATAATAGCTTACTCTTATTATCATTATAATATTAGTAGATGTAATTTTCAGATCCTTATTTAATTTAAAATATGGACACAAAAAATGTAAAGTTTACCATACCTAAAATTAATATAAAGAAGATATTATTAACAATAATGAGTTAGAAATATCTTAAAGTAATAAATATTACACTAAGTACCAAGAGTTTGACAATTTTTTTTATAAGCAGACACAAACATTTCTAAGCTAATAGTACATATACAGTGGCGAGGTTTTCATACAACACGGTTCCCACCGGCTTGCCTAACTTACTAACTAACTAACTAAAGTACAAGTATGAGACCTAAAAAAACGGTCGCCAGGAAAATGTGAACCTTAAATTGTAATTGAGTTTGCATAAAAACATGGTCAAGAAAGGTTAAATGTTATATCAAGAGCAAGAGCTAAAATAAAAAGTTCGCCAGGAAAATATTGGGCATAAAATTGCAAAAAAAAAACAAACTGACATCATCTAAGAGAAAAATACCTTAACATACTATACCGGCTTCCCTAAATATATCGGCTTCTCTAAAAATTACCTTCCTTAAATATATGTACCGACTTCCCTAAATATACACGGCTTTTCTAAATTTACCGGCTTGCTTAACTAAAATTTTTACCTCGCCGCTGATATAAATACATATTTTCTAAATTAATCTTAAAACAATAAGGTTGTTACCTTACAATTCTACATTGGCTTCAATAATTATATAAATGAAGCTTAACAATAAAGTAGTTACTTAGTGACTAACATCAAATGATTGTAAGTTATGCCAGTATGTAGAGACGCCAAAGCAATTGATCAAATCAACCCGCTTGATTGGAAATAAATTGAAACTTGAATACAAGCCGCGAAATAACTATTGCAGTTAATATTGTCTTAAACGTTCAAATGTTAAAACACAAGTATACGTAATTAAAATTTTGCACGTAGATTGCTATCATAACACAACAATATAATATTCAAATAAAAAACATACAATCTCTTATATTGCGTAGAAACCAGAGAACGGAGTGTTTAACACTAAATTATCCCTAACTATAGCAGGATGCAATGCAGGAAAAAGAAAAAATGAACATAGTCAGTTACGTAGATGTCTTTCTAAGTTTTCATTTTTTTTTTTTTTTTATGGATACCGGATGGCAAACGAGCAGAAGGACCGCCTGATGGTAAGTGGTTACCTTCGCCCATGAACATCTACAACACAAGAGATGTACTAGATGCGTTGCCAACCTAGAGGATACAGATGGAAAGGGAGGATAATGTAGTAGTCCGCTATCGGAACCACCACATTTTGGGGAAAGGATGGGTGGGAAAGGGTCCTGGCTTACATGCCATCGAACCGGAACACATCATAAGATATTTGGCGGTTCGTCTTTGACATGATAGTGGTCGCGAGCCAGACGGAGGACGAACCTCCTACCACCAAACAAGTAGTACTAGTGTCCCCTTTGACGCGTTAACAACACGTTGCCTAGCAACTTATATGGCACTTTTTATAAACAAAGATGTCAAACCATGGCTGTGTGTGTTACATTTAATTTATTAATTTCATATATATTTTATGCATTATTTTAAAAAAATATTAATTGTGCATTCCTTTGGTATATAAACAGTAAATCTGCCAAGTCTCGTGCTTTTCCGTCCGCGTAACTTTCGTAAAAAGAGTGTATCTCTTTTTAAGTTTCTGTTTCACGTATTAATATATAGATTGTCATATTGAAAAGGTAAAGGTGCCAGCAATACTTTAGGATATACTAAAATGTGAATTCACTTTTGTACTTTTGTATTTGTTGAGTTGTTTTGTAGTTATTAATATTATTAAATAGCCCTTTCTTCGTAATATTATTTTCCACTATTATTACTACTCAATACGTGATTGCTCTTGTTAAATATTTCTCAGTATAACGGTCAATAGTATACTTTACAAACAAATAGCACGATCACTTGCACAATATTGTATGGAACGTGCTTCCAATCTGTTTATTTCTGTTAATAATAAAGCACACTGTTATTGCGTCTTAAATATCAATTGGAACTTACTAATGCAGAACTTGGTACATATTTGACATTGATAAATATATATTTTTACTTGTATATTACTTTTACTTCACTTATTAAATTAGTCGGCTGTGGGTTCGATTCCCACTCCAGGAAATGTAACAGTTTAGAATTTTCATTTCCTGGGGTTGGTAACAAGGTTAAGCGCGGCGTTGAGTTCCGCCACTCAGCACGCAATGCCTCAATTCTGCAGAAAGTGGGGAACGGAGTGTCTTAACACTAGGTTACACCTCTGCCTACCCTGCTATATACGGGATACAGCGTGAAGTTAAAAAGAAATTAAATTATTAATTTAATGTTATATAGAGAATAATGGTGTTAATGGAATTACCGTCATACTAAGTTGTCTTTGTCCATTCTGCATGATACGAGGGATGCGTGAAAATAATAATCGTTTAAACTAAGACAAACTTTAAAGTACTTTCATACTATCTTGGTTGTCCTGACTATATCAGATTCATGACTTGAAAATATTGTATTGTCATCGAATCGGCATCATGCATCAAGCAAATTTTCAAGTCATAAGCGTTGCAAAGTTTTCGTACGTTAATTCATAGATACAGGTTAAGCTTACAAAAGCTTTAAAAAATATTTAAATATTTAAATGTAGTTTTGCAGAAATTAGAGATATATTTAATATACGAGCATATCAACGACTGGATTTTTTTGTAAATAAAACATTCCTCATTTTATTATTAAAATAATATTGCTAAGTTTTAGTCGTGATGTTGCGCAAATACAACTTAGAACAACTCATAATAGCTATTTTAAAATGTTATATCGGCAAGATAACTATTTTCATCAAGCAAGTCTATAGAAAACTATTTGATCTAACAATAAATTCAACCGAAGACAGCACTTGTAGCGAAACCAATCATCGATTAACTCGTAACTTGAATACCCGGAACTGGAGCCCGACAAAATGAGTACCTTGTGTCCCAAAATAAACCCTGCGAATTGTATTATCGATTTATAAATACAATGTAAGTAATAATAATATTAAAACGATTTTAAATAAATAATCATAATATTTCACCCCGTCTGGTAATGGTGTCAATCGTCGTCCGGTAGGTTTTCTTTATATATCTCTGTGGTAGATTAAGTGACCATAGCGTCAGGCGATTTGCCAAGCCCCATGAAATCCTCCAGGTCCAGTGGTGTTGGAGTGACGTTTCTCATATACGTGTCACAGTGGTGAGCTTATACAACGCTTTGTTCTTACTGTGCTCTAAATTTCTTCCTTTCTATCTGTAGCTGATTAGGCTTACATACGCTGACCTTAGCCCGTAGTAGTAACGAGTGGGTGAGAAATATGAGAGAATAGAAAAGTGCCTTGTTATATCCTCACTCGTATGGGTCTTGACAAAGAGACGTGGAAGCCCTCTCAAACATGGAAGCTGCGATCGTTAAGAGAGGAAGCAATGACACAACCAATTTGTCGAAGCAAGACAGTGCTTTTAATGCACATGTTTGTACTTGATTTTACCTTGGTTTTATCGAGAAAAGCTACTATCATAACGCTGTTATAACGTGTCTTATTGCGTTTCATAGGTTTAAGTTCGAATCTCATTCTATATTTGAAATGTAAGAGTTTTGAATAGTAAACATTTTTCATTTGACTTGGAAAAAGTTGAGTCTAATTGCCAACAACGATTTCAAAAATAAATATGATAAAATAACAACTGACTGATATAATAATAATCAACTTGTTTCAAATTACCAAACAATTAATATCTTCGTCACCTTGGATACAATAGAAATTTCACCTCACCTCAACATAATATCATAAGAGCACTTCAATAATTTGCAATTCAAGGTAAAACCCTTTGTAAAGGCGACTCTGGCTAAGCCACTACTTTCAATAGAATTTATATGTACGTTTCTCTTAAATAAAATACGATTTACTATTTTATATCATAATCTAATAAATATGTTATAAGAAAAACAAATTATTTTATCGAACTGTTTGCAATTCTATTAAGATGTAACATTTCAAGAGAAGAATATTTCCTCTATACAAGCTGACTGTTCCAAGACATTAGAGAGAGAACATTTTTCACATTTCGCAGAGAGAATCTAGTGTCATAACTCTCCGTTCTGCACTTTCTGTTTCAATACATAGCAGTATGTAACGCTTGTCTTTACCAAGGTGAGAAAATTGAAAATAATCTAAATTTAATATCTAACTCCCCCAAATGTAGATTGATTCCACAACAACCACGTTTAGAGTCAAAACTGTCCCACTGCGCCAGATGTCTAAATGATATTTCTAATAAATACTAAGAAACAATACACAATTACTACATGTGTTCACAACAACGCCTTTAATACAAGTGCAGTGTTCAATGGGTTAATAAAAGCTAAGCTAGCCTCCTGAACTTAAAAGCTCCTTTCAAGGAATCAAGTAGGTAATACAATGTAAACAACACTAGAAAAGCACACGGAACAATGTGTGAAGTGATAATTACATTTGCATAGCAACCAATGCTTTACAGTTTAGTTGAATAGACGTTTGTCAGCCGTTAAATGTTTTAAGTAATGCTTAATATATTTACATATTCAATTGGGTAAAGTCTACTTGTGTTTGCTGTGACCAATTGTGTACCATACATTTTAATATTATTACAATGTTAACTCAATGTCACTTGGTTTATTGATTGGATTAATATTAGCTTTTCTATTTGAAAATTTGATTACTTATACTGAAGCTTCAAATAAAATCTAATTTTCTATATATTAAGTAGTATTACATATAAATAATATCAATAACAATACACAAGTATAAAACAAGATTTATTATAATAAGTTTAATAAATTTTATTCAATTTTTTGTTTGGTGGTAGGAGGTTCGTCCTCCGTCTGGCTCGCGACCACTATCATGTCAATGACGAACCGCCAAATATCTTGTGATGTGTTCCGGTTCGATGGCATGTATGCCAGGTTTTCCCCTTTCCCACCCATTCTTTCCCAAAAATGTGGTGGTTCCGATAGCGGACTACTATATTATCCTCCCCTTCCGTCTCTATCCTCTAGGTTGGCAACGCATCTACAACATCTATGGTGGTGTAGATGTTCATGGGCGAAGGTACCACTTACCATCAGGTGGTCCTTCTGCTCGTTTGCCATCCGTTATCCATAAAAAAAAAAAAAATCAAGCATTACAATTTACTGTATCAACTTAATTGAAAAAATATAAAAGTTTGTAGAACCCAAATAAATCACTACGTACTGCCGAGTCCGGCCAAAACTCACCTAGACAGAACAAGAGCTGACCACTCTGGTCAGGCAAAGCCAGGAATAGGGTATTCTAGACATGTTGGACCAGACCAAGGCCCACCATCACCTGTACCGCTTTTAATAAAGACCATTATATTTTGTTATATCACTTACTACTATAAAGTAATTTCAACACTAAAATTAAAACAATCTTTCACAGACTTATATTTTCATTGTTAGGAAGTTTAATTGGTAAGGTATTAATTTCATTTGAAACCGAATATTGTTATGCAATTAGTTTATTTTAAACAGGCAGCCATTAGCTCGCCCAAGCTACACTTTTGTAGTTAAACTTGGGCTAATTTTGTTCAGGAAGCGACAGAAAATACCGCAGTCTTGTAACAATGAACACGTATTTTTACGTGCCTTTGCTTGCCACCAACTGGCCTTTCAAATGCAGAATATAACAGATGAAAAATTCTAGGAAACTTCATATCGGCCATTGTAAGGAAACGTCGACTGAAACTGAGTTATTGGAAAATTGCGATGTTAAATAAATTTTATTTTCAGTTGCATTCAGAGTGTTCTAAAACACACAACTCACATACCAAATATATTCTTGGAAGTAAATATCGACGTAAAAAAGCGGAACCGCTGTAACCATCACCTGACTCAATTTTTTTTATTACAGAATAGAAATCAGATTTTTTTTCGGTATCAGATGGTCCAACTCCCGTAGATCTTTGAGCAATAGAAAATTTTGTACGACAATGGAATTTCGAAAAGTAAAACTGAAAAAAACGCTATAAATAGCATAATAAATAGCATATTTTATCACACTGCATTTACACAGCTAATATGGTGGTGGTAATATGTGATTCGACAGTTTAAAGAATGGCATTTGTAGGTACAATAATTAGACTGACATGATTTTTTTTCTAAAATTTATTGGCTCTGTTGAACATTTTGCATTTTGTGAGTTACAGTAGTTCCGCTTTTTTGCGTCGATATGTAGAGATGCATCTAGATATAATGAAAATTTTAAAAGATAACGATAACCGGCTTCAAAAACACTAAAAAATAACATTATTAAGAATAACTTAAAACTACTTGTCAGATCTTAACTAAATTAGACCACATCAGAACCATCAGTCATATAAAAAAAGAATCATCAAACTTAGTTCACCCATAAAGTTATGCAGTAACACTCATAAAAAAATAGTCAAGTTGAGAACCTCCTCCGTTTCTATTATTATTTATTTAGCTTCATGATGTATCCCGCATATAAAATGGTAGTCAGAGGGAACCTGGGAACCTAGAACACTTCGTTCCCCACTTTCCGCCGAATTTGGGCATTGGCACCAAATCCAGGAAATGAAAATACTAAACTTTTACATTTCCTGGAGAGGGAATCGAACCCACAACCTGTTGCATTTACAGTCGCACGCTTGCACCTCTGCGCCACGACAGGCGCACTTTTTTGTCGACCTTTTTTGTAGTCGGTTATAAAATAAAATGTAATATAATATTATGTATGACATCTGCAGCTATAAAAATCCAAACTTGCCAGAGATAAAATAAAATCTTAAAATATGTGAACTTTAAATGAGAATTTATAAGAAATATACATTTAATTTATATCTCACTAGTCTTTAGTCTTGGCACTATGGAATGTCCGTCAACGATATCACATTTCCGTTTTATCTAGATCTATTAATTAGATTCTCTATATATGTATGTTACAGAACAGTATTATGAGGCGTTACGTAAGCTTTTCTTTAGCTTGTAGCTTAAGAAATTTGTAATCATATGTGTTACATATAGTCCCAAAATATAAAATATATCGATTAAAAAAACATATTTACGATCTTTTACCTTTTTATATTTATTACTTTTATATTTATTTTACTTGAAATAATACACAATAATCTAATAACATAAAGCCCACCTTTTGCACAATTGTTTAACAAAAAACTCATTCATTCAATAGCCTGACCTGTAGAATAGAAAATTAAATCACCTTCTACATCACATGTATAAAATGACCCTTTATATAGAGTTTACCTAACTACAAGATTACTAAATATTCATTATATTAATAAAAAAAAAACTTTGGCCCAATATTACACAAAAGTTTTGCGAACGAAGGCATATGAAATTTGGCACAGTTAAAGTTTGCACAAAGGAGTGCCAAAATACAATACTTTTTATAATAATGTATAAGAAATCCATAAAAATGATAAAATAAGTATTACACCCACTAGAGTGTGTTCGACATACATACATACATTCAAAGCTTCACGCTGTATCCCGCATATAGCAGGGTAGGCAGAGGGAACCTAGTGTTAAGACACTCCGTTCCCCACTTTCCACCGTGACCGTGCTGAGTGTTCATACACTTTTGTATTAACATTTTACACATTGACTTTATTCCCGTAGATTTAAATAAACGCAATAAATAAATGAAAAAGATAGATTAGCAATAAAAAAATATTATATTATTTTTAAATCATTCGGTAAAATATATAAAAAACTAACACGGAACAGCGTTGAGATCAGATCAGTCTGGATATTATGAATATTTATAAAGTATACAACGAAATATATTAATAATTTTCACATAAATATACATAAAATTGAATTTGTTAAATCTCATGAATAATAAATAAACATTTCTAGGATATAAATCGAAGTGTCAAAATTTGCAATAAAGAATTCTAATTCTTTTCTATTTCTTACTTTATCACTGCAATAAAGTATAAATTTAAAATTTGTAATATATATTTATATTATAAATTATTTTCATTTCTCTAGTGATAAAAGCGCGGCGTTGAGTTCCGCCACTCAACACGCAATATCTGGAATTCTGTCAGAAAGTACTTAGAGAACGGAGTGACTCTCTCTCCTCTCTCTCTCTGACTGCCCTACTACTATATACGAAAAAATAAAATTCTAAAAAAATATTCCTTAATTAAAAAAATCAAAAACATGCCAGTATAATTTGAATAAGCAAGCACTTACAGTTATCTATTAAAACTAATTTTTAGCTCTAAATTATTAATACATTAGAACACGATGCATAAATTAATTAATATGAAAATTATTGATAGAACCTTATAACTATTCACTCCGATCTCGGCAGCAGTTTTAAATCGAATCTGGGTATAAATTAAAAATTTCAATTGAAATGCCTCGACACTATTCACGTTTCAAAACATACCTATTCGTATTAATTGAACTTCACACGTTACTGCCAATCAGGCAACTTTATGAGCTTTTAGGTCAAATTTACACTATCATTTTTGTATATAAAAAAACATATTTTTATTTTTATGATAATTTTAATTTAACATATTCATAAACCTAAATTATTTCTAAAGAACATACTAGGTTTTAAGCTAGTCTGTATTATGTTTTCAGCTTATTTCAGTGTTATTCACACTATAATGTGTATTGAGCCTAAAGCTTGAAAAGCTGCACGTGTGGATGGTACTTAAGCACGTGCTGAAAAAAAACTTCGCTAATATTAGAACGGATGGCGCAATTTCGACTCTACGTGTATATGCGGAAGATTTGTCAGTTCCTGTTTCACGGTGGCCTTTTAAAACGAGGAAAAGTCAAAGTGGCTGAATTTGAATGGGAAGAAGTACTTAATGATAGCCTGATAGATGCTTCGTGGTGGGTCGGGAAATGAGGTATTTTTTAATCATTATAAAAAGTAGATGCGCGATCCTATTTAGCTTAATGTTGATATAATGTCAATATAATAACGTTACATAGTTACGTGGAATTTATTTACTTTCCTCACCACTTCTACAATTCATTACTACGATAACCGCATTTCAGAATATTAAATACTTAATTCTATCTATTACGAACCAGAAAAAGCCTTTTAATTCCAATCGCATTTCAAGCAGATCATGAATTATTTCTCACTAATGTTTTTTCTAGTTATTCAAAGAGGGTTTGCCGGTTTTGTGCTTAATTTACCGTAACATTAACATGAAACCTTTAGAATATTTAAACAACTTTCGACTAATGTCTTACAAACTGGGTATCTTACTACACTTACATATATAAGGATATGTTTAATGTCACATAATTTAAGGTTATATTATTTTTTTTTTTAACTTCACGCTGTATCCCGCATATAGCAGGGTAGGCAGAGGGAACCTGAGAACCTAGTGTTAAGACACTCCGTTCTCTTACAACAATTCCGTTACGAATTATCTCAATACTGCTAAATTCTACGAACGACTTTTGTCTTAAATTTTATAATATTAAATTTAATTGTCATTGAATTGAATTAAAGTAAATAAAGTTGTTTACAAATAAGTATAGCCGAATATCTTTAGTGGTGCAATTAATTTAAATCATTTAATTTTCAGGTTTACGTTTTCTCCCGCATAGGGCAGAAAGATCCTAGTGTCATAATACACTGTTTACTTTCCACCTGAAATTCAGACATAGCCTATTGAGTGGTGAAATTAATTCCACTAAGTCTTAACAGAACGAGAAAATGATAGTAATTTAAATATAGTAATTCCCCAAGTGGAGATTGATCTTATAACCAATCGGGTCTACCGACGATGTTGTATTTTATTTAGATTTATATACTCTACGAAAATATTAAATTTTTTGTTTGGTGGTAGGAGGTTCGTCCTCCGTCTGGCTCGCGACCACTATCATGTCAAAGACGAACCGCCAAATATCTTATGATGTGTTCCGGTTCGATGGCATGTAAGCCAGGTTTTACCCTTTCCCACCCATCCTTTCCCCAAAATGTGGTGGTTCCGATAGCGGACTACTACATTATCCTCCCTTTCTATCTGTATCCTCTAGGTTGGCAACGCATCTAGTACATCTCTTGTGTTGTAGATGTTCATGGGCGAAGGTAACCACTTACCATCAGGCGGTCCTTCTGCTCGTTTGCCATCCGGTATCCATAAAATATATATATATATATATATATATGGAAATTATTCCTTATATTCCTTATATACCACCTGTAGTGTACAACCGTACAAGAGTTCAGCCAATATGTCGTATATACATATATCAAACTTTAAGTTTGCTTATAATATTATTTTAACCTTCCTTAACAACACTATAATAGTTTAAAATTGAAGAATCACAATAATGAAGAGAATAAAGCTAAACGGTTAACTAATGTCGAGGTGTTAATTAATATTTCCGCATGTTGAATCCAATAACATGTTGAATGAGCCTACTAATGTTAGCCATATTATTTATGTATTTGTTGTAACGTAACTGCAAATTAGTTTAATTAGTATATGAATATTGCCTGCTTTATTAGTAAAATATTATTTTTTAAATAATATAGGAAAAAGTAGAAAGGAGTGTCTAGTCACTAAGTTCTGTTTGTGAGAAATACATGAAACTGTACTGTACGTAAATTTTATAAAAAATAATTTGTAATTTGTTGCGATCACAAAATAGAGACCTGTGTGTGAAAAATGTAACAATAGTTTTTTTTAATGTTTAAATTTATAAAAAAATATATTAAAATTGTATAACAGACTTATATTTATGATTATGCTTTGCATAAATTGAAAGTTTTATATAAAAAAAGATCGCAAAGTGTGTTAAAAATTATCATATTTTAAATATGAGACCCGTTAACAAAGAGTTAAAGTTCAGTTAAGTTTCCCTACTAAAAGCTCAAGTATCTAGTAAATGAAATATTTTGTCAATATTCCATTTTTTAACTTGTTATAATTTTTTTATTTTTAAGATTTAATATAAATTTATTTAATATTTTTTTGTTTTATGTTTTTGTATATGTGTATATTTGTATGTAGATACGGTATATTATAATTTATTATGTTTACATATATTCTATTGGATGCCTATTTTTTATTATTGTTTGCTTTTTTTTTGTTTTTTGTACTTTAATCCCCCTAGTGAGTATGTAACTCATCCACTTTCACAGATTGACTGGAAGAGATCTCTTTCATTGATAAGTCCACCTTTGTAAACTAAAAAAAATATATTTACTTTTTCCCATGTATTTTTTTTAAGTACAAAAAGAATATTATGTAAATACTACAAAAAAACATTCTAAAAACAAAGTAATTTTACAAAAGGACATAAACCAAAATCATTTTGATACCAAAAATACAAATATTTTAACAACAAAAATCAGCTTAAAACTTTAAAGGAAAACTTAACGCAATATTATTACATGGCCATATATTTTTGTATCATATTATAATAAAATATACTATAAAAATACCCGCCCGGAGACCTCGTATATCTTTATCCGCAGGTGCAGTGCAAACAGGTAACAGGGATTACCATAGTAATTTATCGGCTGTTCCCAGTTATTACCAGATTAATTGAAATATACGACGCCATAGCATACAATTAGCAGCAAACATTTCAACAATTACCCTTCATTCAATTAGCTGGATTATTTTTATGTATATGTATGGAGTTGACTTTTGCATATAGAACGGTCAGAGGTAGTTGGGCTATTTGGGTTAATATTTCATACATTATAAGAGATAAATAGTTCAAGTATTTGGTAGTTTTTATTATATATTTCTTGATAGAATTTTTAAGTACAAGGCAGAGCGCGGCGTTGAGTTCCGCCACTTAACACGCAATGCCTCAATCTGACGGAAAGTGGAGAACGGATTTGTTGAATGAGAACGGATGTCTTAACACTACGTTCTCCGGTTCCCTCTGCCTACCCTGCTTTATGCGGGGTACAACGTGAAGTTAAAAAAAAAAAATGTTATGTTAATAAAAATATGATATTTCTGTGGATTCCATTTTTTTATGTTTTCAAAGAAAAAAAACGATTTAAATAGCCGTATTTTCGGTTTTAAAATATTATTTGGATATTTATTTGTTTATATTTATTCTTGAATATATGCCTTAAAAAAATATACATATATTTTTTGGCAGTTTCATGCTTTATCCAAAGGTAATCAGAGAAAACCTTGTCTCAAGACACTCCGTCCGCCCGAATTTAAGACATACCGAGTTAAGTGACGTTAAGACTCATCGCCACGCTTTATTTTACCAGAGCGAAAAAATGAAAATAATTTAAATACAAATAATTCCCCAAGTGGGAATCGAACTTCTAGTCGCGATTACAATCACTGCACTACGATGGCCTCATACAATATGTAATGTATTTAAAATCGATACAATAAATATGAATGTGTCGACATCACATAAGCCTGTAATCGGTAATCGTTGCTAAGTAATTACTTTATTGTAAATGCGACATCATGCCAGCATACATTATAATAGCAATATTAAAAATTATGGGTTTTAATAAAAATTATGTTATTATAAAGCACACGATTTCCAAATATTTACTTTTACTAATTTCTAGTAAATGTTCTCATTAAATATATGATATATTTTTTTTATCTATTACTATATTCAAGACAGAAGAGAAATAAATAAGGTGGAAGTACCTAGTACGTACTATGGTATACAGATGATAATTTTTTATTCGACTCCTGTTAAAATAAGTGAAATGCTCATACTTTACTACTTCAATCATATATAGATACATTTTTTTTTAACTTCACGCTGTATCCCGCATATAGCGGGGTAGGCAGAGGGAACCAGAGAATCTAATGTTAAGACACTCCATTTTCTTTCAACAATTGCGTTCCCCACTTTCCGCCGAATTGAGGCATTGCGGGTTGACCCAAGAAATGAAAATACTAAATTTTACATTTCCTGGAGTGGGAATCGAACCCACAACCTGTCGCGTTTACAGTTTTACAGATACGTATCATATAGATTAAAAACGTGAACAAATGACATGCAGAGGGATAGTCTTTGGTTATAATGAGATTTTAAATTCGAAGTATGATTATATTATTCGCTCTGGTTAAACATAGCGCGATGTTGAGTTTCGTCACTCAACGCCGCAATGTCTTGAATTGAGATGGAAAGCAAAGAATATACTACATGAGACTAGGTTTTGTCCGCCTATTGTGCTATACGGGAAAAAGCAAAAAGCTGAAAAAAAAAATAATAAAAAATGAATAGAATAACCCAAAAAATGAGAACAATCGTATTCGATCATTGTATAATGTGTATGTCTCAGAAATCACGTAGGCATCTGTTTATCACAGTTAAAATAGCTTGTATAATCTTTATATCTATATATTGTACTAAGTACCGCACACAATTATTAGCAAAACAACGGCTTATTCACATCTGTATTTACAAACAGATATGACCCAAACACAAATTTACGTATGTGGCAAATAAGGATACGCTATTTGAACTAGTCGAGTGTTATTCGACTGACGAAAATGTAATATCAAACCGCATTGAGCTGAAAATAACTTGGTATCGCCTGTTATAAATAATTAAGTTTATTTTTAGTATGACTAAAGGTCGTAAAGATATTGTGACTCGATTGGTATGCGCCGTACTAAATTACCAAATGCAGTAGTGGATTCAGTTCCCCGTTTTATCATCAGTATGTGTCGCTGTAAAGGCAAACAGAAAAAAGCGCAATGTCTATGTCGATCAGAAAAAAGTTGTTAATATCTCACATATTTAATTTTATTCATCTTAAAATAAAATGTGTATATTGTCGATGACCGAATTTCTTATCATAATAATAAAAATGTTTTACAGTAACATTTTAAAATTTAAGATCACCCATAAGATATATTTAAAGATCAAAGCATTATTATAATAAATCACTAAATATTTACGTCATAGTGAACAAAATTTATTTAAAAACCAATTTACAGATCCGATTTAAAAATCCATTTCTTAAAAACTATCTGCTACAAATACTTTTGACGTGTATTAAAAGACCTGATTGTGCAATTATAAAGGTACGTATGCGGTCAATGACGCGGCGTCGAAACGGTGGTCTACAGAACATGTTCAATTCAGCTGACTATCAACGTATAGATTATTCGGATAACTTGTTCCGGATTATTCGATTACGTAATTTCGAACCGGCTAAAACTTGTCTTTTATCTTGTTTTATTTTCACGTCTCTCCCGCATTTTACTGGGTTGGAATTGGGAAGGTATTTAAAGAAAACACTCCGTTCTACATTCTCCATTTTGTAGGCAAAATAAGTACGGAATAGAGACGGAGTGTTTCAAACTTCAAACTATGTTCTCCATCTACCCAGCTATGCGGGGAAAAGTGTGAGGCTGAATAAAAAAAATAAAGCGTTCAAATTAAGTTTGGTTTGGTAACAAGGTAAAGCGCGGAGTTGAGTTCCGCCACTCAGCACGCAATGCCTCAATTTTGTCTAATTAGCTTCACGCTTTAGCTTCCTGCGACTTAACACTTCGACTCAAGATACTCTGTTCTATGCTTTGTCTATCTAGACCTACAAAATAAAAACATTTTAAATATAAATAGTCCCCCGACTACGATTCGAATCTATGAAAATTCTATCTTCAATCTACTTCAATTACGTCGCAATAGCGTCCATAAAGCTCGTTTAATGTGTCAAATTTTCCTTTTTTTTAAATATAAGATGGTAAAATTCCAATTTGGGCATGCAAAGCATTTCGCACGATATCCAATTGTTAAGCGACATTGTTTTGACCGATCAGTCAAACGTATCCACGGAATACTCGACAATGTTTACCAAACAATAGAGTCCATTATGGGAATCGAGTATAACGGTTACTGAAATGTTTGTGTACTTTACTTTGGTAATTTATCGCCTGGACGCGTTCCGAAAATGGTTTGGAAACAAAGAATAGCCGGATGGTGTCGGCGGTCCGTTCGGCATTCCACAACCAATATTCGCCAAATTGACTGACAATTAAAGTTGTATTATGAAACGATACGTGTTACATGTCATGTAAAAAAAAAGTACTTATGTATTTAAAATATTTTTAATTTGTTTGAACCGCACGCTTTGAATGTATAATTGCTTTGTTAAATATATTAAATATAAAAATAATATTTTCAATCTAGTTTATATGATAACCAACAGCTAGAGTAGTTCGTTGTAGATTAAAGTTCCACTAAGGGTAATCTATTATTATACTTATTTATAATATAGGTGCCTCACAGGTCTAGTTATACTGCGCGCGACATAAGAATGTGACTGCGAAAGAATGCAGCACGCTATTTCATAAACTATTCGAAAAATGTAGAGAAGAGTGACTTATTTTTAGATTTAAAATAGCGTCGTGCTATTTCAAACGAATAATTCGACCAATATTTGTAACATTGCATGTTGAGTGGCATACATGTGCTAAACCAAATGCCAAAGTGCCGGAAACTAGTGTCAGACTCTAGACACTCCGTTCACGGCTTCCCGTACAAATTCAAAACATAACATGTTATGTGGCGTAACTCAACGCCGTACTTTGTCTTAGGAATATTAACATAAATATTTTTTAGCTTCACGCTGTATCCCCCATGTAGGCAGAGGGAAACTGACAACCTAGTGTTAAGACATTCCGTTCTCTATCAACAATTCTGTTCCTCACTTTCCGCCGAAATGAGGCATTGCGTGCTAAGTGGTGGAAGACAACGTCGCCCTTTGCCTTTTTATCAAACCCAAGAAAGAAAAATACTAAACATTTACATTTCCTATAGTGGAAATCGAACCCACAACCTGTTACTTTTATAGTCGCACGCTTGTGCCACTGCGCCACAACAGGCCAACATTATACTACCTATAATAACATAAATATTATACTCATTACCTCGAACGGGATTGGAACCCACACCAACGCGTCATAGTCTATTTCTAGATTTAA
Organism: Philaethria dido; assembly: GCA_033558755.1. NCBI lineage: Eukaryota > Metazoa > Arthropoda > Insecta > Lepidoptera > Nymphalidae > Philaethria > Philaethria dido. The sequence goes on from JAKGSA010000149.1 coordinate 257,213, forward strand.
TTACGTTTGCAATGTAAAAAAAGTTGAGAATCTCCATTTTTTCACATGCATAAACAGACTACTCGGAAACATGAAGATCGGATTACATGGTTCTACTTTCGTATGAAAGCCGATATTATATATAGAATTGGTCACAATATTGGCATGTTATTGCGTATAGTATTAGTAGTATATGTGTATATCCAATATTTGAACGATAAGCAAGATATTCTGATACGTATTTATAATTAAAACTCATGGCAGAGCGTCTATCTGTAAACGCGATTGATTTTTTTTATTTAGCTTCACGTTGTATCCCGCAATAGGCAGGCAGATGGAACTGGAGAACCTAGTGTTAAAACACTCCGTTTACTTTTAACATTTCCGTTTCCCACTTTCCGCCGAAATTAACGCAATTGATTGTGGGTTAATAATATATAAAAAAAAAATTTATAATTAAATTATTTTCATTTCTCAACTCTGGTAACACAACACGCAGTGTTGAGTTCCGTCACTTAGCACGCTATATCTCGATTTCGTGCGATGTGCGAAAGAGGAAAACAGAGTGTCTTAACACTGGATTCCCTCTGAATACATTGCTATGCGACGCTGCTGCATTAATCATATTAACAACGGGTTTATCGAGCGTATCTTTCCCTTTTAATTATATTATTACTGACTAAGATTAATTATAGGTGAGTGTTGTTTAAGGGTGCATGCTTAACGATTTCCAACCTGCTCGCCGGTTCAAATCTCACTTTGGGGCAATTCCAGTTGATTCGTATAGTTTGTAATGTAAGTGAGGAAGCTGTAAGAAGTTTTTATGGCATATTTTTATGGAAAAACTACACTTAGAAAAAAAAACTACTATTTAACGTAAGTGGTTGTTTAAATATAATAATAGGGATTTCATAGCCTTAAAATAAAATATACATATATTTATTTTTAACTAAAATAATTAAAATTATAACACAAAGAGTAAGCCGACTTCAAATATAATGCAAAAATTATTACGAATAACTCACAACCTACTCACTGTGTTTAATTCACTCAGTAATAAGTTAAGCGGTAACACACACAAAAAACAATCTAATCGAAAACTTCCTTTTGGAAAGTTGGTTAAATTATAAAAAACATATATAATTTTGCATATACCATGTATCTAGTTTTAATAGGCCCTCGCCGAGCCCGGATAGCTCCTCGGGCCATTCTGACAGAGTAAGGTCGCCGGCTTAAAAGATAACAATAAACAATGCATCTTATACCTTATCCCGTCATCATTTTACCTCGCATACTTGCTGTCTAACTGGTATTACTGGAATAGTATATAATAAATTTTACTATTCTAGCCTGCTTATATTTTATTTTAGACCATTGTGTGAATACAATACATATGTATAAAAAGAGGTAGGGTGTATTTTATACCTATATTTATAATCATTTTAACCGGCCTCAAAAAGGGGGAAATTCTCAATTCGACTTTATTTTTATGTACCGCATAACGTTTTACGGGGTAAACTAATTTGGATGATTCTATTTTATATGATAGTTAGTGCTTGAGTCTCATTTAAATTTAGTTAGATCTGAAAAGTAGTTTTTGAGTAATTCGATTTTCAGATTTCATTATATATATGCTTATATAATGTACATTAATGTAGTGTGTTTGTAATTTTAAATAACTCTAAGCAGAATTCAAGTTACGTGAATTTTTTTTTTTATGAATTCCAAAAAATGATGATTTTGCAACAAATAGAGAATGAATTGATGTTTAAGAATATATTACTTAATTTTTGAATACATTTGAAGATTAATTTATTACTATAGTTAATATGTTAATTTAATTGAAACGAATATCCTTACGTAGAAAATTAATGGAAACAAATATTACTGTTAGTTTATGCAGTTCTTTTTGTTTTATTAAAAAAAAATATACTTTTATTTAAAAATATCTTTTTTAGGAATTCTATAGTGATATTTATAGAAGACACCTACACATGTATTTGTGAATACAAACATTGTTCTCACAAAAGATAACGATAACAGGGGTTTTTTACAAAACAAATTCAATAAAGCTTAAAATAATTTTGGCCAGAAGGTCTTTAGTATAGTCTTTTGTTATTTATTTTTACGAAAGGTAGAAAAAATATTTACTATGGAACACAGTAAAATATCAAAAGCTATTTGCTGTGTGGTTTCATATTAAATATGTAATTTTCGGGAGGAAAGCGGTGAACGGAGTGTCATGACACTAGATCCTTGCCGACTACCCTGCCATGCGGGTTAAGGCGTGAAGATAGAGCGTGAATAATAAAAATAACAGTTCAACGAATTAGTATTTTACGTTAAAATCGCGGGTTCAAATCCACTTGCATTCAAACAGAATTATTCTACTACGTATATATTTTTTAACAATCTTAGTCCTAAGACACTTAAAATAAAAAAAAAAAGTAAAATTAAAACTAGATAGCGTCCCGTAAGAGGCGGGTATCTCAGTAGTTAGGTGGTAGGAGGTTCGTCTTCCGACTGGCTCACAACCACTATCATGTCAAAGACGAACCGCCAAATATCTCACGATGTGTTCCGATTCGATGACATGTACCTGTCCTCAGAATGTGGTGTTTTTTTAAATATATATTAATAAAGTTACGAATAAGTTTAGTCCTAAATAATGTCAAATAACATTATTTAATATTAAAAAAAAAGGTAACAGTTTAAGTGGTTTAATATTTTGATTTCGTTTGTAAGCTCAGAAAAAGTAAAGGAAAGGAAAAATCCTAGATCTAGATCTACCTAGATCCTAGATCAACCTAGGTAGGATCAACCTAGGTGTATCCGTAGAAAATGAAATAAAAACCTAAAAAAATATCGTTACATACGTCAGTATAACAATTTAATCAGCTGTATAAATAACTATAATATTTTATGTCAATATTGGATTCACTTTTTATAACAAGGTCGATAAATGTTTTGTACACAAATTAAAACCTCGAACTTGATACAATGTACGCGTACAATTGACTTTAATTAAGTGATATTGCATCGAGTATATTGAATCAAGTGTATAGATAGTGTCATTTATTTTATTTTATTATGCATATTTATGTTGTTTTTTACACTATAAATAACCACGGAGTGTCTGGACACTAGGTTCTCTCTGACAACCCTTCTTTGCGGATAAAGCGTTAAGCTACTTTATAAACACAAATATTTTTACAACTTATACGGCGAATTTAGGAAATTATGCTAAACTAAGAACGGAATTATTGAAAGAGAACGGAGTGTCTTAACACTTGGTTCTCAGGTTCCATCTGCTTACCCTGCTATATACGGGATACAGCTTGAAGCTAAAAAAAATGCTATGCTTGGACTTGTATGAGGGCCATCGTGATGCAGTGGGACGGCGTCTGACTGTAAATGCGATTAGTTGTGGGTTCGATTCCTACTCAGGGAAATGATTATATTTAAATTATTTTAATGTTATTCGCAATGGTAAGACAAAGCTCGGCGTTGAGTTCCGCCACTTAGCAAGTAATGTTTCGAATTTGTAGAGATAGCGGTGTCTTAAAACCAGGATCTCTCTAACTGTCATGCTATGCGGGATATGAAGTATCTACGAAAACGATCAAATCATGCCAGACATTTGGATTATCCAAAGAAAGCTCTATCCGTTGTGATTCAAAAATGCTTGGTACCAACAAATACAAGAAATGGACAGAGGATAGAAGATTAATAATACTCTTGTCCTTTGTGTATGGTAAACAGTTAACGAAATTTAAAAACAAAAACAAATTTAACTTATTTATAACTATTATGTTTGACGTTAGGGTTAATGTTCTGATTGAAATGCAACCCGAAGCCGACCTGTACTTGTAACAATCGATTAAGGGCGTAATTTTATTGATTCAGTAGTTTCGGGCATGCAAGGTGCGCCCGAGACGAGCACGGTGCACTACATTCTTCCAAGAGGGACGGGAGGGACTATTAACATCTTATTCTTACCTTTTCTCATTGAAAAATTCAAAAATAATAAACACTTAACACATGTTTTTATCACAACATCAACTGTTATCATCCACACACGAATTAGTCTTTTGTTTTACATCCCTTCCGTATTTAACTACTAAAATACACAAGCGCGTGTCTTGAGTATGCCAAGCAAACTGGATTCGGTGGATTGGCTTGTCCGTCCGACGCGGAATGCTATTGTTTTTATCTCTTTCACCCATACATAAGATTTAGTGTCGTCTCGCTCGTTTAGAAAGGCGCCAATGCGCGGGCGCCGACTTCTTCCTTTGGGATGAGATTCAACAAAACAAAGCTCTATTGAAACAAGTTAGTGGTAATGCCTCAGGTTGTTAAGGACCGTGATTTTAAATTTACTAGAAATTTTTAAATATATACAGTATTTGTAATTATAGTGTTATAAGTTAAATTTTTAATCTGTTATATAAAAATATATTTTTGAGTCTAAGTAAATAATTATAACTGAAAGCAAATTAATAATTTACTTACAAAAAAGTAGTTCACGAGCTTTTTAAGCTCTTCCTTTAAACCATCAACGCGCGAAGGCGTACATCAGTCTACACTTTGTATTTATTTTAATAACGACCCGAACTCCGAATTCCTTTCCTCTTAAAACGTTTAACTTGTTATTTATTTTACTGTTTTGAAATGAAAATTTTCATAGCAAAAGTGTTAAGAATTTCATAAAATATTAAGGATTACATTTTTAATTGTTTTTGAATTGTAATTATTAGTCTAATTTTCGACAATCATAATAAGCTTTAGTAATTATTTGTATCATGTGGAAGTATCAATGACTACCTATAGATAAATTACTCCGTTCGTTCTCCATTCTCTGCTCTCTCTGACTTCTTGTTTTAAAAGTCTCTAAGTCAGTGAAAACCAATGGCGTGCTTTGTCAAAATTAGAAAAATGGAAAAATTTCAAATATATAAAAATTTTAACATTTTTATTTAGTTTTAACACCATGTATAGTAAAGATACACTGAATGAAATTACAATAAAAAGCAGCTACATTTATAATGGCTGTCCATCTTAAAACCGGTGTATGTTACACGTAATACCGCGTGTTTGATTCAGAGTGGTCAGTTTTAAAAGAATTTTGATTGGTTTCAATGGAAAACCAAGTTGTAATATAAAAATAATTTCGTTATGTTTCATCACGGGCACTAAAAACGTTCTTAAGTCATATTTAAGAAATTCACAGTATTTCGATTCATTAATGTTTACTGGACACTACTTTTTGCTCATTAAGACTCACAACTGACTGTGCGCCTCTTGCCGTACTATTTTCACTCCCATAACAGGTCATTGCAATCGAAAATTAGGCACTAAATTTTACCATCTTTAAAATAGACAAATACTACCATGTAATACAGAAATGTTAGCTTTTCAAAGATACATTTCACTGAAAAAGTTAGGTAACTTATTACCTATAGGCCTATATCATATTTTTTTAGATATTAATGACATATTAAAATTATTTTAATTTCTCCACTCCAGTAAGACATAGCACGGCGTTTAGTTCCGCCAGTCAACACGCAATGTCTCGTTCCCCCTGACTAACTTGATATGCTGGATATAGCGGTAGACTCGAAAAAAAATAATGAATAAATATATACTGAACAATAAAATAAATAACAACTAACTATCTCATAAATAACCTCAGTTCTCACAATAAATCAATATAAAATAAAATTGAAAGCTTAACCTTATCATCTAGTGATTATAAAGCTACAAACGTCGCCACTTGTTAACAAAAACAACCTATCATATCTTAATGAATAAATATAGTGCAATTATTTCCTTCGACTTCCGGAGCAGTTTTTTATACATTCCGCGTATCTAGTCTTGTTCTAATGTCATTTATCTCCCATCCCATGCAATGTCCCATATAAAATAGTTAGTTACATTCCAAACAGGTGAACGGAAACTGGAGTTTATTGCATCAATAAAACAAAATATAAATTATGAATTACCTGGAAAAAACATTTACTAACTCTTAATTGCTGGGAGCTTGTAGAGATACTTATCTAAATTTTGTTCTGCCTTCTTTAATACGAATTATAACATTTTTATGGGTTGTTGCCTAATGTAGATTTGAAGTAACTAGCGTTGATCAAATTTAAATAAAATAAAAAGTGATGCTTTTTTACGTGTTTCTTCAAACTATGAATCTTTAATGATATGTTTAAAAGGTTCTTTGTTTTTATATATACTACACGTTATAATTAAAGAAGTAATCTTGAACAAAAAATATTTATATCTTATATCTTATATTAATTATATTTTCAAAATATTACTTCCTTTCCTTTTACCATTACTTGTAAATAACATAAGCTGATTGTTTCACTTAGTTTTGGCCACTACACCATGTCAGTTTCAATTATAATTTTTCAATCGTTATAGTATAAAAAATAGTTATAAAAATAGTAACAACTTTTTGTAAAAAAAACTGTACTGTTTAATTTTTGAATTAGGTTAGCGCTACGTTTATTGTTACGAATCCACTTTGATTTTTTTTCAAAAATTTCTTTATTATTTTTAAATTGTAAAATTATAAAACTAACAAAGAGAAGAGAGAGAGTGCTCTGAATTAAATTTTGAGATGTTAGAGAAGCAGCTTTCACGTCTTTAAAAGTTTCGTTTTCCTTCACGTCTTTAAAATTTTGACAAAAAAGAACACTATCATGACGTTTTATACTTTTCAGGTGTCTTTTCCGCTAGATAAGTATATCTATCTCGCATTAAATAACTTCGCTTAATACTTTTTCTCAAAACAGTAAAATAAATATATTTATTTTTCTCAAAACAATAAAATAAATATATATATTTATTTAATCGGTTTCTAAATCCACTTAAAAAAAAGAAACATTAAATAAAAAATATAATGGCACTTTCTAGAGGAAATTGGAATACGTGTGACTAATAAAGCTTACCGCACGCAACGATAGTTGTGGAATCAAATCAAAATGCGGTAAATGTTTTTGTAGACCATTACTTCTAATGCGACCTGCTATATTACCTTTCATATATTTATGAAACGTCCTATAATGAAAAACGAACGATATATAAATGACTTTAGAACCATCAATCATTTCACTTTTAATTACGCTAATTTAATAATAAGACATGACTAATTTAAAAATATTATATATACATGTAATTATTTCACTTTCTACGAAAAACATAGGTCATTTTTCTATCGATATTTTGTTGACGCTAAAAAAAAATATTTTTGGTAATGTTTTTAGATCTCCCTACGCCAGTGGGATAGTATTATGCATTGCAACATACTAAGTACACAAGTCAGATTCTACCCTCAAAACACCTAAAAAATCATGTTTAGTTGTCTACAAATCAAAGTTTTTTTTATATCTTTAGGTCAAGAAATATATGAAAATATATATTTTAAGGTGAATAAATATGTCAGGGATTTTTTACGTGTCATTGTATTTCTTGTCCTTTAAATACTATACAGCCTGTCATGGCGCAGAGGCACAAGCGAGCGACTGTAAACGCGACAGGTTGTGGGTTCGATTCCCACTCCAGGAAATGGAATTTTTCATTTCCTGGGTTTGGTAACAAGGCAAAGGGCAGCGTTGAGTTCCGCCACTCAGCACGCAATGCCTCAATTCGGCGTAAAGTGAGGAACGGAGTGTCTTAACACTAGGTTCCCTCTGCCTACCCTGCTATATGCGGGATACAGCGTGAAGTTATGTATGTATGTATGTAAGCAGCAGTTTTGAAACTGATGATCAAGTTGATATAAATACCTTATTTATTTTAGTTCACGTTTTTTTCCACATAATAGCATTACAACACGCAATAAAAACTTACTTTACAATCTTATTCTATTTTTTTTTTAGCTTCACGTTGTATCCCGCACATAATAAAGTAGGCAGGAGGAACCAGAGAGCCTAGTGTTATGACACCCCGTTCTCTTTTAATATTTCCCTCCCCCACTTTCCTACGAATTCAGGCATTGCGTGCCGAGTACAAGTACAAGCTTTTTATATCATAATATATAAATCATATCCATTATAAAGCGCCTAATTATTATTAACAACTAATAAATAAAAAATAAAACTAAATAATTAATTTAATCATTTATTTGCGACTGGGTATTGAATACATCTCACATCGAACTTTACATAGTTTCCGATACACAGTGACATACTACTTAACGCTAACACGACAAATATACAAATTATACATACTCAAGTATTATATTTTTTTATTTCATTCATCCGTTTTGCGTAGTACAGTCGTTCTCCACTTTCCGAAATGGCTTGTTTCACTCAATACTTTATTTACCTTATCTAGACCACAGTTGTTTTCAAAGAAGGAAGTGTCAAGTCACTCCGTTCTTCACTTTCAAAATAAAAGAAATACGAACATTCCTCCGAATAGGAATTAAACGCAAAACCTTTCCAGTTAGACACTTCCACTGCGCCACGATGACGACGACGTCTATATCTAGACAGCAGAAATTCATTTTTTTTTAAGTATAAACTTTAGATGGTATAATCCCACAACCAATTGCATCATGATGGTATTACAGAGACAAAATTAATAAAAAAATAAAATTTTTCAAACCAAACAAACCATTCATTAGGTATAATATATATCACATAAAATTTTATTTTAATCATAATATTGAATAACCAATGAAATAATTACGTAAAATTATTAATCATTAAAATATTACTTTTTTTTAATTTCAATAGACTAATATATTTTCTCTCATTAAATTTCAAATTAAAAAAAAAAAAACAAAATATTTCCAACAGAATAAAAAAATATATATTACATAATTATATCATTAATTGAACAATACTGTAATCTCACATAATTGGTTTGGGGTCACTGCACTCTTCAATATAGCCGCATTATATAACAACCCAATTAACAAATTTTCAACATAAAAAAACGTAATTTTCTTCAACAAATAAAAAATAAATATGAAACTAATTTGTATTTTAATGTATTAAATAGCCTTTTTTAACGTCGGTGATTATATATTTAAGATTTTCAAATAACATGCACCAAAAAGTAAATTATTACGAATAACTCAAAAATACTCGTCAATCTTAACTAAATTTAAATGTAAACACATCAAAAGCACTGGCTATCATATAAAAAAGATCACCAAAATTGTTTCACCCAGCAAGTTCTGTGGTACATAAAAAAATTGTGAAATTGAAAACTCCCCGTTTTTAGTCAATTTTAAAAATTTACATTTGTTTTTATAGTATAAATATTAAATAATAAGGATTGCTTTCATGCAAAATATATAAGTCGGTAATTTAATACCTACATATAAAACAAAACAAAATTTAAGTTGCCCAATATTTTTATCATTAATTGAATTAAATTGTAATTTATCAAAAATATATATGTAAATATGTCATAAATACATTAACACAACAAATTAGTTTCAGCTTCCTTTCTAAACAATCAATGTTCAAATTAAAAAAATATATGAATTGCGGCTAATTGAGATTTTAATAGGATTCAAAACGACGCGTTCGCTTTTTGCACTAATTTATTATATCATAATATAAACTGTAGTTCATTAATATTAAATGAGAGCATTGAAATTCTATATATTGCTTGTCCCTATTAACATTATTGTATGTGAAAAAAATCGACAACTTTACAGAAAAGCTCAAATTTTTAAATATTATTTCTTTTTCATATACGGACATGATTAACATAAATAAATGTATTTTTAATATTTTGACAATTTTATTGATATTAAAATATTTTTACAGATTCACGCTGTATCCCGCACATAGCAGGGTAGGCAGTGGGAACCAGAGAACCTAGTGTTAAGACACTGCATTCTCTTTTAACATTTTCGTTCCCCAATTTTCACCGAATTAAGGCATTGCGTGCCGAGTTGTGGAACTCAACGCCGCGCTTTGCCTTGTTACCAGAGCGAGGAAATGAAATTACTAAATATTATTTAATATTTTCATTACCTGGAGTGGGAATCGACCCCACAACCTGTAGCGTTTACTCTGCGCCATGACATAAGTAGACCTTACTTACAGTAAAATATTATTATTATTTTATTTTGGTGCATCTATTGAAAAAAAAAGTGATTAAAGGATCATTAAAAATTAAAGCGGCAGAAACGTATGTACTAACTTGTTAATAAGGATAGGCGATATATATTATGTATATATAAGGGACAACAACACACATACAAACTTACACTGTAGTAACTTAATTGTAGTTAAGCCTCTGTTCAATAGGGTATGATTTTCAAAAAATTATGAAAAAAAGTTGTGTAAATGAATACCACTTTTATAAACAAAAGTTAAATACTTAAGTTTGTTTATGAGCTACACTCAGAGACATCAATTAGTATTTAATCAATATTAAATTATAGCAAAGACATAAAATTTAATGCAAGTCAAAGCATATTGAAAATTTGGCTTCCGAGTTTGACATTATATAAGTAGTTAATCATACCCTATTGTTTCTATTTAAGAGGATTTTTTTTTTGTTTTATTATTATTATTTAAACTTGTGCTTTGAATTCAGTACAAAAAGGGAACACACCTACTTTCAAAGTAAAAAATAAATTAGACTAAATAAATTAACTTATACCACACATCACTATTATAATTCGGAATGTTCAACGTTTTCTTCTAGCTGTGGTATTTCTGTGGCTTCCTCAGCAGCTTCTGTTTGGCCATTTTCTTCTATTTCTTCAACTTCCTCAACAACTGGTTTAATATCTTCCTCCTTCTCATCTATAGTTTCAGTTTTGTTTTCTTCTTTCTTCGCTGGTTTCTTAGGTTTCCAAATTTTCATTTTATTAAGTAAATATTTAACTTCTCTGTCAAGATTAGTTATCTTTTCTCTAATACTATCTACTGTCAATTTGATATCATCATTCCTTTTCAAGGCATTCTGTTCCTCAATGGACTTCTCTAACCAACTTTCTGTCTCTTCAATTTTCTTTTCTAGAACTGTTATTTCGACTTCCGTGAACACGTCTCTTTCGGAATTGGCTTCCTTGGTGAAGTTTTGAGCCATTTTCAAAAACTCCTTAGAACTATTGAGAAGGTTTCGTACAGCATTTACTGCGTCCGGTCGCTCTCTGTGTTCCCAGTGCTTATAGAATATAAGGTTTGTCTTTTCTTTGAGTAATTTAAGTTTCTCTTCATACATTTCAGTTTCTGCATCATATCCATCATCGTAGAGCCATTCAGAGATTTCAGCACAAATCTTAAGGATTTCTTCAATCTGTTCAGGAGTACCGCATTCTGCATACTCATCCATATTAATTTTGAGTTGAGCATCGACAACGAAAGCTTCTAGATTGTTTAACGCTGTCTCACGTTCTACGCGTTTCTTATCTACATTATTTAACTGAGTAATCTTGGTTTTGGAAACTTTGAACTCTTCAGATGTTAACGGTAGAAGGGTTAGTATTTGTTCATCTGTTTGTATTGGTTCTTTCATCACTACAATCTTAGGCTTAGGCTTGCTTTCAGCTTCTGTTGCATTTTGTTTCTCTGTAGTAGTCTCATTTGCTTTAGCTGTATCATTTCTTGGCTCTTTGGGTTTCTCTTCTGCCTTTTCTTCAGGTTTATCAGGTAATTCAGAGTCTGAGCTGAATAATTTGCTAATAGTGCTACCTATTTTGGATAAGGTACTGTCTTTGTCGTCATCTTCCTCTGTAACAGTTTTCTCAGCAACAAATTCCACATTCACTAAGTTAAGAATACCGGAATCGTCCATGTTGAAATGAGCTTTAATACCCTTATGTTCAATATTTTCTCCTGTATTCTTAGCCAATACGTCGCTAACTCCAGACAATACAACTTGTGATAAGTTCAATGACCCTATGCTCACTATTTCGTTTGACGGGATGTGGTCTAACTCAGCGTAGTTAACGTTAAAACTGAAATCGTCTGTGTGTTTGTTGAAGGTGATGACTTTCTTTTGTGGGTAAGGATTCATTGGTCCGAATAGTGTTCTCCTTATCTGTAACATTACAAAATTTCTATAATCATAAATAAATTATCAATAAAAAATTAAATAAGTGCAAAATCACAGGAATAAACATAAAAATAAATGACAATTAACAATTATAAACTTACAGTCTCCTGAAAATTAAACAAAACCATCTAAATCAATATAGTCCGTTAATCTTATTTTTATGAATTAGTTTCTTTAAAACATGTATATAAGTAATTAACTGACCAATTTATCATTGCCATCGACATGTCTGGTGAACACAACTTGTATGGGCAGCACGACCGCATCACGCACATTGAGAGGAGCCACCTTGTATCCAGTTGCTAAAGACGCCGCTCTATATAAACATAAAAAAATATGAATAAAAAAAATCATATGACACAATCACATTGAATAGTTGTGATAATTTAAAGTAATTAAAGTCTTCAATTGGGGTTTATTTTTTAATATTTTCATTTTGCCATTTAATAAGCCATGACCTTGTTTGGACAGGTTATTGATAAACAAGACTTGAAATTTCCAAGCAGTTTCCTATCACTTTTTATTTCATTAGCTTTTTATCTATTTTGGTTTATTCGTTAGCTTTCCATTTTTAAAAATGAATATTTGGGCATGACCCACTACATACATTTGTGATATCATAGCTACCAGCAAAATTTTTTTTTTTTAATTTTATGACAAAGCACGGCTTCGACTTCCGCCACTTAACAAATAATGTCTCGAATCCGGGCGGAAAGAAACAGAGTGTTTTAACATTAGGTTCTCTGACTGCCCTGCTTTAAAAAAGCATATTATACCTAACCTACCTACCTAACTTCACGCTTTATCCCTAGCGAGGTAGTCAGAGAGGACGGAGCGCCAAACGCTACGGTGCCTGCATACCTCTTTCGCTTCGTCCACAGTCATCAACCTCTTCATGCATGCCCTCATTATATATTATAAACACTTCTAGTCTAAAACCTACCTATAAACAGCTCCCATAGTGGCGGCCTCATCAGCATTAATAGACCGCGAGAGCTCCAGTCCGCTGGTGGACTTGAGCACGTCCTGTACGGCGGGCACGCGCGACGCGCCGCCCGCCACCACCAGACGAGCCCCGCTGCCGGAGCCGGCCGCCGCCGCCACCGCGCGTTGTATCACGGCGCCTACTCGCGGGTACAGATCGGAGCATAGAGCTTCGAAGTCTGCTCGTGTTACCTGTTTGTGTACGAATTATTTGTAATTTAGTTTTTTTTCATAATTGAATCGGTGAGTGCAGAAACAACGTAAGTCCGGATTTTCAAATTTTGGTGGTTTCTCTACTCAACACGCATCTTGCCTTTCTAAGCTAGTTTAAATCGATTACGATTTTTTTGCATTTTTTGTGACTTACGTTGTTTCTGCACTCATTGATTCAATTAGGCTGAAATGATTTATGTTACTAATAAAACGAAAACTAGTTTGCGTAAAATATTCAAAGTGTCAAGTTCCCCGTGGAAAATGATTTACACAGTTCCTATTTCATATTAACAAAATATAGCAAAGCATATATTGTATAATTCTTTATCTCTATATATAATTTTCCCGTATTTTACTGAACAAGAGAATTACGCAAAATGCGCACTGCACGAAACTCATTTTTCCATTCAGTTCAAATCAATACTAAACACTTTCAATACCACATTTTAATTTCACACCTGACAAACTTGTATGTATTAAATATATTTATACCCATATAATAAATATTTAGAGACAAAATATTATAGTAAATTATGTAGTAACTAGTATAATTTATTATTGAAAATGATATTTTTTTACAAAGCACTGAACTAATAACTTTTACACATCAAACTATGAAAACAAATTAAATTTCATGAAAAGCAATAAATTTAAAATAAACTCACCAAATGTTTAAAATCTTTATCATCAAGTAAACTTTCAATTTGCGCATAATGTTCTGTATTAGCTGATAGTACTATTTTAACTCTTTCTGCCTCCCGCAGTAGTTTCTCCATAGAACGAGGCGAAGCCCTAACATCACCGCCTCCATTTGCCTCCCAAGCTTTGATAAGATGCTCCCGAAGACGTAAAGTCATTTCTAAGCCTCCAAGTGTTCTGAAAAGTCAAATTTCATAATAAATAATAATTTTAATTTTTTTAATTTATCATGTCATTAATAATATAGCACTAGTTTAATTTAACACCGTACCTTGTCTTACCAGAACGGAAAAGTCAAAAAAATTAAAATAATAATCATTCCTCGAGTGAGAATCAAACCCACAACCAATCGTGTTTTAAGTCAAATGCTGTTCATATATAGCACAATATATACTAAAACAAGTTTGACTAGCTTTAGTTTAAAACAATGCAAAATTAAATGTACTAAAGGAAGGCTTTCAACAAAGTAATGAATGTTAGTATGATTCTGTTATAGCCTGGTATGCCCATTTTTTAAATTATTAAGTGTGGCAAGATATAAAAGATAAGTTATATTACAGTAAATATTATTATTAAATTGAAATCAATGAAATGTCATATAGGAAATTAAGAAAATGTATCAAACCTGTCATATCCAACCCCAATTACTTGCAACTGTGGAACAGTCTCAACATAACCCTTGTCCTTTATCTTAACAGTCTTGTATTCCACAAGAGCAGCCTTCGTGGAAACTGCACCCATGTCAAAGAAGAGAGTGTACCATGCCGTTTCATTGATTTCCTGTTTAAAAAAAAATATCATAAGCGGTATCCCGCGACTATGTGTGTGTGGAGTATAAAACCTAAAATCCCGAAATTTTTCCTTATTTTCGAAGTTGTCTCGAGAAATCCTGTCTTAATGCTCTTCTACCCGCCTCAAGTAGCTTAACTGCCAAATTTCAGCCTTCTAAGGTCAGTAGTTTTGCAAGTATGTTGTCTGTCAGTCACTCAGTAAAACAAGCATGAATGTGTTAAAAGTCGGCTTGCATATACATTTTTTATAACATGATATACCTAATGCATATGGCTTTAATTTATATATGTAAAACTCTTAGCAAACTAAACAAGCTCAGGCAAAACAAAATACGGAAATAACATAAAATAATAAATAAATAGCAAAAAACTCAACTTAGAAATGGCTGCCTTGAAAATATGGATTTTCAATTTATTAGATTACTTACGCTTGGTATGGATATAATCAATTAGACACTTAGTCTATACACTTTTGATTGAAATGTATTTTTTCTTACTTCTATTTTTTTTTAGCTTCTTATAGCATATAGCAGCCTTCTTCCTGCATATAGCAGGGTAGGCAGAGGGAACCTGAGAACCTAGTGTTAAGACACTCTGTTCTGTTTCCGTTCCCCACTTTCTAGATTTGAGACATTACGTGGAACGTAACTATAAATGGCGGAACTCAACGCCACGCTTTACCTTGATACCAGACCCAGGAAATGAAAATACTTTTTCACTTCCTGGAGTGGGAATTGAACCCACTTCAGGAAATGATTTTTTTTAAATTTATCTTGCATAAATAAAATTATTCCTAACTAAGTAATGCCTAAGTGAGTTTTAGTTTTTAATAATATAGTAATTATACAAATTTTTATGTGTTATATTTATATTATTATTTCTTTTACAACTGGTATGTAAAACAGCAGTAGCAGCTGCAGTATACATATGCATGAGATAGGTACCTACATATATTTTAAGTATCTATCTATATCTGTCAACAATATATTTCCCTAACATGAAATTGAGAAGTCTAAGTTATGTATGCTTGGTATTAAGAATAAATGTTTGTATGAAGCATTTTCTATGAAAAAACAATATCAATCATCAAAATGGTAAAAATAAAATCTTTTTGAGCTAATAATAAACCTTCAATAGATGTAAATTTGAACTTGAGTAAATATTTACTATTGAAATATTTTCTTAGTGGTTGTTTTAAAAAATACCTAACCAATAAAAAAAATAAATAAAACCTACCTTCCTTCTAAATATTCCATAATTTATGGCAATGGCTGTATAATCATTAATCAACTGCAACACATTGAGACCAGCTAGTGCCGCAGCTTCCTTCATAGCTCTGCGTTCAACTTGGTTGAAGTAACCAGGAATTGTGATCACACATTCAGTAATTTGTTGACCTAATAAAAAAATCAATTAGTGTAAGAAATTGAATTACCTTTTTTTTTTATTGATGATTATTTAAGAAAAGCTAGTAATTCGTAATATGTTAAATGAAGGTGGACAGGTTATATGCTGAGAGATAATGAAAAGTGGAGCAAACTTGTCACACATCTAAGAACAGGGAATCGGAAAAGAGTTTGGCAATATAAACGATGGGAGGATGATATTGCCTAAGCAGTTGGGAACATGTCGAGGAGAATGGCCTCCAATAGATTAAAGTGGAAAGAGATCGAATGGGCCTTTGTAAAAGTACAAACAGACAGAAAAATTAACTAATTATATCATAGCTCTCATTGTTAAATCAAATGTCTGAATAAAGAGGTTTTATCATTATTATTATATAGTCTCAATTCAATGCCTAAATTCAGTGAAAAGTGGGGCACGGAATTGTTGAAAGAGAATGGAGTATCTTAACAGTAGATTCTCTGGTTCCCTCTGCCTACCCCACTACATGTGGGTACAGCGTGAAGTAGAAACAAAAAAAAACTATATAGTAAATAGTAAATAAAAGTCAAATGAGAAGAAAAGTAACTTTAAACTTTTTTGTGCTTAGCAAGGTAGTCACTAAGAACCTAATGAACATCAAGGCACTTTATTCTGCACTTTTAACGAAATTAAGTCATCACATTTTAAGTGTCGAAACAGAATGCCGCATCATCACCATACCATCACCATATCAAAAAATAGCCTCAAAAAATATAGCAAAACTTATTGGAAAAATAATTACAAATTCTATATATACAAGAAACCTGCAATAGACAATCTAATATTAACTTCTTTTAAAATTTATTACTTCCAAAACAGATATATGTTTTATATGTGTATATGAATAAGATAAAGCAAACTTAGTACCGTGACTTATTTCAGCAAATTCTTTAGCCTTAGCCAACAGCTGTGCAACAAGCTCTTCAGGTGTATATTTAGTGCTGTCATCATGTACAAACTCCGGTGTCCCTCTGTCTGTTGGTAGTATTTCATAGTATGGGAATTTCTCTCTAAAAAAAAAAGAATATAAAAAAAATTATATTAAAATATTGTACTTACTAATACCATAAATGAAGAAGTTTGTAAAGATAGATTGATGTTTTTTTCTCTATCATACAAAATCTAATGTATATTAGACAAATTCAACAATACACAAGAGTAACACAAAGACTATGATTTGATGCAAGATTTTGTGCAATTTGGCTATAATATAATAAGTATTTGTATCTAGTAGAGAATATATGTTTATTTTACATCTTAATAGCTAATATTTGTCACACAACCATCTTCAAATGGGTAAGAAGTGGAGATGAGAATGAGTTACTATTAGATTCCCTCTACTTATCCAACATAATGCAGAAAATATAGTTATAAAAAACAGCACAAACATATTTGCAGTGTACACATAATAGATATACACTTCAAATATGTATGTATCTTAATATCAAAACACAACAGTGTTTAATAAGATTCACTTCAATTATTTAAAAAAGCTATTTATTTCTAAATTGACTTAATATTTAATAGAATCAACACTAAATGGGTTTTTTATAAAATATATATAATACTCCATAAACTAAAAATGCCACAACAACTCATAATTAGCTATACTTTTTTTCAGTTTATTAATAAATTTCAATAGTAATATTACAGTAAAAGGAATGTAATAAAACATAAATAAAAAGTCCTTTTCAGACTGTAGATTTAAAAAAGATATTTTTCAAATATATTTTAACTAAGACTATACTTACTTGTATGCTTGCACCAAAGGATGATCGTATGGTTTTCCTAAGAGGTCCAAGAGAAATTTATATGAATTCTTTGGGAATCGCACGCCTACTGTGACCGCGTCTTCTCCAAATGTCCTAACATCATCTCTAAATGCTACAACAGCTGGTGTTTTCCTCTTAGATTCTTTATTCAGGACGATTTCCATAGGAACACCAGGTGACACGATACCAACTTTCATCCATTCTGATCCGAAATCAATAGATATAACTGCTGCTGCATTTACTTCTTGGCTTATAAGTATTGACAATAATGCCAAGCACGTTACACTGTACATTTTCTGTGAAAAAGAAGTATAATAATCGTTTTACATTATACGCCGAAATATGCTAAAGTAACAAAATGACTTTTAAACTGTCAATGCGGTCTCATGTTTTATAAATATATATGAACTTACGGTAAATAGAGCCATTTCTCCCTATAAATTCGCATCCAGTCACTTTATCTTGAATATTTTCTCTGTTTTAATGCTCAAAAAATTAGAATGTCTAGTACATTATTATTTTACAAAGTGGGCCAGCTACTTTAGTCCACGTCAAGTTTAACGTGTTTTTTTCTTTTTGGCTGATGACGTTGTTGCCAGAACATTCGTTAGAAAATCAAAACCAATCAAAAGCTTTTGTAATAAAAAAAATATATATTTATGTAACGTGTAAAGAGTTATCATATTGTAATGTTATTTTTAGTCACGATTAATACAAATTTATAAAGCAATATTTTATAGAATTTGTATAAATATATTTATTCTAATTATATAGGTATATACTGTACGTATATAATTTTAAGCTATCTTTGTAGAGAATGCTTGTGACGATTTTGATGTTTTTACTTTCAAAGTATTTGATTGGTTTTCCAAAATATAGTAACACTTACTTTAATTTATAAAGCGCATTATTTGCTAAATTTAAAGTTTTAATTTTCTTATTTTTCTAAAATTTGTGTATATTAACGCATTTTCATTTTTTTAAAGCATATAATTAAAAGTATTATATATTACAACCCTTGTGTTAGAAAATGATAACGAAAACCATTAAATTTTTTAATAGACTGTATTTTTGTATCAATACATATATTTTAAATTCTGCATTGGGAGTTATTGTGTCTACCTAAACTAGATAGAAAAATAAATTAAAAAATATTATTTTTTTTTACTTATATATTTATCCTAACAATGAGCTGTCAACAAAGTCATAGTAAAGACAAGTATAGATCATATGTTTATTTATGTAGGTTACTCTTTAGTTTATGGTTTGATTGGGTGTCTAAGGTGTTTGTTGAGTGTTGATTTCAAGTACGGAGGCCGCGGAATGCTGTTTATTGTTTTTAATTTCTAACTTGTGCGTAAAACAAACATCTCATCTTAAAGGTGAGTTTATATTTGTAATAATTGTCCTTAAATATTTATGTTCCTGCTTGCGAGAGCTTCTGGAAGATTTGAAAATAAACTCATTTATAAAAAGACGACGCATTCATATCTATGTGCGCATTTTGGTACTGGTTCCTTGAATAACAACAAATAGATATCACGTTGCGACAGTTTAATATACAAAAAGCGTTTGGTGTCGTTTACATGCGGTTCTAAAAATGTGACGGGACGCATGAGGAGCGCAGAGAAGTGGACGCTGGCGCTCCTTCTAAAAATGGAACTAGTGGTACTTGAAGCGAATTAGCTGTATGTTGTACATAGTAGTGGTAGACTAGTGTCCCTGTAATTATGTAATGGTCCTTTAAATTGCGCGTCGGCACGTGCATACGATGTTGCACGCGGCGGTCCACGTAGAAGGTTCAGCGCGCATCGCGCACGCGGTCACACTCAGAAATCCAGTTTCCTAGCAACACGCTGTTGACGCCACTGCTGACCCAATGAATACAAAAACACATGGTAATCATTGTTACATCACACAGACCACGCGTCAGTATTTTCGTATGTTACGTACTGATAGGTATTTATAATTATCAAGACTCTACATTTACAATTCAATCAATTGTGTCCTCAACTGCTTTTTGTGAACTTTGTGTCTGTCCTTGTAAGTATAATTATTAAATAAAAAAAAATGTTTTGTAACATAATTGTGACCTTCATATTTATTGTCTATTACACAACTTAGCTTTTCTTTTTGATAAATATAAATCTGATAGAGACTTATTGACCTACATTTTTCATCTCAACCCAAAGAAAATTCATAATATATTTCACCTTAAAAATTAATTTATTTCTTAGTTAAATTAAAGCTAAGGTTTTTTCTTATACTTTATCAATTTGACTTTGTATATTTGACTTATATGAAACACGGTATATAAAGCTGTATCAATATCAGTGATACCAAGGCCACATAATCTTACTATATGATAACTAGATGCCAAGATACAAATTTAAGTAATTATTGCATATTTACATGAATAATCAAAACATCAATATTTATAGTAATTGTATAATAATAGTAGTTCAAATTTAAAAAATAAACTACTGCCTTTATATTTATGATTAAGAAACTAATTAATATTGCAGGATTGTACATTAAAAGTTCTACTTTTAGGAATCATCATTTAAGATGTTTATTTGGATATGGCTCGATTACACTGTCTTTTTTATATATTTAAAATGTATGTGATATAAAACATTTACTATAAAATAATTTTACTTTGATTTATTACAGATATTGTCTTAAGTAATAAAAATATCATTAAATTATTATAAACATGCTTCTATGCATAATAAATACTTAAAAAGGAATAATTAAACGTGACATGATTGCTACAAGTATCATTTTAAGTTTACATCAATATTGCTACAAAGCAAAGTTCTTTTAAGTGTAAATATAAAAAATTGTGTGAAAATCTCAGAATTTAAATACACATAAACAATCTAAAAGCTGAACAGCTATAATACAAAATATAAATAATTTTATGTTTATTATAGGCATTTTAAGTAGATATGACATGTTGCTGCAATTTTGGCAATAATGTTGTCTAGTCATCCAAGTAACATAAAAAACATGGCTAAAATTATTTATTTTATTTAATATATGATGAAAAATGTTACATTTTTTAATTATATATTTGCATTATTTATTGTAATGTAAATTTAAGCAATAATTATTCATTTCATTTACATAAGGAAGTGCTCGTAAATCACGTAAATCACGCGTCGTATCAAATGCATTCTGTTGATACTCAGCTCCATATAACATTGGATACATGCCACTTTCTCTCTAGTGGCACCTTTGATGTACAAGAAAATTGCTGTATCTACTTTTTTAAATATTCTTTCGATTTATTACGAACGCTAAAATAAAGCTAGAATGGCATAAGTTTGAAAGAATTAAAGGTATATACTGTCTGTAGACTACAAATAGTCTATTTTTATGTTATGACGAATAATATTCGTGTGCTTATATTACATCGTAGTGATACATAATGTGTTCGACTAAATACAAAGCAGGAAAAGGGTCTCTCCTGCTCGTCTATTAGCACAGTTTGGCACAGGAAGTATTGCTTAATTACTGTTAAAATATATACTTGTCAATTTGGCGTCTATTTATTTGTTGTACACTTTGTAACGTAATATCATACTTTGAGTATCAATAAAATTTAATTACATTTAGTAGCTTACAGTAAAATCTATGTCTTTATATTAGTTCCCTTTCGTTTCCGTTTATAATGAGAGCATAAAAATTTACGCTGTGGCCCTTGTTTATAAGTATCACGGTTACTATGAAATATACTGTTTGCCTTTAATCTTTACTTGTCATGATTTTTCTCACTTATATTTCTTGTTCACCTTAAAAGTGACGTAACCACTGTAAATTCTTATGATCCGGGCAGTTTAGATCCGCAAGATTGACGCAATACAATGAGATTAGTGCATACCCGTGCCATTTTACCAATTCATATATAACATATTTATCATGAAACATTCCTATCACCTAGAGATCATAGTAGATCGTTTGTCAATAATTCATATCTCCCATACGCTCATTAACGCGTCTGTTATAATTTACTCGAGTATATTGTTGTTGTTTATAACATAACCAATGAGTAATCATTTGTACAATAGCTAGCCTTATGACAAACACCTTATAACACTTGTTCGTTTTGATATTAAAGGTACAGGTTCCATTGGTGTTTTTAATGTTCAAGGTTCGAGCCCACGTTCAAGATTAGTTCGTTATCTCGAGTATATTTTTTCGATTAGATTCAAAATTATTTTATAAAATAAAGCGTTACTATCTAATGTACCGCGACAATCAGGCTCCAACCTATTCCGAGACACGTCGTTTAATTTTATCAAATGCTGCCCACGACCACTGCAGATCGCAGTGCTGCAATATCTCACATCTGCATCAGGCGACTCTTGTTTGCGACATTCTTGTCTTAATTATAAAATTGCCTTAAATATTTGAAATAAACAAGACGTCTTCTTATCTAATATGACACCTGTTAACGACAACCGCACTCTGAAACTACAAGAGCCCTATAACAGACGTTTAATTAGTACAAATGTGAGGTTAAACGCTAATAAACGTCTCTTTGTGCGACTGAAAGATACTTTATGAACAGTAAAGTAACGGTTGGTGTTTATATATGAAAGCTGCAATAGATCAAATAAATTCACGTACACGTTTACTCAAATATAAGCATTTGGCATAAGTATGAGACGGAAGGTACGTCTACGACTAGAACATTTTTCACCATATTTATCGTATTATCATATTAGCCTTGTGATTATGTAGTTATAACCAGATTTTGGAAGATTTTTGTTATTTCAATGTTTTTTTTACTTTATAAAACGACAGCAGCACATGTAAATATTTTCATTGGATTGTAACCTATTTACGATTGCTTCATTACACTTCAATTACATGATGGGGGAAGCAGATACTATGCGCATCATAGGATCAATTGATCTGACTTCCACACTGAATGAAATATGAATTTATCTACACTGTTATTATTTACATAATTGTTATTTATACTGTCACTACAACAAGCGCCATGATAATTTAAAATCTTGCCAATGACGTGAAAAGATAACTTCAAAGTTATTTATTATCAATGTATTACATAACGCCGAAAATATCTAAGAGATCTCGATTTAAAAATTGTTTTATCAAAACGTTGCTACAATTTGTGCCAACTGCTAGGAATGTCAGTTAGTCGGTCAGTGTGCCGTAAATATAGACAGTTGGAAAATAAATAGTAATTCAAAATGCTCATTTGAGAGACACCTATATTTAGGATTTCATTGATTTATTTCAGCTCTGTAAACCAAGGTGAGGCAATATGCGCTTTTGTTTTGCGATGATACACAACATTTTGTTAGTGGCGTCTGTTGCCGTTCTGTTTGTTTATAGATATCGTACCGCGTCTTCCTATTTTTTTGTTTGTTCTACCAGGTAATCTTGCAGACATTTACTATCTATAACTTTACCGTAATATATTTAGCTTTTTCGGTTTGTATATGCTTTATATATTTTTTACACCTATTTTCATATATTTGGGACAAAGGCATGTGACTTTATTTATAGTCATCGCACGATATTTATTTTTAACTGCCAATTATTGTCGGTGTCCGGTTCACTATTACTTTTGCTAACATTATTTCTTCCGACACTCTTACGACCTACTTTTTAAAATGAAAATGTGTAACGTAATATATTTAGTAAAACTACCTTAGTGTTAATAAAAGCATATTAATAAAATATTAAATGGTGTCGCCTATTTTAGATGGCGCCGATGCGCGGCGAACGCGGAGGCTCTCCAGCTCGAGGAGCCAGGGCTTCCCTACCTTTGCCTCGTCGCCTCATACGACAGATTGCGAGGCACGTGGCCTCCAGCGGGCGCTCCCTCCGCCGCCTCGAGGTTTCCGGGAGGGTTATAGACAACTTCGACGATTTGGACGACGCTTCTGATGACTCTGACATGGATACGTTACAGCCTGCGTAAGTGTCGAATATTATTATGTTTTTTACTATATCACCAAATTGTTCTTCCTTTTCATATTTGAAAGATAATAAACGTTTAAACTATAACATACGTTGTACTAATTGTTTCGAATTTCACTGAAATTTAAAAAACTATATAATTTCCTTATCATTCATTATAAATTCAAACAATAATTGTAAGCCGTTTTATCTAATTTACACGATTCGTCTGCATCATGCCATCAATCAATGACAAGTGGCCAAAATGCGTGGAGATAATATTCCTTATCAAATTTTAAGTAACCGGGTAAGACAGGACCTTGATAAGTTGAAATCGCGTGATTGATGTCGCTCACTGATTTGTCGAGTGCAAGCGTAGGTTTGTGGGTCATATACGTAGTATGACCTATATATTTAAATTAAATGCTTGCCCTTATCTTGTACACATTTTTTTTTACTTTTCTATTATACTTGACACGTTTTCCGCATCGCGTCATTAAAAATAGGCAGAGAGAAACTGTAATACATCTCTCTACATTTCCCATTTTGCTTCCTTATTTAGATCTATGACGTGCTAAACTCTATCCACGCCGTACTTTGTTCAACCAGATCGTGATTTTTTTTTCCGTTTGGTATTTTAACCTACAATCACCGCGTTGGGGATGCCTCAACTCCAAAAAGCATTCTACAACATTAATACGTTAAATTAGGTAAATAATTACAATAGTGAGTGATTCAAATATTAAGGAAAATGAAACTTGTTATTGTATTACAAAACGAACGCAAACATGCAAGTTGTAGTATCTACAATTAAATCTAAAAGCCGAAGCAACTCGGCCAGGCTGGCTCCGTTGCCTAGATGTGCTAAATTTAACTAAGTTCTATCTTTTTATTTCACTCTAGTTTTTATTGTATGTATTATGAATAAATTGTACTAAAATAATAAATAATACCACACCTCTATAATTATAGTAACCTATTTAAAAATATCAATTTTTGGTAAGCGTCAATTGTAGATTTGTTCAGTTATTTGAAAAGAAATGATTTTTTTTAAATTATATTTTAATTTATATTCTTGTTTTAATCAAAGTCGATAAAAATCGTTGTCTTAAGACATTTCGGGGCAAAAAATCTAAATCATGATTTTTTTTGAATAGACCCCTATAATTCTAAAGAGATATACACGTTTTTATAATTGTATTAAATGTATCTGGTATCAGTGTTACCATGTGATACTTAAGAGTGAAAGTACTTTACAGCGTGAACGTGTTGGCAATTGCATTTGAATGTCTTTTCCTTCCGTTTATTGGAAAGCTATTTTTATATAATTTTGATGTAAACTGTTGCTACAACAGAAATTATGACGTGTTTATGGCAAAAATAATGTGTCTATTATGTATGTAAGTTGAAATTGAATATTAAAAAATAGAGTGCTTTATTTTATCTTATAGTGGTATGAAATGTCATGTAGCCTAACCGCACTTAAATGAATAAATATTAATTTTTTTTTTCACCGGTTATGATAACTCGCTTGAAATTATTTTCCTACCGTCCTGTTCGTCCTGGTAAGGACATTCATATTTTATAAATATATTGTCATCGAATGGACACGTGTCTTTATTTTGAAACAATTTAAACGCTAAAAAGTGTGTTGACTGATAGACAAATAGAAAAACCAAACATTTAAATATTTTTTATATTCCTTACATGATTTATAGTTGGAATAAGTTAAGGAAAATGTTGTAAATAGTACTAGTTAAGTACATATATGTTTGTCTGTTAGTGTTGCCTGCGGCGGTAACGCTGGTAACTTGCCACCCGCCGACCACGACGACGATCTGACCAGTCTCAGTTGGTTACAAGACAGAAATTTACTTAGAGGTATGTATCCGGCAAATAACGCGCTCTTCGGTTCATAGTTATCGTGAAGTCAGAAATAGTATGATAGTTATGATCCGAGCATCAAGAGAACCATTTGATTGTAGTAGAGCGTTGTAGAATAAATTGTAATACAGACATTATTTATTGTTGATTTCAATATATGTATGTATTAATATACATTACTATTTAAAATATATTGTTTTTGTTAATTGATACAATGTGGCAGCTAGATATCTTCACCGCAAAAAGTGGTATCGAAAATTACGAAAGCCTGTTGAACGAGCGTCTACCGACCCTGTTATTATCACTAATTACATACTTAGCACCTACTGAATCATACTGAATAATTTCATATTAAAGTACCAAATTAGCAAGTGAATCTTCTCTAACACAAACAAACATATCTTCAAGGCGAATTAGTTCTAAAAGTTACCTGTTTTGTGCAGTTTTAGTGTCACTTATTATCTAATGCATGGCATTAACCTATTTCCAAGTGGAAATTTGCGCAATTTCACACGGTCATGTTATAATAGTCACGATTCACAAGTCGCCGGTCACGCGAGCTTTTTATTGTGACACGTTTAACTGTCGCGTGGATTGCTTGGAAGATGTTCGTTGTACTAGTAATTATGTGGTTTCTATACATTTACAGGAAACAAATCATTTTAGAAACAAGTTACTAGGATTTAAATAGTATTATATAGTGGACGCTAAGGTAGCATAGAGCTATCAGTTTACGTTCCACCAAGTTTCTTATATTATTTTTACTATTTCAGGTATAAATCTGACAAAAGGCGATATGGAAGACAGTAAAATAATCAGCAGTCATGTTATAGTAAAGGTGAGTCAAATAATATTGATTTTTTCGACCAAATGGAAATCTAAAATATCTATATAGTAAATTATTATATTCCTCCGAATAGGATGTAAGAACTTAACTTAGTACGTGTTAAATTGACCTGTCTCAAAATAAGAGTGAAACTATTTTCGAAATTTCAAGTTGAATAGAAAATATTAAATATGAGACACCTACAATTTGCATATGTGAATGAATATGTCCGAATTTTACATGGTATATGCTAAATTCAAAAATAAACATACGAGTTTCTTAGTGATTATAATAGATACACATTTGGTTTCCGGAAAATGAAGAACTTAGTGGTTTATATTGCATAATATTTTTTTAAAATATAAATATATGTATGTTAACATCCAACAACCTCTTAAATATGTTAATTACCATATTTAATGTTATTCCGAAACAATGGACAACCTCCAACCTAATTTATAATAAGAACCTTAAATACGTATTATGTTATTTAATATACGTCACGTAAACATTATTTAGCTTCCTTTAAGCATTATAATGAATACTACTAATATTATACACGTGAGAATTTGTGAGAATGGATGGATAAATATTTCTTACTCCTTCACGTCAAAATTACTGAACAAATCTAGATGTAACTTTATAATAATATAGCTTATACACCAGAACAACACATAGGCTTTAATTTAAAAGATTTTCGCCATATTTGGTTATTATTGGTTTACTAGTATAGTGTAATATATCTTATGAACGAGATTTTTGACATTGAAGGAACTAATTGCCTTATTACATGTTTTATTGCCACGCTTTCTCCGAATAAACCGGAAATAATATTTTATAAACATAAACCTTTAAAATGAGTTCTTGATTCACTAATATTGCTTACGTCATACATGTCTAGTCTATGCCACATAGGTATTATGTGTGCCTAAAAGGGTGGAGTTTTCGATACTTAATCGTAGATTATATAAACAAATATCGATAAAACAGCCAAAAGTATTGAACTTGACCTTCCTAGTTCATAATGGCATACGTTTTCTATGTAGTACTGTATAAATTGCAAAGTAACGCAATAACAATAGGAATATCGTCAGCAGTCTCGACGGCTTGTTAAATCAATACACTTACTGCCAACTGCCCCGCAAAAACATGTGACCGCAAGGAGATTAAGTAAGATTTATTAACTTCACGCAACATTTTGAAATTTCTATAGTTATTGTATGTAATCGTTTGTAGTTACTTTGACAGGTCTATTGATCTGTTAGTTAGGGTCGGCTTCTGAGATGTTTTTCATTATTATACATATATTATTTATTTAAAAATATTAATTTAATTTACATTTTTGTAAGGCTTTTAACGTCTCTCGTAGCGCACAGGTACTAGCGTGCGACTGTAACCGTGATATGTTGTGGGTTCGATTCTCACTTCAGGAAATGGAAATTTTCATTTCCTGGGTTTGATAACAAGGCAAAGCGCGGCGTTGAGTTTTGCCACTCAGCACGCAATGCCCAATTCGGCGGAAAGTGAGGAAAAGAGTGTCTTAACACTAGGTTCCCTCTGTCTACCCTGCTATATGCGGGATACTATGTATGTACTATGCGTGAAGCTATGTATATATGTATGTATTTTTGTAAGGCCATCGCAGCGCAGTGGGACGGTTTGACTGTAAATGCGATTGTGGGTTCGATTCCAATTCGAGGTCATACTTTAAATGCATATCTCGAATTCGGAATGAAACCAGAGATCAGAATGTCTTGTCACTATGTTCTTTATGCCTGTATAGGGTGAAACTGAAAAAAGAAATGATTAAGACATCTGTTTGTCTATTGTGGCAAAGATTGATTATTATTATTATATATATGTTAGAAAATAATGATTAAAAGTATTTATTATTTATATTGACTGATTCGATATTTGAAATATGATTTGATGGTTAGCCGGCTGGCGATACATTGATAAAAAACTATAGAAAGACAGTATAAATAGCGTCAGTAGAGCGAGTAGTTTACATGGCTCCATGGTGGGCTTTCCGCCTGTGCCAGTGGCTATGCACACTGACCATGGCGTCCGAAGGTGGCAGGATTATGCTCGCTACTCCTTTGACTCGGCTTACGCGGTGCAACATATATAACATATAATTTCACTTCTTTGTACTATATTTACAGATCAAATAACAAGATCATTCTTATAAAAATAAATAAAACTTAATATTTTTAATTCCGTTAGACAATTGTAACGTTTACAAAAATCCGTTATACGTTTTAAAGATAATATTATAAAAAGCCAAATGCGCAATGAATAATTTATTTACATTACGAAACAAAAAACCGCACCAACGCCTCACCTAAGTTTGTACATATTTATACAAGTGATTTACTCGTATCTATATAACTTATACGTATATAGAATTACGTAAATTCGTCGTTAACCGACTTTAAAAAAGGACGAGGTTCTCACTTTCCCTATTTTCTTTATCTGGCGAAACTCAACGCCGGGCTTTGACTTGTTACCAAACCCAGGAAATGAAAAATTCCATTTCCTGGAGTGGGCATCGAACCCACAACCTGTCACATTTACAGTCGCACGCTTGAGCCTCTGCGCCATGACAAGCGTTTATTTTTAAGTTATTCGTAATAATTGTTTTTTTTAGTGGATTTTTTTTTGTTAAAGTTTTAATTATTTAACCTAAAAAGTCTTTAGACACGAGAAACACTTAAATTCATATTATCAGCTTCCTCCACGATTTATCTTTTATCTCAAGATGTCACTACGCAATAACTATCAACAGGTTGTTTTATTACGTTGTTATATTAATATAAATAATTATATACATATGTTTTTATATTGTTTTTAATTATATACTAATTTTATGATTTTTTTTATCGATTGTGGTTATGCTGTATCGCTGTGTTGTAATATTTCATAACACCTAATCTTTATTGCGAGTGAAATGACGTTTAATATCGATTTTCTTACAATAAATTATGTGTCAAAAAATATATGTATAGAGAAAACTAAGTTTAGGGTTACCAATTACGATATAATTGTTAATTTAAACATTAATAATCAAAACAATGGTAATCTATAAAAATGAATAACCGAAATGTTTGTACGCACATACATAACTCCATACGACTACACCAAGTTGGATAAATCTTTCTTTTATGTGTTCGATATGCCATCCCAGGCATACCATACCGTGAATAAGTTAATAAATCTACTTACGTATATTTTTTAATTGTAGACATTAAGGTTGCTTTATTTGTAGGGTGAATAAATTATAAAAAATAACAATCAAACAAATGACAAGTAAATCAAATATTTTAATTTAAATAACATAAAAAAGAATTTACAGATAAAAATTAAACAAAATTTTCTTTTATTAGAGGCCTGTTGTGGCGCAGAGGCACAAAAATGCGGCTGCTAACGCTACAGGTTGTGGGTTCGATTCCCACTCTAGGAAATGAAAATATTAAAATATTATTTATTACTTTCATTTCCTCGCACTGGTAACAAGGCAAAGCGTGGCGTTGAGTTCCGCCACTCAGCACGCAATATCTCAATGCGGTGGAAAGTGGGGAACAGAAATGTTAAAAGAGACAGGAGTGTCTTAACACTAGGTTATGTGGTTCCTTCTGCCTACCCTGCTATGTACGGGATACAGCGTGAAGCTTTAAAAAATCTGCCCCGAAAAGTATACATTTTGGACTTATCACCTGGAAATATAACCGAATATAAATCACTTATAGTCTAGCACATGGTAGTGAAAACATATGAAATAAATTTAATTAGTAGTAAGCAGGTCATGGTGTAGCATTAAATTTGAGAGTGTCACAGCCAATTAGATAACTTGCTGAGTTGACCGCTATCGGTCGTGTTGAACTTTGTGCGCTAATGTGACCAAAACGTGACTTACATATTTTGCTATATTTTTATTTGTGATTCGCACTTAAGACCTGTTGCTGAATTTTCATATTTTATTTCTAGTTTTAAGATCTAAGTTAACGTTTCAAATATTACAAAATATTGAGTAAAGAGCATTCTTTCTCATTAGGAAATAAAAAATTATATTGTGGAAGATATTTTTCTACAGAGAACTAAATAACGTATTATTAACTAATGCTATGATACCAATGGCGCAAGTTGAAATCCTGCTACCTTTTTTAAATTGTGCTTAGTACCATTGTATTCATATGTATAACTTAATAATTAAATAATAAAAGAAAATATTGTTTTCAGAACGAATCAAAGACGCCGCCGCCGATATGTCGCGTGCCCTCCCCTCCCCGCACTCCATGCAAGGCTCCCCCTTCCCCTCCCGCGAACACACACACAAAACCTCCCTATTCCTTCTCTTGCCTCATTTTCATGGCCATAGAAGCAGCCCCAGCCAGAGCGTTACCAGTTAAAGAAATATATGCTTGGATTATAAGACATTTTCCATACTTCAAACACGCACCGCAAGGCTGGAAGAATAGTGTACGACACAATTTGTCGCTAAATAAATGTTTTCACAAGGTATGTGATTACTAATAATAATGTTTAGGTATGTGTTTGTGTGTTAAGGTCGTTTGGTATTGACACTTTTGTTTTTTTATTCTTTTTAGGTGGCTGCGGCTCCAGGTTTAGGCAAAGGATCGTTGTGGACAGTTGATCCTCAACATCGTTCAACATTATTACAGGTTAGTTTATTTTTAAATTTATAATTTGCAAAAGTAATAAATTATTATTATTTTTTTCTTTTTTTAACTTCACGCTGTATCCCGCATATAGCGGGGTAGGCAGAGGGAACCAGAGAACCTAGTATTAAGACACTCCATTCTCTTTCAACAATTCCGTTCCCCATTTTCCGCCGAATTGAGGCATTGCGGGTTGAGTGGCGGAACTCAACGCCGCACTTAGCCTTGTTACCAAACCCAAGAAATGAAAATACTAAATTTTACATTTCCTGGAGTGGGAATCGAACCCACAACCTGTCGCGTTTACAGTCGCACGCTTGTGCCTCTGCGCCACGACAGGCGTAATAGGAAATTAATATACTATTTATATTTTATGATATAGTATTAAATAGAAAATTTAAACGAACAGTAGTTATATATTAGCAAGAATAGAACGAAAGATTGCGATAAAACCAGCTTATGTCAATATGAACCGTGAAAATGCAAAAGATTAAAATATATTATTATAATGTGAGATAACAAGTCTTCTACTAACGCTTGATAAATTTCTGTGAATTACTTGACTAATATCTTTGGTATTATCTCTTTTCC
The DNA here is from genome assembly GCA_033558755.1 of Philaethria dido. Lineage (NCBI taxonomy): Eukaryota > Metazoa > Arthropoda > Insecta > Lepidoptera > Nymphalidae > Philaethria > Philaethria dido. The sequence continues at coordinate 289,041 of JAKGSA010000149.1, forward strand.
TTTTATGTCAATAAAAAGAAGGCATCATGTATGCATGTAAATTCTTAATTAGATAATCTAAATAAGAATTTACAGTGTGAAGTAAAATGTCATATTGTATTTTAATATATGGAAATACATAGCATTACTAATTAGCAAGAGAGAAACTAATGTTAAAAACTCTGTATGAAACACTATCAGGTGGCTTTGTCTTATAAGGCTTTAGAAATTAATTTAATTTAAATATAAACATTACTCTGAATATGAATCGAATCCACAACCATCGCGCGCTTATTTAGTTGTTTCCCAACTACGTCACTATAACATCTAATGTGACTTTCCTATATGTGATATTTTTGCTTTATCCCACATAATAAGATAGACCGGGAAAAGTCAATATTCCGTTGTTCTCTTTCCCCCAGCGGAACCGTGGCGGAACTCTTTTTCTTACCAAACTGAGGAAATGAAAATAATTTAAATATAATCATTCCATCGAGCAAGAATTGAACTCACAACCACTTGCTTTTACAGTCAAACCCTATCTCACGATGGTCTGCAATACAAATAAAATATATATTATAATTTAACATAACTACAAAGCGTTGTCCGCAGGCGTTTGGCCGACAGCCTGTGCCGCCGGTGGAGGCGGAGGCGACAGAAGTGGCCGACGTCGGCAAGAACGCGCCCGACCCGCAGCTGTTCCCGTACCTGGCTCGCCGACTGGCCGACACGCGGTCGCCGCCCGGTGCCGCGCCTGGTGCTGATGAGTACCTCGCGGCGGCCACTGTGTTGGCTATGAAATATGGTCCGGCGGTACTTGATCAGGTTGGTTGTAGTGTTGATTTTTTATTTATTATTGGTTATTTTTCATGCTGTGACTAAAATAGATGGAATTTGTTGAAACTACTGTATTTATTTATTTGACTTTTAAATATAATTAATATACAAAATAAAACCTTGTAAAAAAAATTTAACAGATAAACGTAAAGATTTAAGTGTAATCTTATTTTTTTTTAAAGTTATTAGTGTAATATTAAAATACTTTGAAACTAGCACAAAATACATATACTTAGCTTAATGAGTTGTTATTATTTTTGGTAATTAGAATGCATGTTTTATTCCGAAATAGGGGGAAAGCAGGGAACAAGAAAACTTAGCGATAGTCAGCTACACACTCAAAAATATCTACACACTAAAAGCTATCCCCAAGTATATTATATTTTTATATAAGTCTATAATATTTTAATGTTGTGTACATAGTTGCCTCCCGAGGCGCACCTGGTGATATCCCGGTGCGCGCGCGACGAGCACTCGTACAGCGGCGGCGAGGAGCGCCGCACGGCCGAGGCGCTGCTCAACCTGGCCGGCGTCACGCCCGCGCACCCCCGACACCACGCGCACAGCTAGCGAGGACCGGTGCGTACACCCCCCACACCCACATAAACCTCCCACCTCCACCACCGTGTATATACACACCCACATGCACACGCATACGTATACAAAAACCCCCCGATATGCAAACAACGCCCACATATGCAAACGCCGCACCGCACGTACCGCACTTCTCGTGCGCGTAGGCCTGCGTGACGGCGAGCAGGCGGTGCGCGTACTTGTCGTAGTTGGCGCGCGTGACGTGCGGCAGCGCCAGCATGGCGGCCGCGCTGTCGGGCGTCGCCGCCGCCATCGTGCGCAGCGCCAGCGACGGGAACAGCGACGTCGCGCCCGCGCCCGCCGCGCACGCCATCTCCCTGCGAGCCGAGGGAAGCCAGTCACATTAGGAACGCCGGTACGTTTAAGGAAGCCAGTATACTTAAAGAAGCCGGTACGTGGTTTTTTTAACACTCATAGATTTGTTAAACTTTTGTTTTAGTCAAACTTTTTAGTAAATCTAAAATCGAAAAAATCTTTTTAAAAAACTCATTCCTAATCTTTTTCGGTCTTTTTTTGTATCTGTATCTAATAAATCACGAATTTATTATAATTTACAAAAGATAAGCCGGTGAGAATCGTGTTATATGGACGCTTTGCGACTGCTATTCCACATCACCGGTTACGATACATAAAATTACTTAATATTTATAGCTAATATTTTTATTTCATAACTCTGGTAACAAAGGCAAAGCGCGGCATTGAATTCCACTCTCAGCATGCGTCTCAATTCCCTTTTTTACAAATATAAAATAAAATTATTTTTACCGAATTAATCGATAATAAATCCACTTTTAACCATGGACTACTGTAAAGTGTTTGAAACATTGAGTTTCCAAAAATATATATTTCCAAATACTAAAATATACGCAAATAATCCGGTTAAAATAATTTCATTTAATATGTCTTAATTTTAGCCGGAAAGTGAAAAACGGGTGAACTAAAAAAAATTAGTAATAAACATTTACCTGCAAGCCTCAACCAAGTCAGCATAACAACGATCTTCAATAGCTTTTATCTGTTTTTGCAAGTTCGTCATGTTGGAAGTGCCCGCACTCTCTGTTGGTGCATTCTCTTTGGATTTCTTCTTCGTGACGTTGAACTTTATTTGTGCCTTGCCAGATATTAAACTGGAACGAAATTTATAATTATTCATTATTTTTGTTAATAATTATACCTAGTATCCTTGACGCGTTAACAACGCGTTGTCTTTAGCAATGTAATATGTCACTTTATACTATATAAACATGGATTGCAAACCATAGTAGTGTGAGTAACATTTATTTTATTAAAATATTTTTTATGCATTATTTAAAAAAATATTAGCATTCTGCACTCCTTCTCTATATAAAATATAAGTGTGTCAAATTTCATGCTCCTCCATCTGCATAATTTTCGTAAAAAGTACCCCTTTTTTTTGCTTCACGTATTTATATATAGATTAATACTTTTTTTTAATTTGTGTTCTGTTTAACGTATTATTGTTAGTTGATAAGACTTATAGTTTTATATGTCTATATGCTCCCTAAGATGTCCGTAGTGAGTAAAATAAAAATATATATATAAAAGTGCATACTTACTCATCGCTCTTATTTCCAGATGTGATGTAGGTGTTTACCATGTCCTTACATCGTATATGAAACTCTCGTAGATAGCCATCTCTTACCATGAGGCGTAACAGTCTGGACACATCACTGCTGTTCCAACCTTGTAAGCTAAATGGGAATTTTAAATGTTATAATTATGAGTACATGCAAAGTGGTTGGAAACTGAAGAATTATTTTTTATGGGAAGGACAAGGCAAATTCGCCTTCGGGTCACCTGATGGTAAGTGATCACCGCCGCCTACGGCCCCGTGTAACACCAGAGGAGCTACAGGTGTGTTGCCGGCTTTCGAGACGGGAATAGATGCGTTTTTTGGAATAACGTTGTATCGACGTAGAAACGTACGACGTAGGTGAGAGGAGTGTTCTCGAGAACTGGCGACACGACTCGGCATGGCTGACGCTTAGGGGGTCGAAACGAACTAGTTTCTTTTATATAATTATCAGTAAAGCTCGTGTTCGAAGCGATAATGGCATTCTGTGTAATTTTAATTTTGTGTAAAAATATTTGTTACACATTAAAAAATTACATACATACATACGAGTATATAGCTTCACGCTGTATCCGTGTAGGGTAGGCAGAGGGAACCTAGTGTTGAGACACTCCGTTCCTCACTTTCCGTCGAATTGAGGCATTGCGTGCTGAGTGGCGGAACTCAACGCTGCGTTTTTTGCCTTGTTACCAAAAACCCAGGAAATGAAAAAAAACCATTTCCTGGAGTGGGAATCGAACCCACAACCTGTCGCGTTTACAGTCGCACGCTTGTGATTCTGCGCGACGACAGGCGTTAAAATATAACAAACTAAAAAATAATAACATTTACATAAAAGTAAGTAGGTATTTTCGCTCAATAGACGAGCGAGAGAGAGAGAAAGTGTTTACCATCCGTGCAGGGGCGTGTCGCCGAGCGCGCGCACGCGCTCCGCCTTGGAGCCGCGCGCCGCCGCCGCCACCTGCAGCAGCGTGTAGCGAGCGCGCTCCCCGCGCAGCGACCGCGCCACGCGCGCGCACGCCGTCGACGCGTCCACCGTCTGCGGCGCCGCAACGGTGGCGGGACAATGTTTTAAAAACGTAAACCGGCATATTTATGGAAGCGGTGTATATGCATGACGGTATAGAATATTAAAATTTTTCCGACGATCTCACTCTCAAATTTTGTTGACAACTCTTGTTTTTCTAGTTCTCATATTTTTGTCGAGCTTGTTTTTTTACAATCTTCGTCCCATAATATTTTTGGCGGCCTTTTATATGTATAGTTCTCGTGGTACCCTTAATCTGCTAATAAATCCGCCAAATATTTTTTGTAATTTATAAAAAGTAAACCAGTGAGAATCGCGTTATATGGACATCTGACCACTGCACTACACTAATAATTATATTTCGAAATTTTTGACAATTTTTTACGAATTACTCTCAGTCAGAAAACTACTCGCAACATTTTAACTCAAATTAAACGAACACACCGGCACCGACTATCATATAAAAAAGAATCATCAAAATTAATTCACTCAGTAAAAAGTTTTACAATAACAAAAAAAAAATCTAATCAAAAATTATCTCTTTTTAAATTCAATTAAAGACCACACTCAAAGAAATAGATCGCCAGATATATATTTAAAAGAGTACCTCATAGTCGGCATCGGAGGTGCAGTTGTCGCAGGGCGCGCGACCGGCGGCGCAGCGCGCGCGCGGGAAGCGCTCGCCGAGGTAGTCGAGCAGCGCGACGCGGCGACACTGCACGCGGCTGTCGCACAGCGCGTACATCTGCGCGAGGTTGTCGTCGTGCACCTGGCGCGCCGCCGTGCCGCGCCGCGTCGCCGCCTGGTCTGACGTACGGGCAGGCCGGTATATATACGTGTCGTACTCTTTAACTTTTATCGGGCTTCTTTTTTTTGCAATTTTATATGCACAATTTTTCAGGTGACTTTTTAAAATTATTACATTCACTCCCAAATTATTACATTCTTATTTATCATTTCATTATAGTAATTTACGAAAGACAGGCCCGGTGGAGACCGCATTATGAGGACCCCTCTGCTAGTGGTGTTTATAAATAACACAGTTATTTAACACTACTTATTAGTTTATTTAATCAGTAAGAAAATAAGATAGCTAGAAACGGGTCGCGCGTAACGATTACATTCCGATCATTACTTACCTAGCTATAAATTGAGCTATAAATGGGTTAAAATAACAAACAACATATTATCTATTCCCAAATCCAAGAAACTAGCGACTAAATTTAGCGTAATACCTCAAGTTACACACTACACACTTTCCGCCGAATTGTGACATTGAACATTGGGTGCCGGAACTCAATACCGCGCTTTGCTTTGTTACCAGAGCGAGGAAATGAAAGACTAAAACCTATCGTAGTGACAAAGACAAGAGACAAAGGGTACGATTGTAAACGCGACAGGTTGTGGATTCGATCCCCACTGTCGAGAATGAAAATATTAAATAATGATTATGACGCCTATCGTGGCGCCGAGGCACAAGCGTGCGACTGTAAGCGCGACAGGTTGTGGGTTCGATTCCCACTCCAGGAAATGAAAAATTTAGTATTTTAATTTTTTGAGTTTGGTAACAAGGCAAAGCGCGGCGTTGAGTTCCGCCACTCAACACGCAATGCCTCAATTCAGCGGAAAGTGGGGAACGGAATTGTCGAAAGAGGATGGTCTTAACACTAGGTCACCTGGTTCTCTCTGCCTACTCTGCTGTATACGGGATACAGTCGTGAGGAGTGCGTACTCACTGTCCATGATGTTCTGGTAGCGCTTGACGTCGGCGTACCGGTAGTAGAGCAGGCAGTGCGCGCGCAGCCCGTCGCGGCCGGCGCGCCCCGTCTCCTGGTAGTAGCCCTCCACCGACTTGGGCATGCTGTGGTGGATCACGAAGCGCACGTCCGCCTTGTCTATGCCCATGCCGAACGCTATCGTTGCGCAGATCTTTGAATAACAATACGACGTATATATTATACCTGTTACGGACGCTTTTCCTCCGCGGCACAAATCATAATTTATATATTAGAATTTATAAATGCAATAGTTGTGAATTAAATGAAACTATTTTAACCGGATTAATAGCGTATATTTTAACGATTTCTTAGTTGCCTCGCGTACTGCCCTGGATTCTTGCAGAATGAGCTGACTGTATCTGACCATCTGGTGTGGTGGGTTTGAGACATCAAAGGTTGAATGAGTGGGTCCCAGTTGGTAAAAAGTCTCCAACCATCTTCTCTATTGTAATTAGGATGTTTTCGTTTTCTCTATTGAAATAGAATATTGAAATAGGATAGGATGTTTCCAAAAATGTATTTTCGAATACTAAAATATACGCGATCGAGCCGGTTAAAATAGATTCATTTAATATGTGTAATAATCACGAAAATCAAAGAGCTCATTAATAGCTGTGAATATTGAATAAACTCAATTAGGTCACGGTTTGCACGCACGGAAAATAGGCACACCCACTATGTATGTACATATAAGGGAAATAAAAAAATATAAATGTGAATTTGTTAGCAAAAGCAAGTTGCCATTACAATGTGCCAGCGTTCGACCGTAAGCGCGTCGCTGTAACTCACGAGTCTGTACTTGTCGGCGATCCAGTCCATCTGCACCCTCCTGCGCTTGGCGTCGGCGAGGCCGGCGTGGTAGGCGGCGGCCGGCACGCCCGCGCGCCGCAGCTCCTCCGCCATCTTGTCGCAGTCGCCGCGCGACAGGCAGTACACGATGCCCGACTCGCTGCACCACAACCGTACAGGCGAAGGGTCAACATTTTATGTACGTAAACCGGTATGAATAGGTAAGCCTGTATATATTATTCTCAGCAGGATAAAAATATTATATATCAAGGATGTTAAGGTTTTTATCGAGGTTGACGTTGACGAGGTGAAAATTTTTGTAGAGCTTGTTTTCTTTCCACGCCCCTAAATTTGTAAGTCGTCAGTTCGACCCACTCAGCCCGCTGGTAAATCCAGCACTAATTTGTTATAATTCACAAAATGTATGTATGTATAAAGATTTGAACGCAGCGGGACTCAAACCCGCCTTTTGGAACCGTCCAAGCGCTCTGACCACTTAGCTTAATTTTTAAAAAATCTCTCTACTATAGATGATAACAACAAAAATAAGTTGTAACAAGCGTTTAAAAATTTCGACGCAGCCGGATATAGAACACATGGTTTAATAGTCAGAGCGCATGGACAGTTTCCAAGGGGTGCGGGTTCAAGTTCCGCTGCATTCAAATTTTATATGTTTCCTAAGTGTGATTAACACTTTAAAAACTTCAAATATGTATGTATGACATGGGAATCGTGTTATATGGACACCGCCACTGATGCAAATAATGAAACGAAACATACCCTGTAAACTTTTTCTTTACAGCGTCAATGATGTCTTTGTTGATCGTGTTGGTCTTTTCCAAAATCTGGTACGAAAGATTTGGCCGATTGAAGCTGGTGAGGAACCATTTGCAATCAGTAATCTGTCGAATACAGTAGGCTATTCTTAAATTTCATATTAATAAATAATATAAGATTAAAAATTATAATATATTAAAATAAATTATAAACTTAAGACTACATTTATACTCACTTAGACTAGGTATATTTTCCAGCTTTTTTTAAGAAACCATTTTTTTTTTCGAAAAATCACATATTCTCTTTATATATATATTATTTTTTTTCATATTTACTTTCTTTTCCATGGTAGGGGTTGCCTGGAAGAGATCACCTGTGGTGATAAGGCCGCCTTTACACCAAAATTTTACTTACTTCTTTTGTTTTTCTTTTTGTTTTTGTTATAATTGTTGTTGGTGTAATAAAGAATAAAATAAATAAATAATAAATAAATATTCTCAAACATAGTCGGAACTATTAAAAATTGAACATAAATAAGTAGGGATGAGACCGATATATCAAAACGCAACTAAAAACGTTTTTAGAGTTTACTAGAATAATAATAATCATTAATATATTATTTATACATTATTTCGTGCGAGTGAGGGCGCATGACAGTACGTAAAGAACCATTAGTGAAAGCGAAGCCGAACCAGAATATAAGTGTATAAAAATAGTTATTGGCACTTATTGGAAAATTTCACATGAATAAAGTTTAACCTGTTAACCATGGAATAAGCTTTTGTTCAACTCCTTTCACAATGAGGACCTTTTTTCATACTTATAAGTAAAACTTCTTTTAAGAGATAAGAACAACGTAGAACGTAATGCGTTCGTTAAGTTATGATTTATTTCCGTGACGAAAAATGTCGTCATGTCTATTGCAGTTGGCTTTTATGTATGACGAAAAATTTTGTCACACTCAGTTAACAGGTTAAAACTGTGTTTTATTTTTTTTTTAACTTCACGCTGTATCCCGCATATAGCAGGGTAGGCAGAGGGAACCTGAGAACCTAGTGTTAAGACACTCCGTTCTCTTTCAACAAATACGTTCCCCACTTTCAGCCAGATTGAGGCATTCCGTGTTGAGTGGCGGAACTCAACGCCGCGCTTTGCCTCGTTACCAAACCCAGAAAATGAAAATACTTCATTTCCTGGAGTGGGAATCGAACCCACAACCTGTCGCTGTACAGTCGCACACTTGTACCTCTGCGCCACGACAGGCGCTCGTTTAGTGTATCATATAAGTGGTATTGCAGTAGTGTAGGTACCCCGAGCTGCGCGACGATGTCCCTGCGCACGCGCTGCGTGGCGGTGGCCGTGAGCGCCATGAGCGCCACGCGCGGGTAGCGACTGCGCAGCTCGCTCAGCCGCTTGTAGTCCGGGCGGAAGTCGTGCCCCCATTGCGACACGCAGTGCGCCTCGTCTATCACGAACCTGCCCGCATTTTCATCAACTTGAAGCCCCATTTGCATTCATCGTTAGTTATTTATTTTTGAAGTTTTAAAGTGTTAATCGAATAGTTAGGAAACGATAAATAAATCTAGAAAGCGTATAAAAATTTAAACGCAGCGGAACTCGAACTCGCGCCTCTTGATGCCGTTAAAGCGCTCTAAATATATTTTTCATTAACTATTTTATAGAATGCGGGGACTCCCAGAATAAAGGCCATCGACTAATAAAAGCCTAATCGCTTAAATTTTATGATAACTAATATACTATTAAATTGATACTTGTAAATTTCATTTATTGATACGTATAACATACATCGCTAATTAGCGATAAGACCACCTTTTGTGCCTTACTGCTTACTTTCATCTTTCATTGTATTTCTTTTTTTATATTTACTTATTTTATATATTTTGCGGTTTACAATAAAGTATAAATAAGTAAATAAAATAGTACGCTATAGATATCTTATGTGTTGCCCAAACGGCCGCAAACTTGCATGCTGAAAAAGAAATCTCCCATACCCGGAATACTGGCGCTAACGTCCAATGAAAATGAGCCCTTATAACAAATATACTATCTATATCATAATCTAAAAAGATTTTGATAAGACCTAACATAACTTTTACCTAATTACCGATTTTAACATGATAACACGCCTTGGAAACAAAATGCCATTGCCTATTTCAGGGGTAAGCAACCTTTTTTAGCAACAGACCTTTTCAAAGTTTTTATTGATTTTATCAAACTTCTTAATGGTATTTTGAATAAAATTATTTGATTTAAATTTTTTCAAAGTAGCTCCTAACCATTAAACTTAAAAAAAATATTATTCTTACTTCTTACTTATTTAAATCATTCGTTTTAAAAAAAAAAACTATAAAATTCCTTACCTAGCAATCTTATTGCGCTTATGCAGTGTGGTCAGGGTGTCCTGTAGCTTAGCAGACCCACTAAGTTTCTCCGGAGTGACGTACAGCAATTTGATTCCCGGCTCGGCCATCGACAATTTGAAATAAACATCGTCCATATCAGCGTTCGTTATTTCACCAGACATATGAGCTGCCGGTATCTACAATTTGAACAGTGACAACTATAAATGTTTTGTACAGAAATTTATATGGTACCTATTATTTTTTTATATACTATAAAATAATATTTAAAAAACAAATATATGTCTAATTTATAATAACGAAGGGACGTCAAAAATTTAAAGCCATGGCTGTTAAATTTATATGAAAACAACTAACATCCTAATACAAGATTTATATCTATTATACATCACAAAATGTATATTTTCTAGAATAATTAGTATGTAGCTTACATTTAAAGATTTCAGTTTGTTAACTTGATCCAGTATAAGGGATATGAGCGGCGACACCACAATAGTGATGCCGGGGGTCAACACCGCCGGCAGCTGGTAGCAGAGCGACTTACCTATAATTTTTTTTTTAATTATTTAGAAGAATCCATCTCAATTAGATTAAAAAAGAGCCGTATTGAGTTCCGCCACTGAACACGCAATGTCTTAAACTCAAGCGAAAAGCAAAGAGCAGAGTGTTTTTAAACGGAGTGGTTCTCTGTGACTGCTTTGCTTTGCGGGATAAAGAGTAAAACTGCTATGTAAAAGATTATAACAATTTATATTAGTCACTACTACGTCAACTAACATAGAACTTCGCTTCAAATTAATAAATATTAAAACAGTTTTTTGATGTAATTAGTTATAAATTTTGAGCCTTAATAAGAACAACAAAGATGAAATATTACATAAGGCAGAAATAATGTCTGACTTTAAAACGCGATTGTTTGTGGGATCGATTCCCACTCAGAAAAATAATCATATTTAAATTATTTTCATTTCTCCACTCAAGTAAGACAGAGAACTCAATTGAGTTCCAGAAAATCGAGCGGAAAGCGTAGGTCGAAGTATCTTAACACTAGGTCTTTTCCGACTACCCTCTTATGCGGAATAATATACTAACTGTAAAAGAAATTACATATAGAATAAAGAAAAGCGTAGTTATCTCACCGCCTCCAGTGGGCATGATGACGAAGCAGTCGTGTCCCAACAAAGTCGCGTTGATAACACGCAACTGATTCGGTCTGAACTCGCGCAACCCGAACGTCTCCTTGAGCGACTCGCGGAGGACGATCGAGTGTGGGTAGTCTTCTCTACTAAATTCATCTAAAAATATACATATGTATAATATGCTTTAACTTTGATTGAGATTCATATTATGGTAAAGTATTTTAGCAGTGACATTTATATATAACTAGTTTACTGCTTGCGGCTTCGGCCGCGTGATCTACACTGTTATAGTTCTTCCGTTTTTTTTGTCCGCGCACGATCTCGCTCGAACCACAAACATTATTTAAATGTATTGATTTATAGAAAAATAAAAATGATACTTTCATTTATAAGATAAGTTCAATTACACTATACCAACTATCAAAGTCGTCGCCAAAAAAGTTAATAAGGCCTTACTCTGTATATCAAATCATTTTTTTTTTGGTTCGATGTAAAAAAAACCAGGGTGCTGCCATTTGTACTTATTTTAGAAAGGACAAGATAGATTGAATGAAGAGATTTTGCAGGTTCGGCCGCTGTCACCTGCGATAATCTTATACTTATTCAAACTACAAGTATATTATATGTAACCCGTAATGACCCGACATAATGGGTCTCAAGTTTTTTATACAAACATGACATTAAAATAATTTACATACATTTAACGTTATTTTTAAAACTTATACAAATAACTAACCTTTAACTTCCTCGTTTATACACATATGTTCATCCTCAACTTGACTCGTATCCATAATGGAATCAGTAGGAAGACAGTCTTCCGTAGTTTTCTTCCAATCTTCTATAGATTGCAGCATCTCCTCATCCTCAAAACCTATCTCATCAAAGCTATTCTCTTCACTTTCGTTTCTAGTAGGTGTAAATGAACTAACTGGGGGTTGAAACGGAACCGAACTGTCCGAAGCTTTGGGAACTGGCTCTAATGGGTCTGACTGTATGGGCTGTAACCTTTCTGATGCACTTTTAACTCTATCTAAAATACTTAATGTGGAAGGACTTTCTATAGTATCACTTCCATTCATGCTTTTTCTTACTTTATATACAAAACTCCCTTTAGGACTACTCATGGTGTCATCTAAATTGTCTTTATCATATATTGTATGTGTTGAAGGATCTGAGGGAGAACTCTTAAGAGCAGATTCATAATGTGTAGATAGCGAGGTAGTTGAGGTGTTTTCCTTGAATTTTTGTTGAAGATTCATTTTATTTTTTATATATTTAAGAAGACATTCATTCTTGCGGTTAAATGTATCGTTAAATCTTGGAATATACTGTGCAAAATTATTTGGCAATTTAAATAATACATCGCTCATTTTTTCCAACAAGTTAATATATAATATTTGGCATTCATTAATTTCTTCATTTGTCATTGTTTTAGTTTTTTCCTAAAAAATATATTCTTTGTTAATGAAAACTCCAAAAGTTTTAATTAATAAGAAAGCTGGCTGCATAAATAATAACGCATGTCCTGCGAGTTGCTGATTATAAGTAAAGAAAACCTATTTAGGCAATCTGTTCTTCACATTTTGCCGCTACTTTTGTTAAAAATATATGTACACGAAATAGAGATATTTAAACGACACAACTATTTCAACATGCTCGCTTTCTGTTCTTTCGTTTTCAAATATTATAATCTTGTATTGTAAACTGTATAGTTTATATTAATAATTCTTGAATGAAGTAAGCTTTAAGTACAAAAAAATACTACTCAGCTAAGCATGTTTTTTGTTCTTGACAACATATTGACGGTTTAACATTAGATATATTCACCTGTCGTGGCGCAGAGGCGTGCGACTGTAAGCGCGACAGGTTGTGGGTTCGATTCCCACTCCAGGAAATGTAAAATTTAGTATTTTCATTTCTTGGGTTTGGTAACAAAGCAAAGCGCGGCGTTGAGTTCCGCCACTCAACACGCAATGCCTCAATTCGGCGGAAAGTGGGGAACGGAATTGTTGAAAGAGAATGGAGTGTCTTAACACTAGGTTCTCTGGTTCCCTCTGCCTACCCTGCTATATGCGAGTTACAGCGTGAAGAAAAAAAAATTAAAAAAAAAACACAATTCGTCTAAAAATCTGTTAAAAATAACACAAAATATACTTACAACATCCCCACTTATTAGACGATGTTCAAATATTATAGATATTTCATTCAATAAAATGTTAAAGTCTGAAATATTTTCATAGTCCGAATTTTTGGGACTTAAACTTTCCTCGGGTATGATCACTTTGTTTTCGGCAAACACTTCTTCTCTTGACGATGGCATGTTATCGTTTGCTGTTGAATTATTACATGCTATCACCTGAAATAAAACGTACGTATATATGTAGACCATATCACGTCACAAGTGGAATGTCCACAACTAACGGAGTTAAGTTCAAATTTTAGTCTAATACTATATATGATATTCATAGGTATTATATTTATTCAAGATTTTTCGTTACATAAAATGACACTTTTTCTCTTTTTAATAAAATATCCATGTCAGGCGTCAATAGGATAATAACACTTTTTTTTTTTTAAATATAAATAGGCATCAGGATTGCTTTACTTATATATGAATTAATGACTGAATCTAAAAATTTTAAGCTAATAAAGCACTACTAACTTAACTAACTTAAGTTAAAGAAAACTTAAGCAAAGTACACAAGTAAATTGAAAACTTATCAAATATATTCCTATATATTTTACTTCAACACCAAGTAATTTTATTCTACATGACTTCTATAAATTAAAACTCACCTTATTTGTTGTATTGTTGGACTCTCGCACTGGGGGAGACACTGTAATATTACATTACATTTCATTTTATATACATCTATCTGTTAAGATATTACTTAAAGAAAGTCATGGAAATGAAAGATATAATAAACACTTACCATTAGATTGACGGGTTGTTGTTCTAGTCTTAAAAATGAATCTTTTCTCTCTGGGTGCATCATTATTTGAAGATGAACTGAAAAAGTTAAATACAAAAATACAATATTGGTGATATTCATTAAATCATTTAATGTGCATTAGACAAATTAGACAAATAAAGTAAAAAATGTTACAATGAAATATTATAAAAAAAAATTAAAAAATATATCTACCTATTGGAATCAGTGCTCCCATTTGTACAAATGTTTTGATTAAACATTTTGTATGTTATTTAAATCATTTACACAAAATTCTTATAATCAGCCTGTCCTAATCAACTGAAAACCAAAAACATTTTGTTGTCAAAAGATAAAAATTCCAGTAAAATCCATTACAATACTATTTATTATTTTAATTTACTATTGCACACATAAAAACTTCAGAATCATTAATATAGACCTATTGGAAGATACCAATAAGAAGGTACTTCTGAGAAAAACTAGGAAGTATTGCAAACAGTTGCTTATCTTGAAATACTATTCTGTTTATTATCAATATTTGCACTGCTGTATTATTATGTTAATGCTTTCGCGTTTATACTTTTTATCTTTTCCTTGAGAATACAAATTTGCGGCAACCAGCAACAAAATTTCATTATATTAGCCGTTACTCAGAATTTGAAACAGAAAATTATCTGGGCTTGAATATGTTAATAAATGAATTCTACTGTTAGAACAAATTAATATTAATGATATATGAAAAATGTGAACAGGGTAATAAATTAAAAATTATATTTCTACAGCAAACATTTTTAAAATAGAGTTTTATCTGTAAATGTACACAAAAATTCTTTATATCTTATTCTATGTAATGGATTTTAAAAATATTATTTAAATAATTTAAAGGCATATTATATTCGGTCTAATTATCTAGTATTATTATGATTAGAAATAAAAGTGACGAAACTTCCCGGAAGAACCTATCTAAAATATGTAATATGGTAATTGCGAATATAATAATAGGTATTTCATTAATTTATCCAAAACATATTTTTAAATTTTATTTTTGACGACAGAACAAGACAAAAAAACTACCTGGATTAGACCTGAAATTTTATAAATGATTATATTGTATTTTACGGAGAAAAGCAATTGTCAATTAATACATGAATTTCAATTTATTACATCTAAATTGAATAAAAAAGGACAATACTACCTTCAAATCCAGTTAAATAACCTTTTATTATTATTTTTTTAATTTTATATACACACGACTCTTAATAAGCCTTTACTAAAATAAGATTGTCTTATCTTTACTAAATGAAATAAATCAATTGAAAGCACATCCAACACTTGATTTTTTTTATATTCTTTTAAAATTATTACTTAACAGCAGGAATAATAATATTTTGTCAATTTTACGTAAATTCCTTTTTATTTTCTTATCAAAACAAAGAACCGTTTAAGCGCCATAATACAAAAAATAAGAATTGAAGTTTGAATTAAATCAACCCTTGAAAAATGACACTTGAGCTTGACACATGAAACTTCACAGATATTATATTTTGTTGCCAACTGTTATTTTTTAAGACTACCATAAATAAATTCATGTAAATTTTTTATCGTCGTGCATATCATTAAGATAAGCAAAAATATTTACCTACCATTTACCAGAGCATGGAGAGCTCTTGCTCCTCCTCCTCCTCCTCCTTACTCCTCTGTCGCGTCGTATGTCTCATTTTTTAAACATATTATTTTAATTTAAAATCCGTATATTGATCCTTGTTCAGTCTTACTTTAACATCGGTAAAATGAATACTATAGTGTATGTAGGAGATGTAGAATTGTATTCCAAGGCACTATAATCTCAATCAATATTAGGTATATGATTTTTTAAATATTGCTTGTTAAGCGGTAAACGTTACCAACACTGAAAATAAATTAAATATAATTAATCCCAACGTAGGGATCAAATCTATAACCATAACATTTCCAACTTGCGTAATTTTTAATAACATAAAATAAAGCAAAACAGTATCTGCTTGCAATTGAAAATGAGTTCGTTGGGACCAGCACAATTTACTCCTTGAAGCGCGTCTAAGACAATATTGTAGTAATACTAGATAATAGAGACAAATGATAATTATTTTCTTTAAAACACTGCCATTTTTGATCAAAGTATTGCTAGAACGTGCTTTCAATGTGACTGTATAGCTTACTAAGTAAGGAAAAAATACATATATAAAATTAATGTTTGACGTAGTAGAATATAACCGATAGTTTAAAAAATTTGTTGTTTTATTAATAAAAAATCAATTTCAAAAATTTATAGTTTTATTAATCGTAAACATAAGTTTGTGCGGTAACGTTGCAAACGCTGGTTACCTTACGAATTAGATCCACAAAATATTCTGTGAAATTGTATATCTTAAAAAAAACGCGATGACATGCCTATCTCCTTAGGATAAGTGGTAGTAACCTTTTTTATCTTTTACATATTACAAAATAATAATGGGTTATTTTCGAAGCTATTTACCAAAATACATAATTACTTATTATCCAATTAAGTACATTAGATACGTAGTGTATTTATTTAATGAAAATATATGTTGTTATTTACGGCACTACTATCTTTAAAATGAAATCTAAATAGATATTACAGATTTTAAATGAGATGGCAGAGCAGTTGTCCCTTTGGATCATACGCACGGCGAGAAAGGCAGCGACCGGAGGGCGAGAACCCAAAAAATATTGCCGTGACTTTTCTAAAATCACTAATACATAAATATGAACAGCTTACATACTAAATATTTGGTGTTAAAATAACAATATTTTAACACCAAACAGTTAGTATGTAGTGTTCTAAGTAGAGCTTAATAAAATACTAATTCCTTGACGACAATTTTGTTAGTAAAAGCTATTTGTAGGTCTATACTGCACTAATTTAAGCTCTATTGTTTGGTAGTTGGATTCAGAAATAGAAACTGAAATGGTCAGACACTATTTAAACTTCCTTTATCAATTGACACTTTATCTTTATAATTCGTGGCGCAAAGGCACGAGCGTGCGACTGTAAATGAGACAGGTTGTGGGTTCGATTCCAACTCCAGGAAATGGAATTTTTCATTTCCTGGAAAGCAAAGCGCGGCGTTAAGTTCCGCAACTCAGCACGCAATACCTCAATTCGGTAGAAAGTGGGGAACAAAGTGTCTTAACACTAGGTTCCCTCTGCCTACCCCGCTATATGTGAGATACAGCGTTAAGCTATGTATATATAAATTTAGGCAATTCTAATTAAATAACAGAAAACGAGAGAGAGCGAAAAAAACTTTTTACATATTTTCGCTTTTCTCTAGATTTTCTATATATCTAAATGTGGCGTACTTTTTTGTATATACAATTTTTTTTCATTACATTTTTTATTATTATAAGACAATGAGTGATAAAGAAAGTGGCAAATGTGTAATGCTAATCAATAATATTCTTTGTCACTAAGTCATATATAAAAGTAAAATTAGAAGATACCAGAACTAAGTGACATAATAAATTAAAATAAATGAAAAACATATATACTAAAACATATTTTATTTAAAAATTCTATATAAATCACTTAACAATGCTAGCTCTACATTCTTACATAACTTTTTTAATTTAAATCTATGTTGAAAGTAGATTACATTGTTTTTTTTTAATTCGAAGCTATTACTTTTTTCTATTACAATAAGTAATAAAACAAAATTTTTGTTATATAGATAATTACTATACATATAATAAAGTCACTATATATGATCTATCAATCTATTGAGACTATAGTGAAAATCTTATGGCAAGATTTTTTTTTTATTGAAAAATTCTAATATTTATCTTTCTTAATATTCTACATTTCTATAATAAAAATATTAAATCCGTATTACGCGTTAATAAGTTGATAAATAGAAAATGCATACTTTTCAGGGGTTATTTATCTGTTTTAACATGTATGTGTGTGTGTGTGTGTCTGTATTTGATTTGCTTGATTTTTTTTTGTTTCTGTCACCTTTTATTCCCTATATATTAAAAATAATGCCTATTAATTTTTAAAAAAATTGTATGCGAGTCGACTTATCAACCTATTCACCCTTGATATGGATATCTTACACATAAACCTACTATTATAGCTTTAAGAATTTCAATCTCTCAAGTATCATATGCATTTAAATCTATGCACTATTTATGTCAATATCTTATAAAGAAGTTTGGCAGTTAGATTAAAAAAAAAATTAAATTAAGTTAGTTTTTTTATTATCTTTAAATGTCATACTAAATATGTATTTTAATAGTTTTAGATTTCATAAATCAACACACTCATACATGTCATATTCTCAAAAAAAACTAATAAATTCATTCAACTAGTAAAGAAAACATTATTCAAAATTTATTTAACATAATATACATAAACAAAAAGAAGTTTCAGTAAGTATTTACTATATATTTTACAAGTAAAAGTATTGTTTTATTGCTTTTACGTTTGTTTTTTTGGATTATTCCTCATAAAAAAAATATCAATAATCGTCGATTAACACTGCTTAATACCAAAAAATGTATTTTAAATAATTATATTTAAAATTATATAACATTAAATTATAGATTTTGTCGTTTTGATTTAGATTCTGGAAAATACATAGAAAGTGATAGAAAATACCCCTATAATAATATATATAGCTGTGTTTTTATCAACTTTAATAATAAAGTGACAAATTAAAGTCGGAAGCTTGTTATTCGAGTTTAGAGTATTTAGTTAACTCTAGGAGAAGTATATTTGGCGCGCTTCGGAAGGTGACTGCTCCATGGGACAATATGGACACTTCAACCTGTAATGAAAAGAAGTTGTATAAATAAATAGTAATACTAAGGATTGTTGAATTATAGTACATACATACTCGTAGCTTCACGGTGTATACCGTATAGAGCAGGGTAGTCAGAGGGAACCTAGTGTTAAGACACTCCGTTCTCCACTTTCCGCCGAATTGAGACAATGCGTGCTGAGTGGCGGAACTCAACTGCCTTGTTACCAAACCCAGGAATTATAGTAAAAAAATAATATTAAATCAATTTAGATTTATAAGTTATATTTTTTCATTCTTATCTAATATAATAATTTATTATATTAGATCGTAATTTAATAATCATTTACAAATTTGTAGTCAGTCATTAATTTTAGCTATGTACCATTACCACTTATAAAATTATTATAAACCTAAAAATGTTGTTATTTTTGCCCCAACGGAGGAGAATAATGAAAATAATATAAATACAAACACTCCTTTGAGTGATAATCAAACCCATGAACAATCGCCTTTACAGTCAGGCACTGTTCTATTGCACCAATTAACTTATTTTATATACAAGTCATGTTGAGACATTTATTATATTACAACCTATAAGCATACAACTTATATGTTGTGAGACCTTATCAATGACTATGATGAACACATGTTCGTTGTAATCAATATAAATAACATGATATTAACTTAAGTCCCATGGCGAGTTTGTTGAGCGCGTCCCGCGATATGACGTGTCCGCAGAGCAGGCGCATGGGCGGGTTGTGGTCGGACGCCTGCTGGCGCAGGATGGGGCACGCGAACACCGAGTGGTAGCCGCCGCCCTCCTCGCCCAGCTCCACCTGCACACCGACCACATACCACAAATAAATATACATACTATTTATGGAAAATAAAATTATATATAATATACATATATTTTCTGTAAAAAATCAAGTAATTTATTTTAAAAATGTATATGTTAGCTCAAGGCACGAGTACAGTAAAGGTCGATCAGCATTACAGAAAAGCAAATCGAATCTACTCATGCAGTAAGAAACATAAGGATTTTATGTTAATATTTTTTGTATATTTAATATTCAATCGTTTAGAGCATGAGCCTCTGGTCATACTTTTCATTAATTTAAATTTAGAATAAATTCAAACGTAAAGACGTAAATTAAAATTTTAGTTAAAATAAATTACAATTTAATTTTTGCTTTTTAATAAGCCCACTCGTGCTCCTGTAAATTTGTCTGTATATACTATGTTTGTAATAAAAAAGTCATACGTTTGACATACAGAAGTCCAATTTTTTTAATTGAATTTAGTGAGTTATGGGAGAAAGTACTGAATTTATTTAGTAGTAGCGTGTCGTGTGTGACCTCAAGGGGCAGCTCGTCGTCGGCCCAGGCGGCGAGCACGTGCGGGTGCGACATCTTGGCGCGTATGTCGTGCAGCGCGGGCAGCACGCGCGCGCCCGCCACCACGGCGCCCGCCAGCGGCGAGTGCGGCGCCAGGCGCAGCAGCGCGCACGCCTCGCGCACGAACAGCTCGGCCGCCTCCGCGCCCAGCGCGCGCGCGTCCAGCAGCGCCGCGTAGTGCGCGGGCGGCGCGTGCGGCGCGCCCGCCGTGCACCACGCCAGCGCGCACACCGCCGCCGCCAGCGCGCGCTCGTGCCGCGCCGCGTGCGCCGGGAACTGCAGCCGCGCGTACTGGATGGCGGCCGTCACGCCCGACGTGCGCGCCAGCTACGTTATATCAAATGGAACTTAAACATGTACAAATTACAATCATAAATTGAATTAAAAATTTAACATTAAAGCAGAGCGATACCTTAAGAGCTTGCATCCTATGTAAAGTGAAAGGCAGCGGCGAATGCACTAACTCATGTTCCCTGGCGGTGGCCCAGGCGAGAGCGGGTCCGGGGTCACCCTCCGCGAGTGCCGCGGCACATCTTTGCAATTGTGCAAAAGTGCTGCCACGTTCCGCTGCCACTCCTGCCTCTGCTACTAATGAGTCACCTACTTCATCTAGGCCCTTGAAACAATTTTGTTTACTTCATTATAAATATATACAATATTTTTTGTATGTCCTCCAGTCTGGGACAAAGCATAGCATTGAGATTGCCTCTTTCTTTGAAGTTCCTTTTTTTGTAAGCAGCTGTAGCTTTATTAGTTTCTAAACAGTTATATACGAAATATTAGTAAGATACGAGTAGATAAAATTATTTTCATGTAAAAAACTAAAACTCACCTGTCTATACAAATGCTGAGCAATAGCTTGTTCCATAATAGGTCTATTTGTATCAGAGCAAAAAGACTCTGCTTTTGGTGCTACAGCTGCATAGTCTGCTATAAAATGCCTATCAATGGATTTACCTACTCTTGATACAGTTGCATGAAGTTCTCGGTGGTCTGAAAATAATAATTAATATTCATTAAAAAATGCATTATATTTGTAAACTGATGATTAATTAAAAGATAATTTGTCAATTAGCAAGCAATTGTGAAAATATTTGATAATACAAGATACCTGTAGATAATTGAAAAACACTTTGTTTGACAGAAGCAGCCAGATCATTTACAATTTTTGTTTGGCCTTGTGATAATGGTACATTTGGAGTTTCTAAAAAAACAACAAGAGATTAAAGAGCTGCCACAAAATAATTTTACCCTATATATTAATTAATTTACTTTTATTAAGTATCATTATATAAACCCTGTTTGTAACAAATATACTTGAAAAAGTTGTCTATTATTGATTAAAGACCTTGTCACAGTAAGATAATTTATTTTCAAACATGTACACAAATATTAATACCTTTTTATAATGAACAACTAATAAATACAATGATTTTGCATTTTTCTTTAATCACACTCTTTGATCTTGTTATAAACAATATCGAATATATTTTAGATACCTTTAGATATTTCATTTCTTAATTCTTCTACTTGAGTTATTAAATCTTCCAATATTTTGTTTGCATGGTCATTAAGTGTGGTAAATTTAGAAGTAGCTTTGTCCAAGTCTTGTTCAACTCCCATACAAGAATCCATTGCTATAGAAATTACAGTACTTTAGAGATTAAGTCACGGTATTCACATAAACTATAAATATTGAATTCAATAAAAAACTTTAAGTAAAGGGGCTAGTGCTTACGAGGTATTTTTTTTTTCTTGACAAACCACAAGTCAAATTCACAAAACAAAGGCAACTTCTTCGTTTTCGCACTGCTGACTGGTGTTGACAGAGACAGGGTATACACTTAAATTACTTTTTTTGCTGTTTGAAATTTTGTCAATTTTATTTTAATTTCATTTATTTATTTGTACTTTTTTCATAATATCGTTTTCATGTATAATGATTTAAAATACTTTTTGTGTACTGAATAATAAAATTTCACTTTACAAATCATTAAAATCATTCACTCTCATCTCCATTCGCTTTACAAAAATATATATTTTTTGTAGTTTCTTAAAATTCAAGCGATTACTAACATTAAAACGTGATTATACAATCATCTCATTTAAAATTGTAAGAAATATGAGACTTGATTATGCGCGTTTAAAGTAAATATTTTTCCGTAATCGTGACTTATTTTTTATCTGTGTTAACTTCGAAATCTTTTCATTCAATCCATTCAACATTGCACAATACGAAGTGATCGCCGCATAGGTTATAATTTTTCTTCTGGTTAAGTGGCTTTTTAATATTTCTGAAAATGGCTCAAAGTAAGTTAAATGATATGGCGGGCAAATTTGCTAAAGGTGGCCCGCCTGGACTCGGTATTGGACTTAAAGTAGCGGCTGTACTCGGTGTAGGTGTATACGGAATTTCAAAGTCCCTATTTACAGTTGAAGGTGGTCATCGTGCTATTATGTTCAACAGAATAGGAGGAGTTCAACAGCATGTTATGACTGAAGGTCTACATTTTCGTGTTCCATGGTTCCAGTATCCTATCATTTATGATATCAGGTCACGACCTCGCAAAATATCTTCTCCAACTGGTTCAAAAGATTTACAAATGGTAAACATTTCTTTAAGAGTATTGTCGCGTCCTGATTCCAGCAACTTACCTACTATGTACAGACAATTAGGCACTGATTATGATGAAAAAGTACTTCCATCCATTTGTAATGAAGTGTTAAAATCGGTGGTAGCCAAGTTTAATGCATCTCAACTTATCACCCAACGTCAGCAAGTGTCGTTATTGATAAGAAGAGAATTGGTTGAGAGAGCGGCAGATTTCAACATAATTTTAGATGATGTTTCTTTAACAGAATTGAGTTTTGGTAAAGAATATACAGCTGCAGTTGAAGCTAAACAAGTAGCCCAACAAGAAGCTCAGCGTGCCGCTTTCGTAGTTGAAAGGGCTAAGCAAGAGCGTCAACAGAAGATTGTACAAGCTGAGGGAGAAGCTGAAGCAGCAGAAATGTTGGGTAAAGCTATGGGAATGAATCCTGGATACTTAAAATTACGTAAAATCCGTGCAGCTCAGAGTATTTCAAGGATGATTGCTCAGTCACAAAACAGAGTCTTCTTGCCAGGTAACAGCTTGATGATTAACCTGCAGGACCCATCCTTTGATGATCTATCAGAAAAGCTCACAAAGAAGAAGTAACATACGGCGGAGGAAGAGTATGAAAGAAGCCTGGAGCTAGTGACTACTCTTTCTGAAAATGATGAAACCGCAGTTATTATTAGTGGCGCTACTTCAGTTGCTATATAAGTTACTACTCCTTTAGGCATATTACTGTATGTAATGTTCATATAACACTTTAAAATTCTATGTAATGCATTTTATGTTAAATAGTTTGTAGGTTTAGTAGGTATGGAGATCACTTGGAATAAAGATTATGCCAAAATTTTAGTTATTATTTATTTTATCTATAAAAAATATTTCTTAAGTTTTTATTATTGTACAGTGAAATAATATTATTTCTAATATTATCTCTATGTATCTACATAATATTTACTCAAAGGTATATCTTTGAGTAAATATAATTGTATAATGAAAACTATTTATTATGAGTTTATACAATAACTACCTGCTACTAAATCAAACCATGTGAAATGCAACTCTAGATTATGTTACCATCACATGATAAAAGTAACAAACTACTTGATATTCAATTAACATAAGTTGTTTTTGAAGATCTTCCTGTAAAGTACATTTTTTTATTTTGTGCATTACAGTCTAAATTACCATATGAAATATCAATATATTAAAGTTATAACAGATATTTTTTTTTGGATTACCAAAGCATTGAATATTAGAGATTACATGTTAAACTTTAATTTATTAAATATTTTTTATTAAAAAAACACAAATTATTTGAAATTATAATTTATTAACATATATTTATAAGTCCTAACACAATAAACATAGGTTTTCTACTTCTTCACAGCTGAAGGTTGTGGTAGTCTAAATTTCGCCATTTCGATTTCCGCTTCAAAGTAGCTCATGTTGTCGTAACAAAAATATTCAGGTACTTTATATGGACCACTTTTATTGGGATCCACACCAGGGCCTAAAGGTCCAGAAGCTTGATGAATGACTGCATTGCTAAGACCAGGAACATTGGCATTTACTTTAGCTTGTGATGGTGATGCCGACGATGAACTAGCACTTGGATTTTGGCCAGAGATTTCGCTAAAAAATCTAGGACGTATTTTAAAAATATTTCTCCTCAACATTGTTCTTGGTACCATTTCAATTATATTACACAATCGAGAAATTGAAAATTCAAAGACTAGATTATCTGTCAAAATGAAGAACAATATACATTACCAGTGGTATAATTTTTAAAGTTAAGCATGACATGAACTATTATTAAATATTATGTGTTTTGTAGATATATTTTCAGTAAAAGAATTAATCAGTATATCAGAATTTCTTAATAAATAAGAAATTATTTTGTTATTTATATACCTAGTACGTGAAAGACTTACACAAAAATAATTAGAAACGTGGACATAAAAGCTTATTTACAAATATTTAAATTTAAATGAACTTCTAGCATACATAAAAGTAATATTTTATTGATTCCGTGATTTTAATAATTCAGACGAATCATTACATCGGGGTAGCTTTCCGTCTCTGTTTATACTGCAATCTCGCTTTCGCACAGTGCGTCTACATTCTCTATGAACCTTTTTCACGACTGTTTTGGATAGTTTACCTACCTTGCTTATTTCGCCGATTTTTCAGAATAAGAGTGAAAAATGTGTATGATTTAACATTTGTTATGTACTATCAAGTACAATAATGTGTTCAGATTATAGTTAAGTTTTCTCGTTTGGATATATCACCGTAAAACGCTAGATCAGCCATTTACATGAAAGGTAAGTATAAAAAATTGGTATCGCAGGATTTTTTGTTTTGGTGTACTAAGATAGTTTTACCTTTACAACTCGAATGGTAAGATTTGTTAACATTACATTCAAATTTGTGCTTATTCTAGTTTATGTTATAAGAAAATAGTGCGAAATTATGCACGACTTGTCGTATATAATATTATTCTTATATATTACATTGCCGCTATTTTGTAGTATATTTGTATATAGTTATACGTATAACCCGACCAAGTTGAATAGGGCTTGTGCAAGCTTACGTTCCAATTTACACAGCGTACGTCTACAATGAGTGATTGTTTCATGATATTTCACGCAAACTTAGCTCTTATATCTTCATTTAGTGCTAGGAAGATTAACTGTGGGTTGAAAATCAATACATTAGTGCTGTAATATCTAAGTGGATCTTTTATAGTTCTAATATTTACACGATGTAAATAAAGAATAGTCTGCATAGACTGAAAAAGTTGTGTCAATGCTAGCCATAGTTTTGAAAAATCCGTTTTTTACTCTGTGGGTTTATTTCTATTTGCGTGACTATTGGCGTCGCGAATTTATTATTCTCGAAAAGCTTTTTTAAGGCCGAATCGATTAAAAAAATATTGGTAATAGTAAAATATTTGTAACAAATTATACATGACTTGAGACTGTTAAAGTTATTAATGTGAACTAATAAAATTTGACGAAATGGCGGACGCGGTGCCTGCTTGTGATGTCTTGTATGAGGCGATGGAGTATTTGTCAAGACTTGGATCGAATTTAAGAGTGCGGTCGGAAAACTTCAAACAGAAAAAATTACGCAAAGATAGACTTCGAAATACTCATGCAGTTCAAAAAGCTGCTAGTAAAGTACTTTTAATTTGTGAATTGTCCAAGAAGTCCATACTGAATGTTGAAGATGGTGTAAAAAAAATACTCAAACAAATTGACTCTGCTCAAGGATCTAACAAGCTTAACGAAAATGTTCATGAAACAACTAAAGGAATTGAATATGAGTACTTCGAATACGATTCACAGAGGTTAAAAATTCGCAGTAAGATTAATTTAAAACATTTTACATCAGTTAAAGTGTTTGCTAAGGCTATGTCTCTTTCAATGCAAGATAAATATCCATTGCATTACGCTTGTAACTTATATCACTTACGAGAGAAGAAACATGATGAACCAATTGAAGGTACTATATCAAAGAACAGTAATGATGAAGATGAGTTGCTAAGTTCAAGTAATGCCACTGAAAAGATTGAAGATGCCGAAAAGAAAGATCCTAATAATAGTGAAATAGATGAGATTTCAAATAACATAGAGAAGAGAGCTACAACTCCAGTAAAAGAAAAAAATATTGATGGAAATACTGAAAAGGAAAAGAAATCACGAACAAAAAAAAAGAAATTCAAACATATAACAGTCATGGATGATAGTTCAGATAGCGATAATAACATAAGTAATTTACAAATAAGTGACAATTGTGCAGAGAATACTGTAAACAGTGAAACGGTGGATGCAAGTTATGCAAATAAAGATAGTAATATTGAAAAACAACATCTACTTCAGAATCCTAATGTGGATGTAACTGTGAGTGACGATCATGTTCCTGAAGATGATATTACTAGCGAAAATTTAAGACACAGTATAAGTCAAAGTGAAGAGGAAAAACAAGATGTAGAAGTTACATCTGTAGATACAATAGAGAAAACAGACACCAATACTATAAATACAAGTGAAGTTGATAAAGAAAAGCAAATATTTAGTAATTCACTATCAAGTGAAAACCCTGAATCTAAAAATAATATTAACACAAATGAAGAAGAATGTGCGAATACAAAATTACTAAACAATTTATGCACAGATAGCAATAATGCTTCTAACACGGAGATAATTTGTAAAGAAACACAAAATGAACCTAACTCAATTTCAGATGATAATAGTGTAGAATCTACAGATTCAAGACCTTTCATAAAATGTGTAAATATAAATAAATTGCTCAAAAAAGATGAAATAGAAAAGGTAACAGAACCTCTTATTGAAATTCTTGATAGTGATACTGATGGTGAAACTATTGAAACTTGCAAAAAACATGTACATAATAAAATTATAAGAAAAAATAAATCAAAAAACAAGTCAAAATTATCAAAAACATGTGCCAAAGACTCAAATATACATAAAGGCTTAAGTGATGATGAAGTAAAAAAGTTTAAGCCTATACAATTTACCATTAAAATTGTTAGAATACCTAAATTAACAGAAGAATATTTACATAAAAATAATTTAAAAAGAATAATTCAAAATGGTTCTGTAGTATGTGAGTTATCTTCAGAAAATATGGACCCAGAGCTAGAACAAAACATTTCTACTACAGACCCTGCTCTAGAATCAAAGAAATCAGAGAACAAATCATTAAAAGACATAAATGTTGTTAAAAGTTCATTACTTAATGATTCTGACACAGATTGTGAGAAAGAAAAAGTTAATGAACTTAAAAAAGCTCTTTTAAATGAATCTGACTCAGACAATAATAAAAGTCAACATTCTCCATTATTTGATGAGAAAAATGTTGAAAAAACTAATTCTGGAGAGTCTGAAGACGACAAAAATAGTGAAAAAAGTGTAAGCAAAGATAAACATGGAAGTGCAACACCAAGTGAAAAAGAATCTGCAAATGATGATAATGATTCATCAGAAAAAAATACCAAATCTAGGAAAAGAAAACGCAAAAACAGTGAGTCTTCTTTACCCTCTAAGAGAAAACACACTGTAGAAAGTGCGCATGTTAAAAATATGTTATTAAACAGTTCATCAAGTTCTGATATAGAAGATGAACCATTAAAAAGTGTGTTAAATTCTTTACTAAAAGGAGAGTCAGACGAGGAAAACGAAATGAAACTGAAGTTTGGTTCTGATGAAGAGGGAACTAAGTCTGAAACAACACTCAGTCAAGACAAGAGTAATTCAGCATGTGATCCACCAACTAAAGACACTAATAGCCAGGTTGATGAAAATAATGAAGTGAATTCAAATAGCAGTTCTGAAAAGGTATTAGTGGATATTATTTAAGTAATTTCCATTAAACTTCATGTATGGAGTTAATTGTTTAAATTACTAATAGGTATTCAATTTGAGGTTATATATATACCTGTAATATCATTAACACATTGATTCAAGATATTAAATTTTTAATGAATTCTTTTAAAAGTACACTTATAAACATATTTTTTATAATGACATAAATGGAAACTGTTGTTTGTTTATTATATGGCATTATATTTATATAGTTTGTTTGTACTACAAGCAATGTTAGGAGTAAAATTCTTTTTGGAAGATTTCAGGAAATTTTCATGAATATTTTAATTTTGATTTTTGAATTTGAAATCAGTAGAACTAAATATTATTATAATACAAATGTATATATTTTGGCTCAGTGAAAAAAATATATCTAGAAGCTTAAGCAATAATATATCTTGGAAAAAAGTACATTGAATAGCATTTGTTAATTCCAATATAATAACAAGCCTATATATGTATAAGTATTTGTCATTAAAAAATAACTAAAATAGTAACTGATTTATAGAGATGTCAATATGTCTATGAGTGTATTTTATAGTAACATAGTTAAATATTGTACATGATAATACATATTAAAGTAAATGCAAACTTTTGTCTTTCATTTATATATGATTACAAAATATAGTAGGGAACTGTCAAAAATTCAACAAACATTCAAACAGAAGTTACAATGATTACAGATGGGCCGCCCTAAATCTAAACCAGATGGTAGCAGCAGTCAAAGTACAGATTCACAAGAGTCATATGACAAAGACATAGATGGGTAAATATTTTAATGGGAAAGGGATAATAAAATAGTTTATTTGTTCATATAAAAGATATCATATAAAATAATAGATAAATTGAATTTAATTTGACTTGTTCATCTGTGATTATTTCAATTGTTTGCATACTCCTGGCATGGTGTGATATGTAACTTAATAAGACAAGGGAAAAGGGCTTCCTATAAAACTGGCTTATGTGCTGTATTTTGTTCTAATTAACAAAATGACATGGAACTTGTATTGTTAGAATATTTTATGCGATATTTTGTAATACTATTTTTCTAATGTTTATTTTAATTAAAGTAAATATAAAAGAAAATCTTTAAAAATAATGTCATTAGCTGATTGTGTTGGATTAATAAACTGGCATATCCTAAATTTTCACATAAGATTTGTAATTGTAGAACAAACATAATGAACATTTTAAGATGCATTAAATATGTTTGTATTGTATTGTGGTAATGATCTATGTTGATAAACCTAAGAAAAAACTCTTATTATGATCATGCCTGGACCAATGGTACTTATGTACAAAATATATAATTCATCTATGTCAACACTATAAAAAAAAACAACTACGACTATAACAATTGACACTATGTAAATAAATTTATGGGTGCGCTCGAATTTAGGCGAAAAAGGTTAAGCGAGTGAACTTTTACTACGCGTTACTTTTCTGAAATGGTTCTCAAGCGTTTTCTTATTGCTTGAAATTTGAACAATTTGTTCTCTTATAACATCCGGACAATCAATGCATCTGTGTTATGTACATAAACTTTTTCTCTTGGTATATTTCCTTCAAGAAAAATAACAAAAAAGAAAGTATTATTGTGGCCTGAAGTAAAATATTTTATTGTCGTGCCGCAGAGGCACAAGAGTGCGACTGTAAACGCGACAGGTAGTGGGTTCGATTCCCACTCCAGGAAATGGAATTTTTCATTTCCTGGGTTTGGTAACAAGGCAGCGCAGCGTTGAGTTCCGCCGCTCAGCACGCAATGCCTCAATTCCGCTGAAAGTGGGGAACGGAATGTCTTAACTCTAGGTTCCCTCTGCCCACCCTGCTATATGCGGGATACAGCGTCAAGCTATTCCCAACACTACAAAGACTAACTTGACCAAGGTAAATATTTGAAAAATAGATTTTTTCAGTGGTGATAATTTGAATCTATAATCGTCGTATTAAATGAAACTATTTGGATAGGAGAACATTGTCTATTTGTGCACGGTCTACTGTAAAGTATTGAAAACGTCGGTTTTACAAACATACATTTTTGAATCGTAAAACTTGTTTTTTAAAAATAAACGTATTGATGTGGGTAAAATACTTTAATAAATATAAGGAAATTATTAATATATTTGTGAGTAGAAATTGCGATAACTTACTATAATCATTGTGTTGAATTACAAATGTCTTAATTGCCTCACTGGGTCGTTCTCAACTAATTTGTATTCTAAATAAATAAATGTTAGGTATCCCATTTTCCTTTACCTGTAGAAGTACCGCAATTTGCCACTGAACAAAGCTTACGTTGACAAATACTGGCGCACACGGTATTTACTTTCATTAGTAGGTATGTGCTATATGATACTGTGTGATGAGTTTTTGAAAATGTCAGTATTTTATGTTACACACATTTTAAGTATATTTCCAGTTATTTATTACGCTGTGTTTGTTTCTACTAATGTTCTTATTAATGTTTTAAGAAAGCAGACGGTGTAAATGATTTATTGTTAATTATTAATTTCCCAATTAAAAGTGGCTTTTTAAATAAAATTAATATTTTGAAGTTAATGTTTTTTGTAAGGAGTACAATAATCTTGACGGTGTGCACAGAAAATACTTTTAAATCTTTAAAACGCACAAAGCAATTAGGCACCTAAATTCATGTATATGAAATGTTTTAATTACGACACATTTTAAAAATGTTACAGTTTTATATATTTAAATAGAATTTTAAGTTCTGTTACTGAAAACGCAATACTCATACAGAGTGCGATGACACCGGCTTCTTTCTATCTACTCTGCTATGCAGCAAGAAACTGTTGTCGCTAAAGAAAAATTAACTAACACTAGGTATAGAGAACAGAAATTAGATGAATGTGAACGTGTTTGATGTGTGTGAATTATATAAGTGAAATAAATGACAAAAAAATATATATTTCGAAAACGAATAAAAAAGTGTGTGTATATGCAAAAAAAAACATTAAATGTCAACAAAAATGGTCTTGAAATCCTTAGGCTATTCCAGTAAGCAGGAATATGAAGATATATGAAGTAATTTTTCCAAAATGTATGGCAAATACATTTTGGAAAAATTCTGTCTGTCTGGCTGACTGAAAGATCTGCGTCTTGAAGACATTACCAAGTAACAGATATTTTAAGTGTAATATATTGTAATTACGATACATCTATATTAGTATTAATAAAGTTTATCTTTTATGGCATAAAGCTTATAACATAGTCAATATTAAAAAATATGATACCATATTAGAAATATAACCCATAGAAAAAAAAAACAATTTAGGATCAACTTTTTGATAAGAGTCCTTACTTTTGTAACTATAAAAATATTAGTCAAACGAGGCAAGAATATTGTAAGTAAATTATAATGTCAGTTGGCTTGATAGTAAGTTGAGCTTAACGACTTTTTATATTGTTTGTTTCTCTCCTCATGAAATATACGTTTAAAATGTTTTATTATTTAAATTGTAATATGCATATGGAATGTTTTTAACAAATTTGCCCCAGATTGAAAATGTGAAAATTAATAAGTTCTGTAATGATAATATTATCTGATTTTCTCCTTCCAGGCTAACAAATTTAAAAACTTTAGTTAAAAAGCGACGGCGGCGGCGGTCTCCCTCTAGCGACTGTACTAAGAGTACCAGCTCGAACAGCGAAAAGAAAATGCCGAAAGCGCCACATATAAGTGAAGAAGGCTTCTTGAAAGCCGAAAGTAGTTCAGATGCCGCTTCGCTTGCAGATAGCGATGTCGGTGAAGGTTAGGATCTCAATTTTTGTCATGAGTTTAATTCACATTTAAATCGTTTATTTAATATTTAAGTCATTTATATAGGAACCAAATATAATAAATAGGTAAAATCATATTACTAAACATTTGTTATGTTTGACATTATTTGACAACATCATATGTATGTATGTTATACATGTAAAAAGATAGTCATAAAGATAAAAAAAAAATAGTTTATTAACCCACTCCCGAAAAAAGAGGAGGCTCTAAATTCGACTGTATTTTTAATGTGTGTAACCGCATAACTTTTTACTGGATGAACAGATTTTAATGATTCTTTTTTTATATAACAGTTAGGACACTGCTTATGTGGTCTCATTTAAATTTATTTAATATCTGACAAATACTTTTTGAGTTATTCGTAATCATTTTTCTTTTTTATGTTTAATTATCCGAAAATCTTGTGTAATAAATTGATACAGTAAAAAGAAATTTCCAAAAGTATTTCAATACTACGAATTATGTAAAATACGTGAATTTGCGGATTTGCTTTATTAGAAGAAAAATAGAGATTTAAGTTTAAGAAAGATTACGTTTATGATTTGCTTGATTTAAGGCCGTGGATAGATAGATAGATAGAAATTATTATTGCACACAAATATATAAAAGGAACAATACATAATATGATATAGATAAGTATAGAGCATGTAAAGGCGGTCTTATTGCTGGTAGCAATCTTTAACAGTCAACCTTTGTGGGAGGATCTTAGTCTTATCGGATATGGGATCTGCATCGGTGGAATAAGCAGTCCTTGAGCAAAACTAAGTTAGATTTTCTCAAATGCTTCAGGTGAAAGAATGTGGTAAGAAGATACATGTTTTCTACTAGCTAGTAAACAATGGGATTAAGAGGAAACTTAAAAGCGTATTAATTATTTAGAGCTGTGAGCTGCCAACTTTCATTTTTAATTGTGTAAAAAATTTTACTGAAAGTTAAATACTTTTACGGATCCCGCTATTTTACCGCTACTTTCCCAAACTAAATGGGTAGAATTCAATTTCCACATGTAAGCGAGTTATAGACACAAATATGGCTGTGAATGTGAATCACGGAAGTTTACTGTCCTAATAAACATTTAAAACTCACGTTTCTAAAAAAAATGTGGCAAGTCTACCTCTTACAACCACATATTGAGTACAGACTATCAAAAATAATTTTTGATAACATTTTTTTATTTTAAAGATAAGATTACTATAAAGATCGCAGATATTATAAAGTCATCTCATATTGGTTCTTTACAACCACTTTTACGGTAAATCAGAAATTTGTTCGGGACTAAGTTAATGACATATATTACGATTATGTGATAACTCAAAAATGCGTAACTTCACATGGACTAAGAGTAAGAGTCACTTGGACTTAGAATTGGAATTGGAATAGAACTGCATATTTCCATACATTTTTAAGAACCTATAATAGAAACAATTTATGTAATGACTTCCATTGACCAGTCTCAAAGTAAGCAATAAGATTTATTAAAAAAGATATATTATTGTTATTTGTACAATTCTAAAAAAATGAAAATATTAAGTAAACAATTAATAAAAATGTTTTACATATCTCTAAAAGTCTACAAGTAATCTATGTAGGTACAATCTGTGTTAATATCGAGGACGAAGTCTAATATTATTTTTATTTTTGACTTTACCTGTAAGGGATGGTTTATCATAATTATTCGACGCGATAATTTCGTCTGAAGATATGAGCCACCCTCTAATATAGGAGCTAGTTATCATTATCCCCAAGTCGAAAAATATTTTGTTGTTGCCCTGAAACATATCAGAAGTGAAATCGAAGGAGAGAGAGTAGTACAGAATAAAATAACGTGACGACGCGACACTCTTGCGAAGCCCTGGAATAATTATGATAGAACATCACTTTCTGATAATTTCTTGTAATTATAAAATATAAATAGTCTGTATTTGTGCATATTAATTCTGCTAAAGTGTTAATTTTTATATTTGACAGTAATTTGTATTCTTAATCTTTTCTTTGTTGATTCGATGACATGAAATTTGTAATAATGTAAATCATAAATAAGTATAATTATGATATACAATATTCGTAATATTATAATATTTTTATAGTTATAAAATTGTTCTGCAGAAGTAGAAATACCAGCAGTGAGCATGTCGGGTCTCAACGGCGACTCCATAAGTCATCTCGCTAAAGACGATCTATTAGAAGAGAGCAATTCATCCGATTCACATGAGCAAAGTTCAAATGTAAGAAATATTACAATCTTGTATGTATAAATAGTTAATAATATAATATAATAACTATTATAACTATTAACATTTTTTATGTTGATTATATTAAAATTACTATAGAATCATTTGAATATAAACCTTTATTAAATATTATCGTTTTCTGTTTGTGTTTCAGGACATTAAAAAGGAAGATGAATCTGAGGAAGATAAGTAAGTTATTACAATTATTTAACTGTATTAGATGATTTTTATTACATTTAAATTTTTTTTTATTTAATTATAATAAAATTTAAAAAAGTTTTCCCATCTGTCTAAATAGATTAAGAATGATAAAGAATGGAAGTTTTATCAATGTATTCCTCCCATTTTACTCGCATTACATGTTGACAAGCAGATGATCGGGAAACACATACTTAAAGCATATTTTCTTAAGTACAATTTGAATTTACAACACGTCTTGCGTGATAGATATTTCTCAACTAAACTACTGTGGCGTCTTTCCTAGCAAAATATAACTTTATTTTTAACACACCTAATAGCTTTTCTTGTGTCTTTCATTAATTCATATGAATTTGGCATGCTATTTTTACCGAAATTTTGTCATCCGACTTGCTTGGAAACTTTAAAGGTGCTTGGGTCCGGTAGTAAAACAAAATTTAAATAACATGAGACTAATGTCTATCGCAAGATAATATTATTTTAAAACAACTTTTCAGTGTAAAATCAAAGCGTCGCAAAGCAAACGCCATATCATCAGATTCAGATGTTGGCGGGTCTCGTAGGAAAGACCGTGATGTTAAACTAAGCGACTTTGAAGACTCTGAAGACGATTCTGAACCAAGTAAGAAGTCCAAGAGGAAGAAGAAAAACCACGATAGTGACGCTTCAGCCAGCTCATCTATAGATGGAAGGTATGTTAAACTTTCATAATAGAAATGTGAACAGTTTTTATAGTTTGATTGTATTTATTTTGTGTGGTAAATATGGTATAATTAATTAATTTATGGAATAATTTAGTTTATAAGGTAAGCGATTTTTGTTAGTTAATAATGTTGTAGTCGCTGTTGCAGTTTTCGTTATTTGTTAATTAATCTACTTAGATGTAGATGTCCTGTTACATATAAAAGAAATGTTTATGTTTTGCCCCTGTGGTAGGGCAATCAGAGGGAATCTACCTGTCAAAACACTCTGTTAAAATCTATATATGTATTCGGTAGTGACGGAACTTAGCGCTGTGCTTTGCGTTACCAGAACAGTGAAAATAAAACAATTTAAATATAATAATTCCCCGGACTGGACCATAACCACTCATGCTTGTGGTCTCTTCATCAGTATGTAGATCATCGTGGTACAGTTACCACGATGACCTCGTATATAAGTTAAAAAAAAAGTATTTTAATCAAAATGAATAAATAATATGCCTAATCTATCATTTGTTAACAGTAAAAAGAAACGGCGTCGAATAAAAAATATAGACGATAGTGACGATGCGTCCGGCTCTGAATCTGAAACAGAGGGCAGAAATAAACATGGCCGGAAGAATATTCGAAAGGTATGAAACGTATTTTAAATTTGACAATTTATATGTAAAAAGAATTCAATTTATAATAATATTATGTCGTTCCTCACGTGTTAGAAGCAAGAGGTCTACATTTAAAAGTTAACAAATAACTTTTTTAATAACTTTTCCTTTATTCTATCATTTATAGAATAAATACGAAGAAATTTTGAATAATTTAAGTGTATTTTTATTTAGATGGATATCTTATACTTTAGTGAAATCACATAATTGTTATATTTACAAACGTATTATATGATAATATTTTTATCTCTAATAGGTTATGGGCAAAAATCAATTGGAAGAGGCGACCAAGAAAGCGGCACGCGAAGAAAAAGAGAGGATTGCTCGTATCGCTGAGAGACAAAAACTTGTAAGATTCTTTTTCGTAGTTCGTTCTATACATAAATTGATGATGATGATTTTAAGAGATTTTCAACAAAGAACACATATTTATATATTCGGCGGAAAGTGGGGAACGTTATTGTTGAAAGAAAATGGAGTGTCTTAACACTAGGTTCTCTGGTTCCCTCTGCCTACCCTGCTATATGCGGGATACAGCGTGAAGTTAAAAAAACACATATATTTTATAGAAGTACCTTTTTTTTTTATTTCCACTTATTTGTAATCTAAATTAAAAGAATGAATTTCCAATTCATTTTTAAGTTGCTGTTATAACATTTTTTTCCAATTTATTTCATATGGCCTAATGTTAAGAATAGAGTGCCTTAATACTTCACATCCGAAACTCCCTTTGCCTACTCTCCTAATGTAGGAGATGAATCAATGTAAATTAATTTTCAAACATTAAACCTTCATATAACTTTTCATACTTTCAGTACAACAACTTACAATTCGACGAATCAGGCAAGCCAGATGAGGTGGTTCTTGATAAAGTAGTGCTGGACTTTGACCCTGAAACCAAGGAGCCTCTGATCGAAGTCGATAAGGGACTCGTCAAGAAATTAAAACCTCATCAGGTATTTATTTTTATAGCAAAGAAAACATTTTGTTTGGTGTGTGTATACTGTAATTTTATGTGTCGTCATAAACGCGTAATAAAATTAATAATTAAATGAAGGAAATTTATAGCTGTTACTAAATATTTTACTTGTATTTTTAATTTGAAAATCTTATAGCTCAATCCCCCAGATATGACTACAAAAAATCGTCTAAAACGGGTGGAGTTGATGAAAACCTTATTTTTATATTACTACCACAGATTTTCTGTGTCCTTTACTTAATAAAATGTAAAAATAAGTACTGTACTTTTAAATGTATACCTATATTTAATAGTACATTTTAATGAATTTATAAATAATTAATAAATACTACATCCAGCGACTCTTAACGGAGCTAAGTTCCGTCGCTTAGCGCGCAATGTCTTGTAGTTGACGTGGTTAAATTACGTTCAATATACAATAACGAATCAGTTTTTTTAGTTTTCATACTGTAGGAAAAGGTAAAAAATATGTAAAATTTCAGGCCAATGGTATTAAATTCATGTGGGACGCGTGTTTTGAGAGTGTGAAGCGGATCAAAAAAGATAAAGGCTCAGGATGCATACTGGCGCATTGTATGGGGCTCGGAAAGACGTTACAGGTGCGTTTCATAGATATTTTAATATATTTTTCTATATACAACGAATTTCTCTATATACAACGAATTATATTTTTACATTTTTTTGTAAAAACTGTATAAAGTTGCGATATATAACTTGTTTACTTCTTATCGATAAATCTATAGTCCTACTATTATTGTAAATGCGGAAGTTTTTGAAGGCGGTTGAATGTTTGTTAATCTTTCTCGTAAAAACTGAATTTAATGAAATTTTACAGTAATTTACTTGGTACTTTAGAATAATATGTGTTACTTAGCACAAATTATATATACACCGATAAGTGTGTAGTAGTGGCGAAGCGTCCACATAACACGATTCCCACCGGCTTACCTATTGTAAATTACAATAAATTAGTAGGCGACTTATTAGTACACTAGGTATCCCTAAAAATAAAACGCGACTGAAAAAAATTGGGAGTTAATTTACAAAAAAAAATATGTTCAACAAAACTATTAGAGCATTAAATTATGTACCGGCGTCCGTAAATTTACCGGCTTCCCTAAGTATACCGGCTTCCCTAAATATACCGGCTTTCCTAAATATACCGGTTTCCCTAAATATACCGGCTTTCTTAAGTATACCGGCTTCCCTAAATATACTGGTTTCCCTAATTATACCGGCTTAATAGTATACCGGATTCATTTTTAAAAATTTCCCCACTAATATCTAGTATAGTAATAATCGCGTGTGACGCGATTGTGACTTGGTGAGAACGTGACGTGGCGTGACGCGGGTGTGAAGTGACGTCGGCGTGCGTGACGTGACGTGGGCTTTTCGTGACGTGGTTGTGACGTGACGTGACGTGCAACGGTTGTGTGTTGCGCAGGTGGTGTCGCTGACGCACACGCTGCTGACGCACGGCGCGCTGACGGGCGTGCGGCGCGTGCTGGTGGTGTGCCCGCTGTCGACCGTGCTCAACTGGGTCAACGAGTTCCGCATCTGGCTGAAGCACTCTCACGCCGACTTTGACGTTGACGTTTATGAGCTCTCTAGGTTACTATTTTTATATTTACCCTTAATATTTACGATTTCGATTTTGAGGCCTTCATGACACAGTAGGACAGTCTGGCTCTAAACATTATGGTTCCGATCTGAAATTATTGTATTTAAATTATTGTGTTTATTGATTGTATTTTTTTAATTTAATTTATTTCTCCGATCTGGTAAGGGAGAACGGAGTATGTTTCCACTAGATCCTGTCGTGACGACCGGAAAATGTGAAATATCTGTACAAAGTATATGTATAACAATCTAAATACAACATCACAATATATTTAATTTATTTTATTTGTGAATATATGTTACTGAGCGACTGACAAACATCGTACAGGTGTAACTACTGGCTAAAACTGGCAAAAATTTGGTATGTAGGCTTCTTGTAAGGTAGCACTGATAGAAGATTTCTCTAAATTTCTATAAGAATAGATAAAACAGGATTTTAGGTTTTATAGTCAACGCAAACTAATTTGCTGATAAATAATTTAAAAAAAATAAAACAAATATATATATATAGAGGTTGGTAAGTTTTCGTTGGTCGGTGACAGACACAAGCAGAACTCTGAGCGCGCGTGGCAGCTGCAGCAGTGGTTCAGCGGCGGCGGCGTGTGCGTGCTCGGGTACGAGATGTTCCGCAACCTGTCCGCGGACAACTCCAAGAAGTTCAAGAAGAAAATGCTCAAGAGCTTCCAGGAGGCTCTCGTTGATCCTGGTATGTTGAGATTTATTTTATTATAGACATGTAGTTGTAATTATTAAATAGTTATTTGTATGTGACAAGAGATTTTATATTTTAGGTATTGCCGTGTTTAAAAAACGTAATTAAATTACAGACCCATTAGATACATTTGAAAATATTATAATAGTTTTAGATGATTGATATTTAATTAAAAAATTAAAAATATAATTAAATGAATTGCAAAAGAGACCTTTTTATAATGTTTTATAATAATTTTAAAATCATATCATAATTAGGTCCAGACTTAGTGGTGTGCGATGAAGGGCATTTGCTGAAGAATGAAAAAACAAGTCTCTCGCAAGCCATGAACCGTGTGAAAACACTACGACGCATAGTACTTACTGGAACACCTTTACAGAATAACCTTAAAGAATGTAAGTTTTTGCTGATGTCTCTATTTTATGTGCTTTTAAATAATGTTGATTTTATCTAAAAGGAACTGTTATTGAAAGAATAAAATAGAAATATTCATATTACTAATATATTATTTTTTTAAATTCATTATTTTTAAAAATGTACTCTTGAGATGATTATTATAATCATATTATAATCTTCCCCGAAACATATGATTAAAAAATATTTTAATGACGTAATATATAATAGTAAATAAGAGTAAAGGGACTGTATTTCTAAATTCTTCTGTTTTTATGTATTGTTAGTTGTTAGTTAGTATATTAGATGTTAATTCAAATCTCACACAAAACTAGTAGTGGATGTAGCGAAAACGATTCCATGGGGCTTTAAATAGGCGGAAAACGAAATAGTCAATAAATTAGTCAAAAATTATTATTATTATTATATTTTTCTTAAAATATATACGCATTTTTTTTAATTATTTAAAACTGTACTTTTCAATATAACATTACTAATTATTTGATGTTTGCCATCAGATTACTGCATGGTACAATTCGTGAAGCCGAATCTCCTTGGTAAATACAACGAGTATCTAAATCGTTTCGTGAACCCCATCACCAACGGACAGTACACTGACTCCACGGAACACGACATTAGAGTTATGAAGAGACGCTCCCATGTCCTGCATAAAATGCTTGATGGCGCTGTGCAGGTTTGTATAATTTAAAAATAATTTAATATATTTTCAGAGTCAATAAGAAGTGGGTCAGTAGCATTGTAGGATTTTCTTATATGTTGATAGATGCAGGTTGGGAAGCATACTATAAAGAGAGACACGAGTGTGATATGCATAGCTGTTTTGTTTCTCCTTTTATATATTAAATATTAAGATTATTATTGCCACTAATAAATTATTGTAAAGCATTGACGAATACAAAAAAAAATCCCGCTGAGGTTGTTGCTCTGGCTCTTTTCAGGTCTGAGGCATTAAATTTATTGAACCGGTGGTAAATTATTTGAAAATGAAGCATGTAACTTCTTATTTTGAATAAAATGATTTGACTTTGACTATAGTGTCGTCCATTTAACTTATTTTATAAATGAATATGTATTAAAATGAACAAGATATGGTTTCGTTACTTATTTTAGGATTTAAACGCAAAACTGTAAGTAATTTTTACAGAAATATTAAATATGAATAATTTACAGAGGAGGGATTATGGTGTGCTGGCGCCCTTTTTACCTCCCAAGCACGAATATGTACTCTTCATAACTCTCACTGAAGTGCAGGTCAAACTCTACCAACACTATTTGGATAATTATTCTAGAAGGTAAACTTCTAAATTATATCGATGTTTTAAGTTTTTTTTGTAGTTATCTGTTATTGTAGAATGGTTTATATATTTATTATTTTTATAAATTGTAACCATATTAGGAATATTCATAGATTTTTTGTTAAATTTCCGTTAACATCACTCTAAGACATATAATTTAAAAATAGTTTATCAATAATCAATATTAATATTATGTCAGCCTAGTTAAAGTTTATTTATGTGATCATAATTAAAAAATAATATATGATATTTATTTTCAGGCCCTTACCAGGAAAGTCGTCAGGTTTCCTTTTCCCAGACTTCCAGTCACTGCAAAGGATATGGACGCATCCCCTTGTATTGAAATATAACTCCGAAAGATATGAAATTATGCAACAGAAGAAAGTTAGTTTTGTATATTTTAATTGGTTTTTCTAATAATATTTTATTTATTACTTGTTATAGTATTTATTACTTGTTTTATTGTTTTTAAGTTATTCATCTGTTAGGAATACATTTTAAGCATTCTTTAATGTATGAACAATTAAATTTGTTACCAATACATTCATAGAGTTCACCATTGTATTCGAATTCAATTTCATTTTTTTGGTTTTCAAATTCATCCATTTTGTTGAAAAGCAAAAAAAATAATAATTTTGAAATTCAAAAATATGGATTAATCTATACATAAATATATTTTTATTTTTTTAGCGCGAGAGGGAAGAAGAGGATTCAGAAGGTTCTATAGCTGATTTCATTGACGACGACTCTACACCTGAAGTAAGTAAATGAAAACACTCGAAAGCAATGGCTTTTAAAAATCTAAAGGTGTGTAATAATAGTGAGCTGAAGAAATATTACCATATGTCCTGTCTTGATGTTAATATATTCACACAATTCTGTTGAAATATTTAAAGTTAAAGCTTGTGACATCTTGTTTTCCCATTCCCGTGTGAATTTCTTAGTGCTTCTTATAGTCCCCAAGGAACTTCATGCCAAATTTTAGCTTCTTTCACGTATATTACGCAGGAATCTTCAACAGAAGAGTCATCAGACAGTTTGTCAGACCTGAGCGATGATAGTCGAAAAAAGAGCAAGAAAAAGAAATCCTCTAAAAAGAGTAAAGCAAAAGATACGAAAGTGACTACTAGAAGAGGGACTAGAGCCAATCCAAGTAAATATTATTATATTTATATAAAAATGCTTTAAAATTTGTAGTTATTTCTTTTTAATTTTTAATAAATAGTAATAACTCCTTTCATCGAGGTGAGATGAATAGGAGATAACTTGTTTTATTATTGCAATTCTTTCATATTTTTTTATATGCCATCGTTTCCTCTAAAGCTAGACTAATGTTTTTATCATTCTTTTATTTTATATAAAAGTAGCTGTCGCCCGCGGCTTCGCACGTGTGGTCAATGGCATTGAACTACAAAAAAAATATAGATGATAGATGATAGTGTAATACTAGATGGCGGTATTGTCATTTCTTGTCAAATTAATGACGTATTTGATTGTTGTCAAATATTTATAGTGCGTTTAGATATTGCTTAGAGATATTAAGTAATTAAAATATTTTTTTTACTAAAAACAATTAATTGTAATAAAATGTATCTTATTTCCTTTTCTATATCACAAAGGATGTGTGTGCAAAGTTTCATGATAATCGGTTCAGTGGTTTTGGCATGAAAGCGTAACAAACAAACTTACATTCACATTTATAATATTAGTAAGGATAAATAAACAATACAATGATTTTTTTTACTAATAATAAAATTTAAAAAAACAAGTAATAATAACGAACATATGTACAGTTGAAGTAGACGACGACGACGTGGTACTAGAAGACGATATTCAAGTGAAGTCTGAGAACCCAACGGAGTGGTGGATGTCTCTCGTCACAGAGGACGAGCTGGATGACCTGAGACACTCGCATAAGCTTGTGCTGCTTTTTGATATATTGCGGCAGTGTGAGGCTATTGGGGATAAGCTGTAAGTGCTGGCTTAGCGTTATATATTTGTTAAATCAAAAATTTTCAAGCATATCACTTTATTAGTTAAAAAAGGTTAAATGATACTAAAAACGAAATTTACACAAAAAATTGAAACTTAAAATGCCTGTCTATGAATTTTCTATTCATCAATTTAGTCATGCCTTTTACGGAATTCGTCATCATATTATAATTATGTTAAATGCTAACTTGTATAATGATTAATTAATAATATTTAACCTAGATGTCTTATTTTAATTATTTCAAGACGATTATAAACAAATTCAACTGAAACTTAAAGCTATACACGACAGCTACTGAGATCATCCTGTTACAATTTTTTTTAAGCAAAATTTATATTTTAACTTGTAAATAAATATCTATTTTTTTTTATTTATAACTTCACACTGTATATAGCGGGGTAGGCAGAGAGAACCTGAGAACCTAGCGTTAAGACACTCCGTTCTCCACTTTCCGCCGAATTGAGGCCAAACCCAGGCCAAAGCCTTGTTACCAAACCCAGGAAATGAAAAAATCCATTTCCTGTGGGAGTGGGACTCGAACCCACAACTGGTCGCGTTTACAGTCGCACGCTTGTGCCTCTGCGCCACGACAGGCGTCTAAATATCTAATAATAATTAAATATTTGTTCAAAAGTCAATATATATTTCAGGTTAGTGTTCTCACAATCGCTGTACTCGTTAGATCTTATAGAGCATTTCCTTGGCAAAGTAGATGAGGCGACGCAAGAAGGACGCGTCGATGACAAGCTGAATGGACACGTTGGTGAGTCGGTTACCGCTTTATATTCATTATTTTCTTAATTGTACTGTTGATATTGAAGTAAATAAAAAATATATATGGAATTAGTGAATTGTTTGACTACTATAGATATTTGTGATATTTGCTTTTTACAAAAAATACGTCGCTATTTAAAATAATGGCTCTATATTTGAAGATAAAGCCATAAATGAAGTATTATGTCAGTATCAAAGTATATATTTATAAATATAATTTTTAGTATTAATATTTAGTATTTTTTGTAATTTCACTAGGAATAACTTATATATTTTTGTCTATATTAGGTTCGTGGTCGCCGGGCGTGGATTATTTCAGATTAGATGGTTCGACATCTTGTGAAAATCGCTCTATTTGGTGCAAAAATTTTAATAAAGAAGATAATCCTAGAGCCAGGTAACATAAACATTACT
This sequence comes from Philaethria dido, assembly GCA_033558755.1. Lineage (NCBI taxonomy): Eukaryota > Metazoa > Arthropoda > Insecta > Lepidoptera > Nymphalidae > Philaethria > Philaethria dido. The sequence continues at coordinate 332,853 of JAKGSA010000149.1, forward strand.
TAATTTCCCATTTTTTTTATTTAGTATTTGGTCAAAATTTCGTGGCTTTTTAGGGCGTGGATGATTTAGTAGTCAACTTACTTGACAATCGACTTATTTGGTCTATTTTTCATTGTTACCTTACTTGAATTGTGATGCTGTGAGATAATGTCTGACTGTTAAATGACTGTTATTACAAGAGATTGTGGGTTCGATTCCTACTTGGCGAAATGATAAAATTAAAAAATATTTTCCTTTCCACGTTTTGGCGAGACGAAACATGGCGTTGAGTTCAGCAACCCCAGTCGAGTTGTCTCATTTTGTGGAGTGCCTTCAAAATAGGGCATATAGGGACGATCTCCGTTCTCCTTGATTAAACTGCTAGGGATAAAGAGTAAAACTGTGTATATGTGTAAATAATTTTAATATATGAAAATAAACTTTATAAAAGTAAATAAATGGGGAACGGAATTGTTGAAAGAGAATGGAGTGTCTTAACACTAGGTTCTCTGGTTCCCTCTGCCTACCCTGCTATATGCGGGATACAGCGGGAAGTTAAAAAAAAATAAATAAATAAACTTTATAAAAATAATGCATACAATAAAACGCAGGTTGTTCCTGATATCGACGCGCGCGGGCGGTCTGGGCATCAACCTGGTGGCCGCCAACCGCGTCGTCATATTCGACGTGTCGTGGAACCCCTCGCACGACGTGCAGAGCATATTCAGAGTCTACCGCTTTGGCCAGAAGAAACCTTGCTATATTTATAGGTTTTTGGCTATGGTATGAAATAATTTTTCAATATTTATTATTTAAAATAAACAAAATTATTATAATTACAATGTACTTTGGTTATTGTCCATCTCATTTCTAATCTCGTTAATTTATGTTTTCATCTTTTAAATATTTTGTTTTTAATGAGACGATTAATATATTTCCAAATACTAAAATATACGAGAATTCGGTTAAAATACTTTCATTTAATGTACTGTTTTTATTAATTAAAATGTATAAATTTGTTTTATAAACAAAGAAAAAATACTTTATTATACTATCAAAAAATATAACGTTAGTAGTATTTATGAGTATGTATAAGTTAGTAAATATAATTATAGGCTATCATATATTAAGTTTTCTAAACTCTCAATTCTAATATATAAAAAATCAAAAGTTCTGTGAAACAATTTGGCTATGTAACACTAATATAATAAACAATTCGCAGGGCACAATGGAGGAAAAGATCTACGAGCGTCAAGTGACAAAGCAGGCGATATCGAAGCGCGTGATCGACGAGCAGCAGATCGACCGCCACTACGCCGAGAACGACCTCGCCGAGCTCTACAAGTTCGAGCCGCGCCCGCCCGCGCCCAGGGAACTGCCGCCGCTGCCCAAGGACAGGCTCTTTGCGGAGATGCTGAAGGAACACGAGGCACAGGTACCGACTTTGTTTTTAAGTTATTTATTTACGACTAAAAAATTGATTCCCCGGAGGGAATGTATAAAGAGGTTAATGACTGTTGACGAGGCGAAAGAGTTATGCGGGGACCGTAGCGTTTGCCGCTCCGTCCCCTCTGACTACCCTGCTAGGGACCAAGCGAGAAGTTAAGTAAGTAAGAAGTTTCACGCGTTATTTGATGCGGTTGTTCGAAACAAAAGAAGAATGGACTCCACACGGTCCCTGCATACTTGTTTCGTTTTGTCCGTAGTCATCATTTTATTTTTATATGTCCTCCGAGAAGATCGTTTTACTTTTTACATGACTTTCTTCCAATATCAATGATACTGTATTCACGAAAGTCAATCAAAGAGTTCCACTAAACTCATTTCCGCTCAATGAGATTCTGATGACATTGCATTCAAAAAGTATCTGTACACTCGTATGAATTATTTTTTTTATATATTACGCTCAATATTTTTTTATTATAAATATAAACTGATTGAATAATGCATTATTGTAACTAAAATATATATGCTGATTACGATTAAGATGTGATGAATAATTTTCGAGATATTCATAATAATGTTACGTTTTAGTCCTTTTTATTTGAAGTTGATTTCTTTTTTTGTTAAAACGTTAATTATATTATACCAATAAGTATATTATTTTATACCAAATACAAATTTTATATTTATTTACAATATCAGATCTACAAATACCACGAGCATGATTCCCTTCTTGAAAATAAAGAAGAGGAAACACTAACGGAGGAGGAACGCAAGGCGGCTTGGGAGGACTTCGAGAACGAGAAGACGCGTCCACCGCCCGCGCCCTTCTCCGCATATATGCATAATGGCATGAGTATGTAGAATTAATTTTTATGATGTAATATTTTCTGTTAAATGTTTTAGGTAAATACTTTGTATGATAATTATATCAAATGTCAATATAATAAAAATTGTTTCGTGAATCAAATGACTAACATGTAACCTAGTATAAGTTCTTTCTGTTTGTTCCGAATAATTTGTTTGGAGTTACAAGGAAGTTAAAAAATATAAATAGCCATAATATTTTTGTTGGTTCAATTCACATTTCAGAAAATGAAAATGGTAAATATTTATAATATTTAGTATTTTCATTTCCTTGCTCTGGTACCAAGACAAAGCGTGGCGTTTAGTTCCGCCACTCAGTACTTAATGCCTCAATTCGGCGGAAAGCGGGGAACGGAAATGTTATGAGAACAGTGTCTTAACACTAGATTCTATGGTTCCCTGTGCCTACCCTGCTATTGCGGGATACAGTGTGAAGCTATTCAAGAAATGTATTTTGTGTCCAGTGCCAGGTCTACTTCAGCAGCAGCAACAGATAGCGTACGCGACGTTCGCGGCGCTGCTCCACAAGGAGATGCCCAACGCCAGCGACGCGCAGATACGCGAGGCTCTATACAGATCTAATCCGGCGGTGAGCGGCTTGTTATTTTATCTACGCTTGTGTTTAAAACACTAAAAACAAGCTTTTTTATCTGTACTGCACTAAAAAACAAGAAAAATGAAACTAAATTAAAATGACACTTGAAAAGAAGAAAATCTATGGTATAGGAAACTATGTTTCACAAAAAAGCATATGAGCGTTTTGTCTCCTATTCTCGAGCATCATAAAATTAGCTTCATAGTACTATATTATATGTATAATTGAAAAATTTAATGATAATAAAATAATTGAAAATTGATGAAATTAGCGTGTTGAAATATATTAACAGATACAATACTGGCTTGTTAATGTACAGTTAATTTTGACCCAAGGCATTGTCACGATTATTAGAAATTATTTGGCCAATATGATCTTTATTTTGTTTTATTTTATCGTTCACATTATTGTAATAATATTTTTTTAATCTTTTATAAGTTTTTTTTTATTTATTCAATAATAATTTTAATTATTAAATAAATTAAAAATATTTGCGTATGTGAAATAATCCATTAAATTTACATAAATTTGTAACCCAGTAATGTTTTAATAAACCAGTAGTGAAATATCATGAAATAAGAAAAGATGTTACTTTGAAAGTTTCAAGTCAAAACCTTTAAAATATACACTACCATCGAATAATATATTATCAATATATATTTATTGTAATATAAATAAACATATAAGTTTCATATAGAATAATGAAACGTTTATCTGTTCAGATGTTCAGTGGATACGACTACGGCGTAAGTTAACAAAGATACTATTTAGATGTTATATATATATTATGTTTTATGTTCATTTACGCCATGTCCAGATTTTCTTTAGCGCATGTCATTACTTATTATTTTTTTGTATAAATGTTAATTTTGTATGTATTCTAGTATATAGTGTCACTGAATGGTTGTATTTTTTACAGTTTTTGCAAAAAATGGGTGAATTATATAAGTACGCGCAACCAGGGATGATGAATCCTGGAATGATGAATCCGGTTATGAATGCAGGTTAGACAATTTGCATTATTTAAATAAATATTCGATTTCTATTTAGAGGGATTAATGTGTGTTTTATAGTTTTCGGAAACGTAGTTAGCGTCTTTTATTAGTTTTTTCTTAATTATTTCCCTCCACTTCATTCTCGCATCGCAAATTAAAAACTGATTTATAGGTAATATATATGGTTAAGTAGCACAGTATAACATGTATATATGTTTCGTGCAGCGGGCGGCATGTCGCTGGGCGGCAGCAGCGGCTTGCAGTACGAGCCGCCGTGGCAGCGACAGCAACAGATGCGCATGCAGCAGTTGTTGCAGCAGAATGTAACTAATTCACTCAAATCTATTTATGTTTCACCCCTCTATATACACTATAATCGTGTTCAATTTCATACTCCCGTTTGAATAGTTTTCATTAAAAGGAATCCAAAGTTTTCGTTTTACGTATCAATATAAGTAAAACGTTCGACGAGCGTAGGGTACGAGGCCTACATTTTATCGTTAGAGACCAGTGAATAAAAATGTTTCGTAAGTACCGCTAAGTATCAGTCGTAAGTAAGAAGTACTACTACTAATGTAGCAGCAAATGGGTGCGAAGCTGTACGCGGGCGGGCTGGGCAGCCGCGACCCCGTGGCGATGGCGCTGCAGCAGCAACGCGCGCGCGAGATGATGCTGGGCGAGCGCGGGCGGCCGCGGGGGCGCCCCGCGCGCAGCGACCCGCCCCTCGCCGCCAACGACATCGTCAACCTCGACTCGGATTAGTTATAGGTATGACTCATTTATATACCTCACTACACTCATTCAATGCCTCAATTCGGCAGAAACTGGGAAACGGAATTGTTGTAAGAGAGCGGAGTGTCTTAACACTAGATTCTCGGGTTCCCTCTGCCTACCCTGCTATATGCGGGATACAGCGTAAAGTTTAAAAAAAAAACTACACTTTTTTATGCCATCACATCATTTACAGACTTTTATGCCATGGAGAATAATTTTTGTATAGGAAAAATATTTAAAATAAGACATTACAAAGTGATAAATAAAAAAAAAGTAACCAGTAACGATTGTGCAATACAAAAAGTTCTAATATTTTCAGAAAAATTTGATTAATTAAATTGAATATGATTGTCATACTATTTTTTACAAAATTACAACTTTATATCCAAGAAAGAAGCCTCTAACTAATACATATTGTTTCAGATGCTCCATGTATAATAAACACATGTGTACAGTGAATGTTATAAGGTGCTACGTATCAGAGCGAGGTGGGCTTGACTGTGCGACGTTAGGAACGGCTTCTACCTTATTCACTATGTTTAATCATTTTATCTTCACGTGTCGCTTTATATGTAAAAGCAGTCTTTCCTGCTTCACCACATATTTTGAATCTCATTTGCATTGTTTCATTTATATTTGTTATTTTATATTCTGTTGTCGAACATTTGTTAAGTAAGCAATATATATGTAGATTATACCTTCAGATTGTTGAACAAATGATTGACATATGAAGAACCTTTTTTTTGTGTAACGAATTGATTTGCCAATGTGAGGTTTGTTGCAGACAAAATAAGATATTACTCAAGCAAGAATATTATTTGGGAAACTTAAGCCGCGGGCGGTCGTTAATATTAAACTTGTCCAGTTCAAGAAATGTACGTACAAATACTTTATTTCGTATCGAGGTGGTTGCAAGCACATATCAAAAGAATCTCCTCAGCCTCTATGAGACAGTTTTATCTGCACAAAAAATGTTATTATATAAAACGAGAACATTTTGTTTAAATCATAAATATATAGTTGTACTGTAATCAGTGCTATCAGTTTTAGAGCATGTAAGGCGATATAACTAATTTAGATGAGCGTTAGGCAATATATTATGCTATTTAAATGAGCATATATACATATGTGTAGATGACATAAGAACCCACGAAAAATTATTTCAAAACGAAAAAATACATGTAAATATGTTATTGTGTAAGGATATAATTTGTTTAATTTTTTACTCTAAATGGATATGTACAGCATTGGAACCTGTGGGTTGTATGTTATTTACATAGTTAGGAGCACCTCACTGGCATTCAAGTGGAATATAGAGGATCCATAGAAATTATGTCGTCGAGAGGCTTTAGTGTCGGCTTGACAATTTTAACTATATCTCTCAGTACAGGAAATTAGAATTAAGCTATATAATATATCAGTAGGTAGTGACTGTGTGTTGACCATCTCTATGTTGACAAAACATGTATGGAACTGAAGTGTATCACAGTGGTACAGAACAGCCACAATCAGGCATCGGCTATATGCATTAGCTTATAAAGTATATAAAAAACTATAACTATGTATAAATATCTAACAAAATTACTAAATCAATAATTTTGCACTCATGAAAGATATTTTTTGTGACAAAACTAAAAAATATTTTACTTTACTTGTAATATGATTATTGCAAAATAATGCTTTGGAGCATCCCTGGCTTTGAGTGTGTAACATCTATGAAAAACCATTTTTATTGCAATTTTAATAATATTTTGTAATATCTATTTCTCTACTCTGAGTTGTTTTTCTGATATCCATTTAGCTCTCTTACCCTTTAGTGTATTTCACCTTAACCAATAATAATCATCCTATTTTTATGAAAACATTATTTCTGTTGAATGAATGAAGTTAAATTCTCTACAAAATCTTCACAATAATATGTTAAGTTAGCATTCCAAATTTTTAACAATATTCAAGCATTATATAATATTCCTTATTAATACTTATATAATTTAGACTATTATATAGGTATGTTTATTTCGCACAATATCTACTACATGCTTTTTCTCATGTATATATACTGGTCCTAATTTCATTTTTGAAAAATTGTTTTTATAAAATTTATATATCAAATCTTAAATATTCCAGCCAGATTAAGTAATTTGTGTGTAACAATTTTGTATTTATCCTTTTCCATACTAATGTTTTAATAATTCTTATTTTTCTTTTTAGTATATTCCCAATAACTCAATCAAAATGTTAATTTTAAATTCTTATAATTAATACTTTGGTAGATATTTTTAAAACAATGTAATAAAAATTAAATATGATAGGATCAGTATTAATTTCTTTACTGAAGGAATAATATATGTAGAAGACATATTCTATTCCACTCCATATTCATTTCTGATGTAAACAAGTACTTTATTTATTGGCCTGGACTTCAGGTGTTTAGTTGTGATATTGCCTAATCTTAAATTTTTGTATACGTTTATTTTAATAGTCACCATTGTGACGTTAATGTTAGAATCAGCAATTTATTATAATTATATTTTAGATGGGTAAATACCAGTATAACAGAAAAGTGTAGCATTTAATTTTAAGTGATGTTATAAGATTTTTTAAGTATGGAACATTTTGAATGTTGATTTTTTTACATATTTCTTAAATTTTATGCTTACTCTACGTTATTTATAGTTTTACACAAAGTATAATAAATAAACAGTATTTCATCTAGAATTTAAGATAATTTTCTATCTGATATATTAAAATGAACTATTATTTGTAAAAGAACAGCAATGCTGCTAAATGAACATTGTGAGATTTCTACATCTATGCGAGGACTGGTATATAATAATGTAATGATTTTCTTATTTATGTAAAATATAATTGTAACTGTAGAAAATTTCCTATTATTTTGTAGTACAATTGAAGTATAAATAAATGATTTGGAAATGTGTAATTAAAAGTGTTTATTTTTTCATTTACAAATATTGAACAACTTAAAGTTTAAAGACAATTTAATTTAAACATTTCATAAAATTATAATGATCAAATATTTATATTTGGAATACCTGTTTTTAAGCCTAAAGACACTTCAATATATTTAAGTATTCTATGAGACACAAATTGAGCATCTTCATTTTTAGATATATTTGCATTTAACATTTCTATTCTGTTTTCTGATGAAAATGTTATTAGATCACTTGCATTTACAGCCATTGCATTTACTGGCAGACCACTTGCATTTACCATAATTACTCTGCGGATTCTGAGATCTGGATGTACTTGTTCTAGTATTTTTCTTGCCCATTCCAAACAAAATATTCTGCTAGTATCTACAGCAATAACTACAAAGTCAATGGCCAATTTCCCTGTTAAGTCTGCTTGTCGCGCAATATCTTCTAAACTATGAGAACGTAGAACGATAAGTTTCCATCTGTCGTTTCTCTTACCGTGAACATCTATTATGGCTTCTGAAAGATTTTCAATAAAATCGCCGTTGGTTGAAAGTACTGCAATTGATAAACTATTTTTGTGACTGGTTAATCCCACCCATGGTACTATAATAAAATCTTCTTCTGTTATGGACATAGTAAGCCGACAACAATTATTAAAAAGAATATAATTTTAAATCGGCAGTTGCTGTGCTTATATTTTTAAAATTTGACAGTTGTCACTGTGAAACTCATGAAACAGATTAGCAATAAATATTTAAAAAAACATAGTTACGAAAAAAGTAAAAATATTGAAATAAAGTAAAATATTAAATTAAAATATAATTATGTTCCTTAACTATCTAGAATTCATTTTCTATAAATAGATTTATCAAAAGACTTGCAAAGACACATGATATCATATTGAAAATATCAATGCTGTGTGCATTGTGCTTTATTTATATAAATTAAATAGCTATGTCAGTTGTCTATAGCAACTGGCACTTGTCCGACCGACAACGGGGGCAAATTTCGAATTTGAATAAGAAATTAATTAAACTTTGTATTTGATGAATAGACAATTACATAATTTAATAATAGCGATAGGATTGATAATATCAATTTATAATGCGACGTCGAGATGAACAATTTCCAGACAACGGTTTCGAGGCTTGGGGCGGATATATGCAAGCGAAAATTGCAAAATTAGAAGAACAGTTTTCTTCTGGGGTACAGAATGAAGGAATATTGTCAGATATATTTAATGGAGTTAGTATTTTTGTTAATGGTTTTACTATACCGTCAGCGGAGGAATTAAAAGAATTAATGACCAAACATGGTGGAGTGTATCATACTTACCAAAGAAATGAAGACTTTATAATAGCTTCAAACTTACCAGACACTAAAGTGAAAAATATGTCGTTAGTAAAAGTAGTGAAGCCTGAGTGGATTACCGATAGTATAGCAGCTAAGCACTTGTTAGATTATAGAGATTACTTATTATACAGATATTCAAAATCTCAAGGAATACTCAAATTTGATAAGAAAATTAAAAGTGAAACAATCATTAAAACAGAACATAAGAATACTAACAATATCAAAATACCAGATAGTACTGAAGCAAATACTAACATTAAAAATGAAATAAAGGAAATATATGTGAGCCCTAGTAATCCTACTCTTACAAATCTATCAAAAAATGATCAAGTTGCAAAAACAGCAAATGATCCCAATTTTATAACTGAATTTTATAACAATTCTAGATTACATCATATTTCACAACTGGGGGCGTGCTTCAAGCAACATGTTAATGATCTACGAGATAAAGGAAACTTCAAATTTCCAGACCGGACTAACTTAAAAAATAGAATTCTAAAAATGAAAAATATAAATAAGGGCATGTCTAAGCTGATTTTTAATAATGACAAAACTATTATGCACATAGATATGGATTGCTTTTTTGTGTCAGTAGGCTTACGTAAGAGGCCTGAGCTTAGAGGCAAACCTGTTGCTGTAACACATTCAAAAGGTGGGCAAAGTCGGTCAAAGAGGTCAGGTGTTGATAGAGAAATAGAATTTAATTTATATAAGCAAAAACAAGTTAAAAAACTTTGTCAAGCTACTGGAATTACTGAAGATAATATTGAAATTGAAACAAAAGTAGATAATGTAGCAGATGAAGATGATAAATTTGGATCTATGAGTGAAATTGCTTCATGTTCATATGAAGCTAGAGCTAAGGGAATTAGCAATGGCATGTTTATGGGTGCTGCATTAAGACTCTGTCCAGATCTATCAACTATACCATATGACTTTGAAGGATATAAAGAAGTGGCATATACATTATACAATACTATAGCTCAATATACATTAGACATAGAAGCTGTTTCTTGTGATGAAATGTATGTAGATTGTACTGGGGTACTGAAAGAACTTGAAGTGAGTGTTGAAGATTTTGCAACTGCTCTAAGAGAAGAAATAAAAGATAAAACTGGATGTCCTTGTTCAACAGGATTTGGAGGAAACCGCCTTCAAGCCAGGTTAGCAACTAAAAAAGCTAAACCTGATGGACAGTTCTTCTTAACAACTGATTTAATTGAAGATTTTATGTTTAATATTAAGCTCAGTGATCTTCCCGGTGTTGGAAGGCAGACATCTCATAAATTAGAATCACTTGGGCACTCAACATGTGGATCTCTTCAGAGTTTGTCATTATTTAATCTTCAACAACAGTTGGGCAATAAAACTGGTGAACAGTTGTACAATCAGTGTCGTGGGCTTGACCCTAACCCATTAACATACCACACAATTAGAAAATCAGTTTCGGCTGAAGTTAATTATGGAATTCGTTTTGAAAATCAAAGACAATGTGAAGATTTCTTGAAACAACTCGCAGTTGAAGTAACATCCAGAATGTCTCAGTTTAAAGTGATAGGAAAGTGCGTTACATTAAAATTAATGGTAAGAGCAAAAGAGGCGCCCGTAGAGACAGCTAAATTTATGGGACACGGTTTTTGTGATGTTGTGAATAAATCGACTAACCTAGCAAATGCAACTAGCGATGTAAATATTATTACCAAAGAAGTAATTTCACTATGTAAAAAGTTAAGTATAAATCCTATGGAAATGAGAGGAGTTGGAATACAAATCACAAAATTAGAATCTATAAATACTAAACCTGTTATAGGATCTATAAATAAGTTTCTTAAAGCAAAAAACACAATGCAGTCTGAAAATATTAAACTTGAAAGACCTTGTAATATTCAACCAATTGTTCTTGAGTCAAAAATAGGCCCTACTACCCCAAATAAAGAAAAAGTAAGTAAAATGTTGGAGAACAAGTCACCAATTATCGGAACTATTAAGTCTCCGTTAGGTAAAAGGAGAGGAAGGCCATCTAAAAATGCCAAAAACCATGCATCTACATCTCACAACCTAATGAATAAGTTTCTACAGGGTCAAAACGTGTCAAAAGAATTTTATATTAAGAAGGAAGTTGTACATAAAGAAAAAATAGTAGAAATAAAGCCACAACAAGTAGAGAAAGTAGTTAAAAATTATGGTTTGCTGGCTCTTCCATGGGATAAGATAAGGGAGCTTTTGAGGGCATGGTTCGACAGCGGCCAGACACCAAAGCAATGTGACGTCAATCTAATCTCACAGTACTTGCGTGAGATGGTAGTTGATAAAAATATAGATAAATTGTATATTTTACTTAATTTTATGAGGAGACGAATACACGAACTCAATAATGGAGTATGGAACGGGGTTCAAGATTATATTATTGAAGAAGTACAAAACGCAATGTTAGCAGTGTATGGAAAGAAGCTGTGGTTATCTGAAGAATATTAATAATTAAAAAATCTATGTAAAATCATAATAAATCGGTATAATATTTTCTTTGTTTTTAACTTTTATATTCCTAGACGCCTTCATTTGCACTTATTACATTATAAACTCACTTTTATATGAATAAAATTATGAATTAGTTAAACATGTATTGCAATACATAACCTGCAGGTTCGATTCCCACTCCAGGAAATGTAAAGCAGTATTTTCATTTTCTGGGTTTGGTAACAAGGCAAAGTGCGGCGTTTAGTTCCGCCACTCAACACGCAATGCCTCAAATTCGGCGGAAAGTGGGGAACGGAATTGTTGAAAGAGAACGGAGTGTCTTAACACTAGGTTCTCAGGTTCCCTCTGCCTACCCTGCTATATGTGGGATACAGCGTGAAGCTATGTATGTATGTATGTATTGCAGGATGAATATCAGTGTATGAGTCTGCTGTGCTAGAAGTTGTGCTATAGGCAGATATAAAGATTGTAAATGTAAGTTGCTGACGCACATTTCGAGTTTAAATACTAAGGCGAAAGGTTTAAATACTTCTTAGTATGTATGTAAATAAAAAACAAAAATTATAATCCCATTGATTTATTATTTAATTTGCTTCTATTAGATCTAAAGAGTTGTGTCAAATTAAAAATAACATTTGAACATTTAGCGAACCGCCCAAATCGAAATGCTATTTGTAAACTATCAAAACTACGTACATTACTTGGCAGATTCCTCGTTCGTATAGGAAAATAATTAAATTAACACAATAGCTAAAAGTCCACGTTCCACTGTATGAAAAATAAAAAGTCCACTCAAAATCGTGGCAAATAATCTTATTGTATTTATGACTAATTTTGCAAAATGGCAGTTAGTATCACTTTTGTTAATAAGCATTAATGTATTTAATGGCCAATGACTCGTTCACAATAAATTACACGCATTAGATACATTTGAATAAATCGAGATACAAACAGTTATCGATATTTGATGTTGGATTTAGTCATTTTATCTATAATTTACTATCACAGATGCTTATTGCAAAAAAAAACATTCCATTTTCAAATTGTGTTGAATATTCGTAAAGAAAAAAGTTGCAAAAATAATCTTATAAAGCTTTTAGCTTAGAAAATAACTTAAAGAACTAAATGTTTTGCGACAACCATTTATTTGTTATACACATACATATAACAAGAGTTAACAGTACGACTATTCGTACAAAGAAATGGCTAAAATACTATCAGGTTAGTAGGTACAAGGTATAATATTATAATAATTCATTGTTAGACAAAAGTTGCAACTACCGTCAAATGTTTTTTTAGTTTACATCATCATTTAAAAGTAAACGAAAAAACCACTAATTCTTACGTCTCAAAAAAAATTAAGTTAGATACAAAAAAAATACATTATTTTGGCCAATTTATATATATTTTGGCACATTATATTACAAATACAATTTAATATGATTATGATTTTCAAATACTTTTTAATGAATATTATACATAATTTTCACTCAGTTTAATATATGACAAATGACAATAACACTAATTATATTCTTTTTAATTTTATTCGCAATTAAAAATTTACATGTCATTATCAAAAAGCGCATAAATATCCCGTTAAGGTGACACATACAATATGCAAAAAACAACATTGTAAATGAATGGAAAACGAAGAACTTAATCATGAACCTATGCACAAGTTCTATTCGTTCAACCCTTTACGGGTTTTTGATATGGAAGACGCGTAACCATTAAAAAGAAACGAAATATAAAGGACAATATTTCTGATGTGCGTATATTTAGTAAGTTTATTAAGTAAGGTTACGTGATATTTATTTCAATGAGAAAAATATCACTGCTGTTTTATTTTTTTTATTCATTAATTATTTTCATTTCCTCATTCTGGACAAGCCGCAGCGTTGAATTCCACACATTCAACACACAACTTTTCTAAAACGGGCAGGAAATAGATGCTAGAGTATTTAACACTATATTCCCTTTGGCTTGTTAAATGTAAAAAGAACACTAAATTATAACAAATGACGGTAGTTTGACATATCGCTGCCTCAATTCAAAATTACCATATTTAAAAAAAATGTAAAAGTATTTTTAATCCCTTATATTTTTATATTTAAAAGAAGAATCCCGTTAATTTCGGATTTTAAGGTACATAAGTAACGTAAGCGTTTCTGCTGTGTATTCAAGTCAGAACATTTTTTAGTTTTATGGTTATTTTTGAATTAAAGTAGCGATATTAATATTAAAGAATAAGTAGTCTACGCGCTGGAGCCCACAGATATAGAGTGCTTGAGCTTGGAGTCGATGATGATCTCGTCGCCGGAGCGGATGTTGTAGGAGTAGAGCTGCTTCGTGGGGTACTTCATCTCCTCGGGACCCTGGAAAAACTCCACCAATACCGTTTTAAGTTAATATGGCGTTTTAGCAACACTAAAGTATCGTATATAGTGTTTGTTTATAAACAATTGGGAAATCAAATCTGCAATTTATTTTTTTTATAAATATAAATGATGTGCATCGTTAATATTTAATATTAAAGGCTCTAAATCCTTAAATTATACTTTTCATTAAGAAAAGTTTCCTTATAGCATAACATTTGTTAAGTAGTTTACATTTTGACTCATCCAATATTCTAATACAATAAAATTACTTAATTATAGTTTTTAATCGCAACTTGCAATAAACTATAGTTTATTAGAAAACCTATTTCTTAACAAAAATATCATCATTTAAAAAAAAAACGGGCGACAAAAATCTTTTACATATAAATATACAGATATATAATAAGTAATGAAGATAACACTCACCTGTGTGTCCCTCAGCTCTTGGTCCACATAGAAGAGACGCATTTTGGAAGCGGGGAATCCCGCGAGACGTTCCAGCCGCGACTTCAAATCTGAGACAGTCCTATAAACAACATAAATTCAAATCCAGTCAATATGAGTTAAAAAAATATATGCGCTGTCGTTTTGAATAACTCAAAACCAATGTTGTATTTTTAAATGCTATTTTAACCGGAATTAATCGTGGTTCGTGGTCACAGAGTAGAGAGTTTACCGGTGACCACGGACTTCTGTAATGTATTCGATACGTCGGGTTTTCCCAAAAAATACGCGAATAATCCGGTTAAAATAGTTTAGAACTAAAATCAACGAAAATCAAACTCTCTCCATTATTGTATTTTTAGAAGCGTCACAATTTTTTGTTTTCCATATTTACATTGGTTTATATACCTTAATATTATAAAAAAAATACATTTGATTATAGATTTTAATTAATCTCTTAATATTCGGATATAGATTCTTACAATACAAGATATACATATAAAAGGAAAAAAATCACTTTCTACTAATAACATCAAACGTATGTATTTCATTCAAATAAATGAAGTTAAGTTAATAAATGAAGCATAAGAATATAATAAAATAAATACTCCAATATATTATATACGTAATTAAAAACCTTTAAACTCATATACGAAATACAAAATTGCTCAAGCGCTACGCTCTACATGAACGTATGCCAAAAGAGGAAGTAAGCTTCACAGTATATTAGAATTCAATTCATAATATAACTTAATATATTTATGTATGAAAATTAATAATTACCTATTTTTTTAATTATTATCTATAAATTTTCCGGTTTTTTTGGTTAGTTATTTTATCCGATTCCTAGAAAATGTTTTAGAATTATTTATTTATATTTCTTTGAAGAATTAAAGTAAATATTAGGAATTAATCATATTCATATACAATGTTAACGCCTGTCGTGGCGCAGAGGCACAAGCGTGCGACTGTACGCGACAGGTTGTGGGTTCGATTCCCACTACAGGAAATCGATTTTTTCATTACCTGGTTTTGGTAACAAAGGCAAAACCGCGGCGTTGAGTTTCGCCACTCAGCACGTAATGCCTCAATTCGGCGGAAAGTGGGGAACGGAGTGTCTTAACACAAGGTTCCCTCTGCCTACCCTGCTATATATATAATGTTAAACACAAAAGTACAGCAATTTTAAATTTTTAGAAAATAAATTCTACAAGTGGAAAATATCTATAAGTAACTACAAAATTACAGTAAATATCTCTAGTCACAATAAATATTATAGAAAAATAAATAAAAAAAATAATCACCTGTAAACATCAACGGTGCGTACTTCACTATTATCACCACAAGTGAAGGTGATCTGTACGCGCTTCTCAGGTCGCAAGTCCACCGATACGAGGGGGTCGAGTTTGCCGTGCACACCTACTAGCTCCCAGTACCTATAAAAATAATGTAAAATAATTAATAATATTTATTATTATATTTTGGCCATAGTGCAGTGGAACAGCGTCTGCAAACGCGATCCGTTGTGGGTTCGATTTCCACTCAGGGTAATGCCTAAAACAATATTTACTTTTCTTCGCTTTAGTTAGTTAAAATGCGGCGTGAAGTTTCGCCATTCAACATGCAACTGTCTCGAATTTGGCTGGTAAGAGCACCAAGCGTCTTAACACTAGGCTACCCTGCTTTCCGGGATAAAGCATGAAGCAAAAAAGTACTAATCTTTGTCAAAGATTTGGTACAGCAAAAAAGATTGAAATGGAGAAACCGTACCCTGAAAGCGACATTAGCCCGTAATAGGGGGACCCCGTCAGGAAGATTTCTGATGTGTGTTTTTGGGTAGTTCAGGGCTCATTGGTGAATCACCACAGAAGTTTTCATCACCGTAAGGCATTTATTTTTCTTGGCACGGGCCATCTACTTAAAACGAATTTGCCAGCGTCACAAATAAAAGACCAAATATTATTATTTTCATTTGGAGAAAAATAAAAAAACTATATATTTTTTAAAACCTATTTCACTGTACTTTAGGTCTTGTTAGACAAATGGAATTACTTGTTTCGAATATTAGTTGTCAAATCATTTTGATACTTAAAAACAGTTGCAAAAATATAAATGAAAATATAAGAAATATAAAGGTGAATGTTCTCTGTATTCGTTAAAATACCGGGATAATTTATAAAGTAAACACGTAATGAAGAGATTTTGGTGCAGTTGGAAAAATAATTATGAAGCGTTTGGGATTCATGATATAATACAAAATGATTCTTAGATATGCCCAGATAGCGGAGAACGGAGTGATACATTAAAAAACTTTGTCCTAACAAACGCTTACTAATGAGTTACTTATTAATAAGTAGATATTTGTCAGTTAAATTAATTTATAATATCTGATCGCAAAATGTTAATCTGTACCTTACATATTTACTTGTACATTTCACATAGAATGAGCCGCGGAAATTCATTGAGTTCGTTTAGAAATTAAGGTTAATTGAATTTCGCGTTCGCCACCTACAGCGTTCCTTATAAATCAGACCTTCCTTATAAAGCAGATGTGTCCTTTCTCATTTTTCTCGAACAAGTCGCTATTTGCGTCATAATAAATTTTAATCTAACAGGGTCAGTCGAATATTTCTTAATATTGTATATTTTGTTCAGATCACGCAACTTTTATAAATACACATACAGAAAACTTTAACAAAGGGGTACCTACGTATAATTTTTTTGTCCATTTTTTTTAAATACAATTGTCGAATTTGTTATGCAAACGAAATAGTGTGTGCTAGGTCATCGCACATTGAATCGCGTTTCCTTGAATTTCGTCATACAAAAATCTTCCTGATTAACTAAGTACCCCTTAATCTAATCAAATATATGTATATAAATTCTCTAAATATATAATATTTTATCAATTTCCCATAGACTCATTATACAGATGTAAGTACTTTAACATTATATTTAATACTTTAGTAGTGATCAATAATACTGTTTCTTCTTACTTTACAAAACAAAAATCTAGTGTCCATACATTCTATTCCTCACCTGTCAGGTCGATCAGACTCGGGTTTTTCCATATAATATCTGATGAAGGCTCGTTCCGCCGCATCCCGTTCTTCCGGCGGCACGGTCCCTCCGCCGTTGAGCGTCCTGACATGCGGTAACCGAGCCACTAGGAGAAGTCGCCTTTCGTGTTCGGTTGACTCAAATCGCTCCCATAGCGGCCAACCCTGAAAACATGAGTCATTGTGTTATTTTATGTAAATATGTGAATATTTGTTTTAATTATTTCTTAGTTAGGTATTTAAGATAAATAAATGAGTAACTAAATAAAGATTCTGTTTTTATTTGTTGTGCATTTTATGGATATATGACGAATGATTTGATTAAGTATATAGTTACGTATTTAAAGTAAACATTACGGACTACTGCAATAATTACGAGAAATCACAAAACAACGTTCTACCGTATGTTATTTAAAAAATGTGAAAGAAAACACTAGTTTCCTTCACGTTAAAAACAAAATTAATTATTGCCGCAAGCAACACGAAATGCTTACATAAAGAAAATCTACAACGTATTTAATATTACTAATTAGTTGTTTGTAACATTTCCTTTTAGCTAAACGATTGCTTCGTACTATGAATTTTAACAATTTCAACAGAACGATTGTTTGTATCTTGTTTACATCATCTATTGAGGAACTCTATCTAAGGAAAACTGTTGTAAGAAAGAAACCAAATATGTGATTACTGGGTAAGTCTACTGAATTAAGGAGTCACGTTTTCTCTTGTCGCGACGATACACATATTTATATTATGGTGGTAAAAACTGGCAGATGCTTTATTCAATAGTTGTTCATCTCATTTTCAAGGCTCAATGCTAGTTTCCATGTAGAGCCAAGGTGAAATAAAAGCCGAATATATTTGTGATAGTTTTTTGCTGTTTATATCTATATCGGTATGAAATATTAAATATATGGAATATCTTTTATATGGTTAAAAAACGAAGTCGAAACATTGTAAGTTGTATTGGTGTAGTTATTTGTAGTAAATCATTTAATCAAATACATTCATATTCTTTAAATTGTAGTTCAATTTGTGTTAGACGATTTAGTATTTCGTGCATGTCAGGTCTTAAAATAGCAACATTGTAAAGACTACCAAAGCTAATTGAAATCAATTTATTGGCACTGACTGATTAAGATTAATGTATAAGATCAATATTTAAAAATAGCATACTAACTAGCTTTAATGGATCGTAGAGAAGTAATTCTCTTATTAGAAGAATATTCAAATAGCAATTTTATATGGTAAATTTTATACGAACACCAATAAAAGTCTTAGATCTAAATAATAGTCTACCTGTAAAAAACAAGGTATACCATCGTTAGACCATACCATAGCTTAGTATCGATTTAAGCTATAAATGGATTTCCTAAGAGCCGTCACCAAATGAATAAATTCTGTAATTGAACTATAAACATAATAGACGTCAGCAGAGCGAAAACTGTAATAAAATCTCCCTTTGTTTGCTGCATGCGTGCACTCAACCTTGCGGGCTTGCTTTGCCCCAAAATGGAACGCGGAAAATGTACGTTGCATATATTAGATCCAACGGAATTTAAGATTACCGCATTATACAAATGTAATTGACTTGCATTTAATAGAAATTGAAGGACACCCGTTAAGATTGTATTTATTTTATCTACTTTAGTGTTATTGGAAACACTTAGAAATTTAAAGAGATATCTAAGGTTGTGTGTTCGATTTCCAATTGGATCACTATATTTAATTTACTTTAACTCTGGTAAGACAATGTGAGGCGTTGAGTTCCGACACTTAATGCGCTTATCCCGAGCTCGGACGAAAAGTGGAGAACGGAGTATCTTAACACTAGGTTATTCATCACTATCCTACTATGCGAGAAATAGCGTGAAGCTACTGTGAGTTAAATTCTTCACGTTTAACGATTTACTAGGTAATTGTTATATAATAGATATATATAGATATATTGTTATAAACGTCTAGCCGTGAATTAAAATTTAAGTGTAATAACAAAAGAAACGCTGGCAGAACAGTTTTGAAGTAGACAGCAATTGTGGAAAACATTTAAGATATGAAGTGGGCTACCCGGCCTCGTAAAATCTCGGTTTGATCGTACTAAGAGACATTTCAGAGCTTGAAAAGGTGCAGAATTCTGTAGACTAAATACAGGATTTGAGGCTTTCTTCTTTACATTTTGCTTGAATACGTTTAAAGTTCACTACTGCTTTGCATTTTAATACGGTAATGTATCTTTTATGAATGAAATTTAAAATATGTTTTCTTTTAAGTATAAGTAAAAAATATACGCCGAAATAAGTGCCAACTTTAAAACGCAATGGCTTTAAATTTCATATGGGAAAAATGTAACAAATAAAGTGGAAACATCTGCAGAGAGCATGTTCCACAGGCAATTTAGCCCACAGGATGTATAACGCACACGCAGTGCAACCCCAATTTATTGGTAGTTCGTGTAATTGAGTGTGTATTTGGGCAAACCTAAATTTTAGCAACGTGCGCCCGGTGCCGTACCACGCTGGAGTGGAACCGTTCTACATCATTAATTATGATATCGATTGTACGTCAACTGCAGTGGTGAAGGGAATATGTGTACTTCTGTGTGATAAGTAATACCTTTCGTTAGCCCATGAAAATATTATATTTTAAATTCGAAATATTTTTTCTTTATTTCTTTTGATAAATTACGTTTTATAAGTTTAAATTGATGTCAATGTTAATTAATTTTTGTGCATAATAGCAGTTCATAACTTAAATTCATTAAGTTCAAATAGATCAATGTTATGCTATTGAGGCAAAGTAGAGTAATATCTTTTAATGAACATGTCACTTTATTGACCTATTCACCACAAAGAGGGTAGTACTTAAATACAGTAGAAAAAGAAAATTTTATATATATATTTTTTTGTAATAGAAATTATATAAGCTCTTTTGTCATAATGAAAGTAAATGGAATTACATTTTACTTACTTGTATTACAATAAATATATATAAACAAAGCGCAGTTGACCTAACGG
>JAKGSA010000149.1:356167-450156 GCA_033558755.1 Philaethria dido
TAAAGTATTTTTTTATTTCCGTAATGAGAAATTTCTTTCAATTTCAACAGGAAAACTAAAGTAATATGTCAAAATTCATATTTTCTACAATTCCATTCAAAACAAAATAAATGGTAGATACTGACTAGACCAAGGTATTATTTCTTAAAGCCACCGAGTGAATGCGAGGGGAGTTTTTGGGTCAAGCTAGTCTACGATTGTAGCGACTGTTCCTTGACTTGTTACCTCTGATAAGTTTATTGGTTAGCGTGAACGTTATTTGCTTTACAATAGCTGACAATCTTTGGATGACTCGTGACAAATTCTAAAGCAATAACTTCTATAGAATAACTGTTTAAAAAAAAATTGTAATATTTGATCTTTTTTTTTATTTTCGCATATGGTTTGAATTTAGAGATTGTCATTAGACTAGTCATCACTTTATTTCTTTCGGTTCGATTTTCCATATACAGGAAAAACAGTTTCTCGAGTATTCGTATAGGTATAAATTCACTTGAAAAGGATTTGAACGCACAGCTTTGACTGTCTTAACTACGATAAAGCTGTAAATATATCGACAATCATATGCAATAGTTCATAAAACTTTTCATAAATAAAAGATAGTATATAACAATAAAAAATATATTATTTTATTTTTAATTGTTTGAAGTATACATTTAAAACTCATTTTTGTCCGATAACCGTTTAACGAAGGTCGACAAAAATAGTTAATAGGTTAAATTTTTTCAAGACGATAGAAACGTCGTGTTAGCGGTTGCATAACAGCAATTAACCTGCATACAAATTAGGTATCTATGTTAAAGTAGCTTCGTCATTAAAAATAACGCTATACTTAACGAGCATCTGTAACCTAATGAACTATGAATAATTTTAATTACAAGTGAAAATGGCCGAAACCATTATACTAGTATGTATTTAAGAAATATAAATTCGTATTCGTTTTTTTGATAACGATATGGATACAGATTAGGATAAGTTACATTATATATTTAAATACAGGAGGAATCTATATAAGAGCCTGTAATGAGGATTTTTAATGAAATGTTTAGTTTATTATAAATTAATTTAAGATTAATTATCTTTAGATTATAAGCGTAGCGTTACATGTATCTACTGTGCGGGCGACGGGGTCATTGCATTGCAGGGAGAGAAGCGCGATGGAACTCTGAGATTTGCAACCCAAGGGTATGCTTAATAAGCCCCTTAAAAGTGTGCATTAATTCTCGCCTTTGCCTCAGTTCCTCTAATTATCTAACCACATACGAAAATAACCTACTATTGTCCAATGTCAAAACTAATAATAGTTCTAGACGGTGTCGAAATCTTTTTGTAAATTATAGAGATTTCGCTATTCGCTGTTACTCTCGCTTTTACATCTAACGTGATTAAATTAATTCCTAATTTCAAATCACTTCCTGACCAATCCATTGGTAAGCTTAAGGTACTTAATTTTGAAATGACGACTTCTATAAGCATTGGTTTTCCATGTAATTTAAGTTCTTCAAATAAACAATAACAAAAACCTGCTAATGATTAATAAAACTCGTCATAAGAATCATCCAAAGTGTTTAGAGGGGGTGTGTGTAGGTGGAATGGAAGTAACACGACCGTTGGCTGGCCAATGTGATTCACGTGTATACCGGTTTCAACGAACTTAATCTTTCAATTTCTTAAAACGCATTTTATATTCAACAAATTTATGGATTTCCTTCAAAAAGATATTGCGCACTTATATGACTTTATATGTGTACTTGTTTTTTAATAACTTATCTTCTGTAAAGTTTTCTGTTGTTTCTGATATTTATTTTTGAGATACGTTTTATTTAAAATAATGATATAGATTAGATCTGGATATACTGGCATGTCTCACTGCCAGGTGTGACCAAGAACAACATGTTTATAGGACCGATTATTGATTTCATAGCTTCAGTGCCTAGAGTAGGCAGAGAGAACTTAGTGTTAAGACACTCCGTTCCCCACTTTCCACCGAGTTGGCGATTATTATATTTGAGTTATTTTCATATCCGCGCTCTAGTAGAACAAAGTACTTGTTTTAAAATTACTTATCTACCCTTATTAAGATCTAACATATTGCGCTAATTGGATAAATAAAATATTGTTTTTTTACTGTCTAATATTTTGTAGGGTAGATAGAGAAATAACTTACTATTATAAAATCCAGGGAGAGGTCTTACTACCTGGATGGTACTAATTTAGTTTATAAAACCTAAACAGTCATATTTAATTATCAAGTACTATTTATTAAGTATCAAAAATCTTATAATTATATCTGAATTCATAGCTCATCTATTGAATTTAGGCATGGCAACTATGCCATTAAAGAAAGAAATAATGTAAATGTTATGTAAATATTGCCCTAGATATTTGTGTCTCGTGTGTTCTCGATTGTAAATTCCATCTTTCCAAATGTCTGATAACAAAGGTCAGGGATGACAAAATTACTTAAAGAACCTAATGGTTCGTTCTCTAGTTTAAAAAGACATTGCGTGTTGAGTGGGAGAAACTCAACGCCGCGGTTTCTCTGCCCAGAACGAAGAAATGAAAATCATTTAAATATAATAGATCATCAAGTGGAGG
Source organism: Philaethria dido (assembly GCA_033558755.1). Lineage (NCBI taxonomy): Eukaryota > Metazoa > Arthropoda > Insecta > Lepidoptera > Nymphalidae > Philaethria > Philaethria dido. The sequence continues at coordinate 358,766 of JAKGSA010000149.1, forward strand.
TCGAATCTATGACCAATCGCAGTTCCCTGTTATCGAAAAAGGAAAAAGCGTCAAGATGAAAAAAAGCTATAGCAAAAAAGATTCCATTATATACGTAAACCAATCCAAACAAGAATCCAGTCAGTCAGTATTCAAGTTAAAAAACAAGTGTTTTCTCAACAAAAAGATAGTAGAAATGAAGGTTAAGCTTTCTATCCTTACATATTTATTAAAACAAGGACAATAGTCAATTTTATAGTCTGCAATAAAAGTGACTGCAGTGCTGCTATATAGGTCAAGTACGGTTTACAATGACTTACTACATAACATACAGTTCCTTATTACAGTTTCGAAAATTTCAAGGATTTTTTTTAGCTTCATCATTTATATTACATTGCGGGGGAAACAGAGAGAATTTAGCCTTAAAACACTTCGTTCTCCGCTTTCCGCTCTAATTCAAGACATTACGTGTTGAATGGCGGAACTGTCGAGTGGAGCCACGTAGGAAAATTTTGAAAATTTTGTAATTATAATTATTTATACAGATATATGTATATATTTCTTTATTCTTTACATTTATTTTCATATAAACTTTAAAATATTTATCGATTTTTAATTAAAAAAAACACACATTTTGAAATTCTGTTCAATTTTTAAATTGATTAATTTAAAAATAATATTTTTGAAATAAATGCTCATAAAAGCCTAACCGAATCAAGGAAGTTTTAATCGTCTAATACAAATACATAATAATACCTACACATGCTTTTAAACATTTCTTTATATGAAAATGTATTTAAAATATTATTATTTACACACTTTTTTGTTCAATAAACATTTTATTGAATAAATTGTATAAGAGTTAATTACGCGTGGTGACAAAAACACATTTTAACTGGATATTTTATTTCATTTTTTGATTGTTGCAAGTGGGAGTCGGCGAGCGAAACGAGCAGGAGGCGGGGACTTTAGATTTTGTATAAAGTCATATCCATGATACACGTTACTAGGGAAACTAGTATTTCCGAGCCGACGGGGTACTACTTATTTGTAAAGCATTAAATAAAAATTGTTATGCTGAACGCAAACTAAATGAAATTTCTTCAGATTTATATAAACCAATTTGGTTAGCAAATCGAGGCAACGCGGATTTGCAATTACAGTCGACTGCAGTCTGAGATGGAAGTAATTACTGGAACGGCCTTTACCAGTAATCAAAGTAATCTTAATCCATTTTATTGTTAAATAAAATATTTACTATTTTTTAAGATTGTAGGTACACTAAAAGAAAAAAATGTACGTATGTTACTTTTATAGCGACGAAGTTTCAAGTCTCACACAATTCCACTCAAATATCTTTTTGTTCAAAAACATTCTCCGAAGAGCGCGCTATTCGAATATGGTTCTGAATTTTGTACAACATATGAATGTATGTAGGTTTATACATCAAATGAATTTGAATAAGTGTCGTAGATTATAGTCCATTAAGATAAATTGGTTGATTCACAAATGTGGAAGTAATGATTTAAATAATATAGAATATAAATTTATCATGTATTTGTGAGGTAGACGGAGAGAATTTCGCAGCTTGGTGGTGCCTGATAGGTGTCGGCACTCAATAATGCTCCTTGAGGAAGTAAATCAAGTAACATTACTAAAATTTTAGAGCTTAAAGTATTATACTTTTAAATATCTAGCACAATTCTACCATCTAATCTCTTAATCGACTGTTACAGTCTCTTAATTCTTAAGATGAGCATATATTGCATATATTGTGAAAGGTAAAGCAATATACGGAAGGTCAACAAGTAGCGATGTAAATTGTAAAGTGAACGAACTGCATAGTGACGCATAATTTCATTTCAGTATGAATCACCGGTCGGACCCCTTGACGTTTATTTTTCTTTCCTATTCGCTTAAACAATGCACGTTTCGTACATTTATGGAATAACATGAAAATATTCGAGTCGTTTGGACGATGTATATAGAACTTTTATTTTGTTTACATTCGTTTTATTCCTAGCAACAACTGCATCTAGTTGTTGACGTCATTAGTCGATGCACTAGAGTACGTCTAGGGGATTTTATTTTTGTGGCGTAAATAAGTCTCAATCAATATTTTTAACACAATAGTAAAATATTGACGATGTCGGTATCTTTCGATTTGAAAAGGAAAATAAAGACCTATCGAGATATCCCTATTTCCTTGGTCCATATGCAAGAAACCATAGGTGGGAAACTAGTATTTGATTAACATTTGGATATTCAATAGACGAGGATTTGACCTCAATGCCTTCGCGCAAATTATTTATGATATTAACTAAAATCATTACTTTTTGCAATAAACTAAAAAGGATTAGATCTGATTTCGTACTATTACATAAGTCGCACGCGCTAATAACGTACTCGTATGTCATTCAGAGCGAATATGATAAACATACAATGCTACGTACAAACAGACACACTTTCACGTCCCCTCTAGCATGACGGTCAGCGCTGTCGAAATCGTATAAAGCAAGCTTTATTATTTTAGTATAAAACAAATTGAGTGAACAGGAAGTACGTGTGTATGGTCTATGCTAAAGGGCATAAATTACAAGGTTCTCGCGTAGTGGCATATTGTATATTGAACGATTTAAAACTTTTTCGTGTTATCTGTACAGAGCATTATAATACAAAATTTCCGGTTATCATTAAAGTTAATGCTTTAATTTTTTACAGCTAATAAAGATAACGAGGTCAAGTACGTGAACTAATTTCTCAATCATTTTCTAACATAAATTTCAAGCAATTTGTATATTAAAAAAAAAAATACACATGTCTGTAATGACAATATATGTACGTCATATTACAAAGTTATTCAAATGGGTCTTCTAACAAAGCGGTTGAATTAAAAAAAGATAAATGTTACCTAAAACATAGACCAAGGCTACTTGCTTACTTACAATTATTTATGTGTTACAAAATTTAATGATAGATCGCTGCAAATGCACTCGCTATACATATGTTTTACACAATTTACTCTGTTGAATCAGAATGAAAGGGTGTCAGATTCGGCGAGGTTACGAAACTGAGCTAGCACTAAGTGGAGCGGTGCTATATGCAGAAGACCTTCACCTATATGATTTCGTGCTCCCGAGGGACGTTACGCCTTGCGTTATACAATGTTTGATACTCACACGGTACAGTCACTGTATCAATGTGTTTGGCATGTCACTTTAAATTTATGATATATATGCAAACAGTACTTCATCTGGGCACAATTTTGATATATTTCATTGGGTTTGAGTCTTATTGGAAATAATTAAAATTTTAACACTAAAAATTGTACCTATTACGAATAACTCAAAAACTCAACGTTAGACCATGTCAAGTTTATATATAGCTATCAAATAAAAAATAAAACATCAAAATTAATCACCCAGTAAAATGTTAAGTAATGCGTTTTTTCGTCTTACGCTGAAACTCATTAAATATCGTTGATTGCATATATATGCACATTTCTATCATATTGTATTATCCATAACTATACTACTTAACCTTCGCATTTCATTGTCTTGCACGACACACCTTTAAAATTAGGTTTACGTACGTCATAGTTCAAATTTAATTTAATAAAACATTCATTAGTTACTTTTAAAATGAGCTTCACAATATAATAAAGTAATATTACACACACTAAAATTAAAAATAAACTAAAGAATGTTAAAATTAAATAAATTCAGAATCAAACATTAAAGTTTTTTTGGTACATATTATAAAAATCTTTCATTTATTTAATGAAAGATATTAGAAATGAAACAAAAATCGAATTAGTAACTAACATTTCATTTTCCCTTTTAAGTGACTTTTATTTGAAGAATGGACTGATGACTACGTCAGGTTTTTCAAAAAGTCAGGTAATATATAAAGTATAAAGTCGAACTTTATTACTATTTAATTAGCAAAAGAAATCAAATGTAAAAACAGTTTTAAAAAAACTGAAAAGGTACTCGCTTAATATTATTTTCACATTCTCCAGGTCCACTTGGCAAGGGATAAAAATTCTATCATAATTAATTGCACCTTAAATACAAAATCTATATTCATAATAATAAAATCATTAGAATTGTCTGTTGCGACTGTACCGGGGACGTTCTAAACGCATAATGATGATGTAATGATTGGCGCGGGTGATGGAGTGTGCAGTTGCAATAATAGATGCAAGATCATTATGTAGCCTATTGCTATGAGAAATAGTTACACACACGTTGTATGTGTGTTACATACACACAGCTGTTTCAAAATACAATGCTTCATTACCAATTGTTAATTATAATTTAATAATTATTCAAAAAGAACAAGATAGTATTATCTATTATACGTAAAGCTTTAGGATTTTTTTTAGCTTCACGCTCTATCCCACATATAGCAGGGTAGACAGAGGAAACCAGAGAACCTAGTGTTAAGACATTCCGTTCTCTTTCGACATATTCGTTCCCCACTTTCCGCCGAATTGAGGCATTGCTTGCTGAGTGACGAAAATCTACGCCGCGCTTTGCCTTCTTACCAGAGAAAGAAGATTAGGAAATGTATTCTCATTTAAACCCTATGTCCTATACTTATAAAAGATCGATAAATAAGTGTTTTGATACTACACATTTTCATTTTTACATCTTTTAACAAGCATCTAGTAGTGAAATATCTTTAGAGAACATAAAATATTTTATGCCGCTTTTTAATATAACACAAGGATAGCGTTTCGTATTAGTAACTGATTATATGATGCGAAACAACTGCTATGTACAAGGTCCACATTGTACAAACATCCTAGAGACTACGCGGAAATATCTCAATAATATAGCATTCAATCTATAAGCAATGTTTTTAATTTTAACGATATATTAAAGATATATATTATACGCAATTCGAATTCCCATATGAATAAATTAAAATAGAATACATAATTTCTGTGAATGACGCAAAAAAAATGTTTCAGCATAATATATAATATCCATTTATTAATACAGAAAATTTATTAGGACATAAGCAAGCTATATCTTTATATACTATCTGTATGCCATATTTATGTAAACCCGCTTAGCTATTTCTATGTTAGACAAATACTATATTTTATTTTAGTAAAAGTAAATTTGGTATCTTTTATAAGAATTATTAATTATTATCGTCAATGTAATACATATATTTATTCTTTACTTATATTTCATTGATAAATAACAATAAACCGTGCAAAAAGATAAACGTTTTGACTAAATAACTTAGTTTCTACTAAAACGAAATATATTTTAGTTACTATTAAAATAAGCTACTGAGAGTCTGTATCAAAATTCTACCAGTTAAATCACAACATATCCATAATGTATTAAGTTTGTATAAAGATTACTTCAAGATAATTAAAATACTTCAAGAGACGTGAACTCGGAAGTGACAGTTCGTTCCCACTACAGTGGCTGTCATTACAGCTACTATCTAAGAGAAATCACTTACTTGCACTCGTAAACTCTTGAGAGCGGGGAACTTGGCAAGTCTGTCTACTTCGTCCCACGTCGCGAGACCTGTGTTATTTAAGTTTAAAAATCGCAGGTGCCTGAAAAAGACAAAGTCATTAAAATACCTAGAATACAAGTTCATTATTTTTTTTTAATTAAAAAGATCAACGAGAAGGTGATCGACGGTAATAAGAGAACGGAGTGTCTTGACACTACGCTATCTCTGTTAAAGTCTAAAAAAAAAACTTTTTTTAAATTCCAGGTTTAATTCTTAGCGAGATAGAGAAACCAAGGCGCTACACGCTACACTCTCTACATACTTCTTTCACGTGTTCCACAGTCAATAACCTTTTCACATATACCCTCCGGGTGTCCTCACTATTTTACGTAACTTTCCTCTAGTAAAAACTTTTAAAATATATATTAATGTAAAAGGAGTTCTAATAAAACTTTCAAAATTATAGTCGAGTTAGTTGACTTTTTGAAATATTAAAAAAAATCAAGAAAAACGTTCATTTAGAGTAAAAGTTTAGAAATAGTTTATGAACATTAACTATTTATGATAAATAGAGTAGATTTTTTATATATATTAAAATATAATATCATAAATTATTATACAGTCATTTCTATGTAGTACATGTCACGTCACATCAAATCATAGAGGTTCAGTGGGTCAATGATAATTATGAAATAGACTTATTACACGCTGATAAATATGACATTGAAATTTAGATCACTTCGTCACGTGTAGCAATCATTGTTTGGGTTAAAGACCAGATGATTAGTTACATAAAAAAAATGAGACGCATATTAAAACTTGCACCACGATAAAAAAATTTTATATTTACTGTATTGTCCATATTACTGTAAAACCAAGATTTACTAATATACGCTAATAATAAAAAATCCTTAGGGTTTGAGACATATAAGTTTTTATCAATGACGTTTATTAAAATTGGGTCAGCTAATTTTAAAACCAATTAACTGAATACTTGAACAGTGATTATGAAACAGTTTGGATTTTTACCAATAACAATATTAGTAGGCATATTTTTGTCTTTATTGCAAGATATTAGGATTTATCGTTTATTTTATATGTTATGATATTGTATCGTAATACTTACGGGAAAGCATCATGCGATTTCTTATTTCCATTACTATCGTCGCACTTTTCACATGGATCTGGTTCTAGTGTTGTTAAGGGACAGTCGTTAACCAATAAGGTTTCCAGATTAGGAAAAGCATAGCCGAGTTTTGCTATTTCTCGCCAGCTATTAATGGGGTTCCCCGAAAAATGTAGTTGTTTCAGCTGTTCGTGAACCGGTTCTGTGGCGTCAATGTTGAGTCGCGAGCAACCCTCACAAATGTCTTTTTCTTCAACCTCTTTTCCACTCAAATTCACATATGAATACTCATTAAGGCTCAAGTGCAGTTCTTCTAGAGCTGGTAGAGCCTTCAGTAGACCAAGCACACTTGGCCAACCGACATAAGTAGAGTTCAGTACGAGATGACTGAGACTGTCCCAGCGTGGGTTTAAAGCTTGTGCGGCTTGTATTTGTGCAGTAAGTCGGTTAAAGCTTAAATTAAGAAATCGTACACGAGGTGTTTGTTCTAGCACTGCAAATACCTATAAAACAGAAGGAACTGAATTAAGAAATTGTATAGAAGTTTTAGAAAAGTTATTATATTGTGCTGTTCTGAAGTAAACACAGCAAAGAAAGTGTGATAATATTTTACGCGGAAATATAGGGTGTCCCAAAATTAACGCAAGATTTGACTTTGCCGCCATTTGTGCAGTGAAGTGTTGGCAACCCTGAAAAAAAAGCAATTTGACAGCTAACAGTATAGGGTTATTAAAAATGGAGCGTTACACGATAGAACAACGTGTCTTCATTATTAAAGAATATTTCAAAAATAGTGAAAGCTTAGCGGCTGCAGTTCGAATTCAAATCTTGCGTTAATTTTGGGACACCCGTTACTTAAATAAATGTATTTCCGCATACCAAATTATCACACCCTCTTTTAACTCTTTATTCTCTACATACATGAAATCGAGTGATTTTTATTAAATGTACACTAATACTATCTCTGAAAAGTATTACTATAATTTCATGATTTCATGCTTAAAGTATACCACAAACTGTTATAATTTAAATAACCTAACAATTTGAACTACTTACCTCCTGCCAATCTGTCAGTTTGTTATTGGCAAGATCTAGCTCAACTACATCAGCGCATTTATCAGCTAAGGCACTAGCGTCTCCCGCGCAGTCAATATCGCAATCATTTAGAACTAGTAGTGTAGGTACACTAAGTCTAGGTGAACGTTTCGGCACGAATATGGCCACTGGCATATCATCTATAGATGGATTCACTTCACCCTTCGCGCCATATTTGCGCTCCAGTGCTTCCAAAAGCGATGGCATTTTTATCTGATAACAAAAAATATATTATTAATTTTAGACAAAGATCAGATTAAAATTCCCAGACATATGACTTTTTTTTAAAATATATGTAATGAATAATATTTCTCTACATTTTCATTTCACACACTGTGTATTACCTAATAAAATTAAAAAAATAAATAAATAGAAGAGCTGTCAGTAATTTAACATCCATTTGTACTTATTTTGATTAAATGTTCCGTAATTAGTGATTGCAATCGTTTCCTTTCTATAACTATTGCAGACGAAAAGTGGCAATACTTTAGCAATTAAAGGTTAGTGGTTAAGGAACAATTCTGCCCTTTCATAGGTCAAGGTCGTTTTGCAAAAGTCAATCATAGAGAAGGTTCAAGGTGATTTTTATAAGGTTGTCGGTGGTGTTTGACCACAGATTTTGATAACAATCGCTATTAATTTGTAATTTGCTCATTTGTCTATGTGGCTAATTCATAGAATGCTGTACAGTTACTATGAACCTTGTATGGAGATTGTCAATTGGTTGGTTTAGTAGAGTGTAGGATTATTAAAGCAAATTTTTTTTTTTTATATACCACGACGGTGGCAACAAGGCACACGGCCCACCTGATGGTAAGTGGTTACCGTGGCCTATGGACGCTTGCAACACCAGGGGCATCACTTACGCGTTGCCGCCCCTTCAAAAACCTATTTATTCCCCTTTTGAAGAACCCCATATTGTAGCCCTCTGGGAAAACCTCGGCAGGGAGATCATTCCACAATTGGAGAGTCCGCGGAAGAAAGTTCCTTTGAAATCGAACTGTTCGGGACCATTTAGGCTCCAAAGTGTGAGCATGAACTCCCTGTCGATGGCGAGCGGTGCGATGGTGAAAAGTAGAAGTGTAAAGAGTATATCCTAAAATCAAACCGTAGTCTTTAATGTTTTATTTTATTTTATTTTATTTTATTTTGGGACAAAAAACAGTGGTTACAATGTATCTTATACACATTAATAACTACTTAAATAACGCTTATTATACCACTAGCTACATTATCCACTTATTACTAGATTAATTATTGTTAACCTAGGTGAAATAAAACTACAAATACATTACATTAACACAGTGAGCTTGAATGAGTGACAAAAAATAAATGAATTTACAAATATGCTAATCAAAAAAAAAAAGAAAAAAGTGACGTATAAATATACGCTAAATGTGAAAAAAGAAAGGAAAGATAAGTGCAACCAAATTTATACGTTACTTTTTAGATGAAATGGCATCGATTACAGCCTTTCGAAATTGATACGATGTTAGACCAAAAATATCAACGTTTACAAATATACTATTATAAGAATCCACAAGTTGGCGCAGAGGAGCGCGAAGGCCTGCATTAGAGTTACAAGCACGACCAGTGTTGACAGATAGAAGACGGTATGGACGCGCCTGTCTACGCACTACTGTCCTCGGAACAATGTAACATAATTTATTTACTAGTTCAGGGCAGTCATATTTGTTGTGAATAATACCATAAAGAAACATTGCTCCGAGAAGCAGTCTTCTTGATTCTAGGGTTAGCAACTTGTAATCAGTCAGCAAGGCCTCACGTGAGCCAGCGCTGTGATAGCATCTGTAATGTAGCGCTCTAAGGAATTTATTTTGAACAGTCTCGATCGAGTCAGTATATTTAGCGTAATAGGGATTCCATATAATAGTAGCAAACTCCAGACATGGTCTAACTAGTGAAATGTATAAATATCTATAGGTTGAGGGTTGTTTGAAGTCCTTGCTATTGCGCATGACAAAGCCGTACATTTTAAGAGCTTTGTTGATGATATTGTCTACATGAATGTCAAAATGAAGTTTTGAATCCAGAATCACACCGAGATCACGCAGCGAATGTACTCTCTGTAATTGTGTATTTGACAGGTGATAACTATAAATGTGCTGTTTTATGTTTTTAGTGAATGTAATGAAGTTACATTTAGGTAAGCTTAAAGAAAGCTTATTTTGTGTGCAGTAGCAAGACAATCGGTCTAAGTCACTTTGAAGCAATAAGCAGTCGTCAACGCTTTTTATGGTCTTAAAGACTTTCAAGTCATCCGCATATAACAGGAAGTTCGAATACTTAAAACAAGTGCTTATATCGTTGATAAATAACGTGAATAACAAGGGGCCTAATATTGAGCCCTGAGGAACACCGGACGTAACAGAAATCTGTCTCGAGTGGAAACCGTTGATAACTACCTTTTGAGTACGATTTGTTATATATGAGGTGAACCATCTCAATAAATTGCCGCGGATACCATTAAAGGCAATTTTATTTAAAAGCAGTTCGTGATCCACCTTGTCGAATGCTTTTTGAAAGTCTGTGTACACTGCGTCAGTTTGTAGGCGATTATCCATATTATCGAAAATAAAGCCCACAAAATGTAGCAGATTTGTGTAAGTAGATTTTCGTTGAACAAACCCGTGTTGTTGTTTGAGTATAGTTTTGTGTAATGTGGGATAAATTTCGTTATAAACGAGTCTTTCAAAAAGCTTCGACAAGGTAGACAAAATCGAAATAGGTCTGTAGTTCTCTACGTTATCCCTAGTTCCCTTTTTAAAGACAGGGATTAAGTGAGCCGTCTTCCACTTATCGGGAAAGACGCCCTCAGTAATACATTTATTAAACAAAAGTTGTAGAGGTTCACATAAATGACTGGCGGTACGTATAAAAAATGACGGAGGAATCCCGTCAGGACCAGGTCCTTTTGAAGGGTCCAGGGATTTCATCTCTTTATAAACTTTAGCGGACTCGATATAAATATTGTTGATAAAATCACTGTTATCATTGGAGCTTGAAGGCGGTTGCCAATTAACGATATCAAGCGTCGAAGGCTCATAAACTGATTGAAAATAGTTTGAGAATAACCTGCAAATATCTTGTGGATCGCTACTAGAGGCGTTCATGTATTTGACATGAGATGGAATGCCCGAATTGTTACGTTTGCTAGCCACAAAGCTCCAAAAGTGTTTGAGGTTTTTATTTATATTTTGTTCTGTAGATTTTATGTAATTAGAGTAACATAAGTGACATTCTTTGCTGAATCTGCGACGGTATAGAGAAAACTGCTCATAGTCGGAAATATTATTATACACTTTCCATTTGGTCCAGGCCTTATTCTTATTTTTAAATAGGTTTATCAGGGGTCGAGTGAACCAGATGGGAAATTTAGAGGTTTTGCATGATTTATGGGGAACATGCTTTCTGATGATATCAAATAAAGCAGCATAAAACATGTCAAGCGACTCCTGTGCTGGTACATTTCTTAGCATGCTAAGCCAGTCGGTTTCAGATAATTCTGCATTAATATGATCGTAATTGCTCTTATGATAATTAAATTTGATGATAGCGCTGCGTTTCATGGGTAAATATTTTAAATTAGGTGAAGTTAAGGCACAGTAGGGGGGGTGGTGTAGATCTACAGGTACTAAGTAATCGTTTGGTTGGAAAACAAAACAGTGTTCGTTAGAAATCAGCAGGTCCAGTGTTCGATTATTAATGTTTGTGAAGGTATTATATTGATTAGCACTAAATTCTGATATGAAATTTTCTAGACATATGGAACTGATGGACCGAGCCCCACGAGGCTGGTCATATGACGTACTATCACTGGAAGACCAATCTAAAGTCAGTAGATTAAAATCACCGACGATGTAAAAACAATGAGTCACGGCGTTACCTAGGATCACGGAAAGCATGTCCAAATAAGTAGCGTATATATCATCAGGTGTGTTTGGTGGTATATACACAGCACTGATAAGGTGTTGTTTCCCCCGTTCACGGCTAGGCAATTGTATAAGTAGATATTCTATATAAGTGTGCAAAGAGTTAAGTGTTGTATTCGTGTAATATATAGGTTGAAGTGTACGTAAAATTGCTACAAGAACTCCTCCCCCCTCGCATTTACCAGTCGCCGCGCGATCCCGGTCGCGACGAAAGACGATGTAGCGATCATCTACAACCTCACAATCCATTATGTCCGGTATAAGCCATGTTTCCGTCAACACGATAATATCGTATGCGTTGCTTAAGGTATTCATGTAAATTGTCTGAAGTTTACCACGTAATCCCCTACCAGAATTGTAGTAAATGGTTAGTTTATCAGCCATTGAGAAAGAAACAAATTCTTATACAGTTGCTTAAACAAATTAGAGCACAAATGATTAAAGATACTGCCACTAAATAGCGTGTTTATGTAAGTAATAACTAAATTTCTAAAACAATTACAATGTTCACAATAAAGCGTAATAAACACGTATGAGCTTGAGTAGAACATAATATTATTATATAAAAAGTAAGTAAATATGAAATAATGTAAAAGTAAGTAAATATGAAATAATATAAAAGTAAGTAAATATGAAATGGAAGCCTGTGTAGTAATACGCCTGTGCAAAACCTTATACTTTGTGTACAGTTGGCGATTCACAGGCGATTTTAAATTTTTTGAAATCATTGTTGTGTCGCATAGCAAGTATTGGCGACGTATCAGTCCTGCGTACAAGAATCGTAGAATGCTTAACCCAACAATGTTTGAACTGGTGTTTATGTGCCTCAAGGCGACACTCGCGAAAGAACAGCTTTTTTTTTAACGTTAGATGCTCATTTACATATATGGTATGTGAAGTACCTGTTATGCCGATTTGATCGGATTTAACTCCCTTAGCCAAGCGATAGGCGCTCAATACATTATCACGAAAAGGCACAGTGGAGAACCTGACCACAATGTTTTTGGGTCTATTATTGTTTAAAGTTTTCTGTGGTACGCGATGTATAGAAACGATATTATTCTGTAAAATCGGGAATTTAATTTTTTCACCAATCGATGAAATAAGTGTAATTAGATTCTCCCCCCGCCTCTCCGGGACATTACATACTTCGATATTACAGGCTCTGGCCTGCTGTTCCAGCGCGTCAATTTTAGCCTCAAGGTCACCAACCAGGCCACCACTACGCTTCGCGGACGTAAGGCAGGTATCCAGTGTAGAAATCTTCTTTAATGTGTCATCACATTGATTAGAGGTAAACTGAAGCGATTCTTCCAACGAGTCCACGCGATGAGTCAAGTCCTCATTCCTTCCATCCAGGGCTATCATCTGCTGCTTGAATGCAACCTGCTCGGCCCGTAGAGAGTTAATCTCGGTACGTATTTCGGCGGTATGCGCGGTGAGCAGTTCTAAGTCACTTTTCATACCAGTAATGCTTGAGTTGATAGTACCTAGGCTGGAATCGACATCGCTACGAAAGGACTTCAAGGTCGATCTCAGCTCGGAAGCAAGTGCGTTTAAAGTGTCAGTTAACACGCATTCGGGTTGTTTACGTTTCCTGGTTTTAACTCCTGGGTTGGCCTCAGACATTGCCTGCTCGGTCTCTTAAACTACTGTTTTTTGGTTTGAGTTTGTTTTATGTGTTTTTACAGTTTCTTTTAAATTTTTCGATCTATTAATTATTGATTATATTATTATTATTTGATCTATTAATTATTGAGATAGGTTATTAAATTTGAACATTGACAACTGTCGACATGACATATATAATGTTGTTAACTATATATTATAAAGCAAATCGTTTGAAATAAATCACGTCTTACATAAGCAATAGAAGTTTGTAATAAATTGAATTAATAATAAATTACCTATTTAATGATGCGCTACGTACTTATTATTCCAATTTTGTAATTATTTTCAATTATACATTTGATGTTTATGATATGTACACAGATTTGCATCAAGTAAGACTATAATGACTTACATACTAAGATAATATGATCATATTAAATTAATTAGCTTTTAGAATAATATTTTTTATATACATATGTAAAAAGAAAACACGCGTACAATATACATTTATCATACTGCGACACTTCAATTACCTGATGATGATGAAGCTATCTGATTCACAATTTTCAACGACCGATACCGATTTCACTCGGTAGCACATTTCAATCAAAATAATTACTATAATAATTTAATTAAAATTTGTTAAAAGTTTTCTGTTTAACAATGATCTTACTTGATATAAAAATTGCGATGTCCAACTTTAAAATACAATTAAGCAGTCGTTAACGACTCATTGATTGCAGTTTACAATTCTTTAATTTATAGAATTTAAGGAAGTATTTTATGAGATAAGTCATTAATTATCAAAGTACCTATGCCTATTACGTTCAAACAAGTTATTGAAGTAAAATTACCTATGTATAAATTTATTTTATTATACTTTAGAAAAAAAATGTTTATTCTTATACAACGTGTATGTAATGAGTGCGCAATAAAAAAAGTTCGATGACGACTGGTGACCTCGTAAAGTTGGATGATTTAAATTAATGAATTGTTGGATACTCATATTTTAATGAAAAATAAAATATAAAGATCAACTGAAAAAGAAGTAAAAATTTATGTTTTAATTAATGATTAAGTGTTCCGACTATTTTATAACAGGTATATGAGGTAGAGGTCATTGTAGCGCAGTGGGAGTGTCTGATTGCAAACGTGATGTTTTTTGGTTTGTTTCCCACTCGACAAAAAATGTTATACTAAATAAAATTATTTGAATTTTTCGGCTGTGGCAATACAAAGGTGAATTCCGCCTTTATTCCTGTATTGTCTTGTATACGTATGGAGGCGGAAAATGGGAGTGCCTTGAAGGTAGACGTTATTCATTTAAATATAAATCGCGGCGCAGAAGCACAAACGTGCGAATGTAAACGCGACAGGTTGCGAGTTGGATTCTCACTCCAGGAAATGAAATTTTTCATTTTCTGGATTTGGTAACAAGGCAAAGCACGGCGTTGAGTTCCGCCACTCAGCACGCAATGCCTCAATTCGGCGGAAAGTGGGGAACGGAGTGTCTTAACACTAGGTTCCCTCTGCCTACACTGCTATATGCAGGATACAGCGTGAAGCTATGTATGTATATAAATTATCAATGTTTTTCTACGTTACATCGCTAAGTTATTAATGTATTTATTCTTTTAAATTACATATTCACTCATGCTAATGTGATAAATAGGGTTTTCTTGTTGGGCAAGTGTTAAGGTCGTGACTTAAATCAAGGTTACTTCATTTCGATACCTGTTTAATTAAATCTTATAATTTACGGTTTGTACTTGATAGTATAATAAAAGCGACCTTTTAATTATAACAGCGTTTGCTTTAATTGTATTATACTTAAATATAATAAAAAAACAGCAATTTTCAAGAAAAAAAGATTTGCGTAAGTCCTTGTGATCGCTATCGCGCTGTACGCACTACATAGATTGTGAGATGAATGAGACCTTTTTAAACGAAATTTTAGTAAAAATCATAAATATTTAATATATTAAATAATCGTTCAATATCCCATTTTCGTAGGAATTTTAAGAAATTCTCCCTTAGTGACCACCTTCATTACTCAAGGAACCAACAATCCCAATTTCAGCTTTCTATGGCAAGTAGTTTCCCCTGTACGTTGTCTGTTAGTCACTCAGTAACGCTAGCATACAGTCTATACAATTATGTAAAAATATATTATTATATATAATTTATATTATCTGTATGTAGGAAACGGAGTGTCTTAACACTAGGTTCTCAGGTTCCCTCTGCCTACCTTGCTATAGACACGGGACACAACGAGAAGTTAAAAAAAATATACTTTATAAGAAATGAAACGATTTAATAAAACTAGTTTAGAGCCCAAAAGTGTCATATTATTTTCTTAATTTAGAAAAGAACCAAAACCTCCCGCCGTGAATTATAAAAAATGTAATATTTAAGCATTTGTTCATCTCATAAATGTTAGACAACGCTAAAGAATTCAATTAGTTGGTTTGGCGCGGGCTAAACAATAGACTCGGTTTATACTTAAGAGATAATAATCTTATAAAGGAGCTGCACGGACCTTGACATGCAATTTCTGTGTGCAAATTAGATTTAATATCATATGTTGGAATATATTATACATATTTTACTATTTCTATATGTTACGTAAATATGAATAAAGGTAGCTTAAAAAATTATATTGTTCTTTTTAATATTAAGCAATAAAATAAATTCTCATCATAATATACCTATGATACGGCAAAACGTGATGTAATAATTAGGTCACACTATAACATCTGACATAAGAATCGCATCTGGTGTTTGAACTTTGAACCTATATTAGGCCTGAAAGATATTAATTATTAAAAGGTACTCAAGCATGTAAGTACACATATTATACACGCGTGCAGTAAGAATACGTAATGATTTTGATAGTTCACTATAAGCGTGATTTTTATACCTATGCTGTCGTGGCGTAGAGGCACAAGCGTGCGTCTGTAAACGACAGGTTGTGGGTTTGATGCCCAAAATAAAAATATTAAAGAATATTTAGTACATATTTTCATTTTCTAGCTTTGGTAACAAGGCAAAGCGCGGCGTTGAGTTCCGCCATTCAGCACGCAATGCTTCGATCCTACCATGTGCGGGATACAGCGTGAAGCGATTTTTATTATTATGAAACAATTAAAATACTACTTGCAAGCAAAAATTCAATAATACAAGATGTAAAAGCATAATAGCAATACAAAAATGATAGTCAACTCACTGGGCTACAGCTGTCTATGTAACAGAAATAGTGCTAGTGCATAGAGGAAATGGCACCTTTTGAGACACAAAGCAAAAGTCACCGACTCTACTGAATAGTGCTCTTAGCGAGATGTCGCGTGGGGGATACAGAACTGGAATAAATATTTGTTTTGCTTTTGCTTGACAGGTTATTGTACTCTTTGGAAACAAACAACGAGAAAATCTCCCTTTTTCCCTAAATTATTACATAATGATGAAGTCTGTATGTCACGTATAAATATTAGGTAAAGATATGATTAACACTACGTACTATATACATATAAGGAATATGAATATGCAATATATTAAAATTAGTAGCTAAAGTTTTAGTACCATACAAACATTAAGTTTGTATGGTATACATATTATTCTTTTTGCACAAACAAAAATTTAGAAGAAAAACTATCTTTTGACACGATTTTCCATGTGTGTTTTGTGATATTATGATAAGTGTACTTTCATATCTTATCTTAAACTGCGTCGTCAACACTCAACACTTGCACTCAATAAAACTCAAATGCCACTCAAATACACACAAAAACTCAAATACACACGAGGCATATCCGGTTAGAAATATTAAAATTAAATAAATGTAACATGTACAGTTTTTAACAAGTTTAAAACGTATCTATACCAAAAAGTTTTTTTTTATAATTATAACATTTATATTTGAAAGCGCTGACCTCAATTCGTTATTCAGTTTACTCAATGTCTTACTTAAGTTTTATAATATCTACACCTTACGCTAAGGAAAACCTAATGATCAATTATGTTTTATTGGGTTGCATTATATGACAGAACATTTGTTATAAAATGAATATTATAAAATATATTTTGGAGTATTAAACGATGCAAGGCTTACAATGTTCATCTTGTTATTGTAAAATGGAAAAAAAACGTCGCAAAATTGGACAGCCATTTTCAATATAGATTTTTACTGTGGAAGCGGATTTAGTTAAAAAAATCGTGTATATTTCTCGAGATATCGTGTTATCAGGGAAATTTGCAAATACGGCAAAGGTGTTTTGGCCTATTTTGATTATTTATTCAAACAAAATTAATCTCTATTAAATTATCTTTAAAATTGTATACAAATGATTAAGACTCCGCAAGCTAATATAGAGATATACTTAGCAACGAAATTAGTTGCTGAAATAAACCGAAATAAAAATATCAATGAAAAATTAATGAATAGGTCACAATAACTATTTCAATTTATTCGTAAAACAAGATTGTCTTTATACAGCTATTATTATTTTTATCGTACCTTGCTGTTTAAGTTTTTATAATAAATTTTAATATTTTTCTAATCCTTTTAAACTTTACGAACAACATTTTAAAAGATTTTAAAATATTGCTTTTTCAGTATTTTTAATCTCAATTTATGTTGAGAGATCATTGTAGGTACTGTAGGTATGGTAGAATTTAAATCTCGTCTGCCGCACCCCGGCGCGACGGCGGAGGGCGGCGAACCTCTCCGTCTCGTCTGTAGTCTCGACCTTTGTTCTGTGCTCTTGCTCTTTGATAATTCGATTTTGGATATCGTCGTTAAATTTTAATTAATTTCGAGGACAGGCTTGTTAGCTGTCTGAAATAATTTTGACGACTGCCAATTTCATTCAATCCGTACCAAATGCTTGTTTGATAAGCACGAAACTTTAGGGGTCTATATTTATTTAATTTATATTAGGATATTAAAATTACGATTGTATTGATTTAGATTCAAACCACAATGAATAAATACCTACGTATATTGCTTATTTTGATTAAGTAGTGAAGTAAACAATAAAGTGTTTAAAAATGTTTAAAAATCGATACAATAATAAACGTTTTATTGAGGAAAAATAAACAAATATTTACATAAATTTATATCCGTATATCACATATATTTAATGAGACAAATTCCGTAAAACTTGAAAACATTTGATATAATTAATATAAGTATAAAAAATGAGGAACACGATAAGTGCTAATAAAGTACCTACCGTACCTACAAGCAAAACGGATTTGGTTAAGAATAACAAAAAAACGAAACAAAAAACTCGTTTGCACAATACAAACAATCGCTAATCGCACGTGCTTAGCTGTGACGACGCGTGACAAAATCGTCCTATCGTCCTTCGCTAAGGCCATTAAAAAACTGTTTGCGAACTATTGCGATAAATTTATATTGCGCAGTAAATAATACGTAAATATTATAGATATAGGCTTATTGTTATTTTTTTTTTTTGTTAATCTGTGCTTCAAATTTAGTACCTTTGTACGTAAAGTTTAAAAATAAATTTTGTGTAAATATGTTGTGAATGCTACTAAATATTGGTATACGTATTATATTTTCATATAGAGTCAGTGTTTTGAATAAAACTCGAAGAGATTAGATAAAGAAAAAAGTATATACGTTGAAGTTGAAACTTGAAGTTTGCAGAAAAGTCGAATAATTTCGACGAAGAATAATATACTGTACCTATTACTGTACTGTACTTGTAATGAATGATATAGTACTGTGTATATCGAATTTATATTGAATTCTCTCTACTGTTTAAAAACTTATACCTAGCAAAACTTGAAATATGAAGCTTTCCTTATAAATATCGTTAATTTCAAAAGTACTTGTAAAGTAAACAACATTTTGCATTTTATTTCTTTTCAAAGGCGGAACTTTGGAGCGTGCTCGGAAATTTCAACAAAGTTGCGGTAAAGCGATACCAAGGAATCCGCAATAATAAAACAAATGTTTTTAGCATTCAGTAAAATAACCGTTTGAATTAAAATGTAATCATTAAAAACCCAAATATTTTTTGTATTATTAGCTTTAATCCGCGGCCTTGCTCGCGTTGAAGCCTTTAAATAAATATCAAAGATTGAACATTGAAATAGAACTGAATCACTATTTTTTTAATAAAAATTATCCTATGCCCATTTTAATACCTCTAAGAATATATGTACAAAGTTTCATGATAATCAGTTGAGTAGTTATGGTGTGGAAGCGTAACAAACAAACTTACATTCACATTTTATTATATTAGTATATCTTTATGGTTTAAATATTAAAATCATTATAATTATTAACGATTGCTGTTGTAAGCTAATAATTATTATTTATGACAGATAAATTGCTTTTTATGCAAGACAATTCATACATATTATTTTCATACAATAATATATTTCATTTGAGACAGCAGCCTTGTCTTTGTCTAGTAAATAGATATGCTCGTGTAAACATTGGATTTTCCGCGGTAACAAGCAACATCATTTAAAAAGATTACATTATTATTTTGGTGGATTACGCTTTATCGATGACTGTAATTTGGAAAAAATAATATATTTGTAATATGTTTGTATATGTACATATAACCATAACTAACAATTTTTATGTATGAGACCGAACGTTTTTTGGAAACCCCATTGTTAAAATACTTAACATTCTTTAGTCTTTAGTGTACAAAAAGTAACATGAATAATTGAATGAGACATATAAACATTCCACCAAAGAGCAAAGGTAAAGAGAATTGTAAAATAGGATCAATGCTTTATACAGCATATTGTTTAGACTAAAAAACAAATAATGGACTAACAAATACACATTCTAAAGGTTTTCCTTATTTTATAATCTGTGGCTAGATAGTGACAGATGATAGCCATTAAAAATAAATTGACATTATAATTATTAACCGCGAAACTTAAGTCATCAGTAAAACAATGAGATCATAACGATTAAGTATTGAGCGCCCTGTGGTAAACCGAGTTTCGCTCGAAACTATAGCTACAAGGACGGCTCTCTATTTCTGAACGAGAATGATGAAATGCGCGGGATTTTACGCTTTGTGCGTTAAAAAATCGAAACGATAAATTTAATTTTCGCTAATCTTTGCTGTGGTAATAAATACAAAAAATACATACTTTTAATTTGTTTAGGGAAGTAGATAACTAGGTCACGGTCGAAATCGATACCGTTTGACAAGCTTTATTGCAAAGTTCTCTTTGCATAGTAAAATGAATACAGCTTAACTTTGAAATTTCTATGAAGAGAAATAAAAATATATGTAACTTAATAATATTAATAAATATAACATTACTAAATGAAAATATTTTTGTTACAATATTAAAAAAAAATAAGGCCAACTAGATTAGTTGCTAGACACAAAGGTGTAGCGCTATCTTAGAAATTACGCATCGCATGATAATGTAATTCTAAGAAAACCACGTTTTAAAGTGTATTTGTGATATTCAGAAATAAATATAAATATTTCTATATTATTTAAGCGAATACGAATTTCTTTAAATTCTAAGTGCCATTTACTCTAATAACTTGTAAAGAAAAAGAAAAATGAGAACTTAATTACTCTACCAGTTATTAAAACAGGAAATTCTAATAATTACTATGTTCTTATAACTTTTAAACGAGACAACTCCACATCTAATAACAAGTTTTACAAGAGACAAAGTACACATAGAAATAAAATGCTATTAGTCAATATTACACTTATTATATTCAAGAATAATTATTGATATATAAAGAAAGATAATACTTACAATTTATTTCACCGTCGCTGCTTATTCATTTATGTGCTAAGTCTCCAATTTTGAATTTAAAAGTATATTATTTACAAATTGCATAACAATGCAAACAGAAATAAACAAATGCAGTAAATATTATAAACAGAAACCAGAGCACTTGTAAACAAAGGATATAGCACTATTATTTAGGTGATATTGTTCAAATAATAAAAGAAAATCCCGGATAGTGATCACTTATCACAAACATAAAAAATAACACCTAATTTATTGTATCAGCTGTTTACATTATATCCAGATGCGTATAAAAGATTTCCATACGTTCCTCTAAACGCTCTGAAATGTGACAAGAGAATGTTTACATCAATACATGGTCCCATGGAACATTGCACAGACGCAATCGGCAATACCAGTTTTCACGCACACTACCTCAATATTGTATGTGTGCGTGAATGCAAATATTGACTTGTAGAGGGGATGGACGAGGTCAGTGACGTTACCAGATATAAAATTTATAGAATCTAGTGATTTAAAACATTAAATTCAATATATAATTAAACAATATTATGCTAATTTCATATGATATATTCTGTATAGTTTTTTCTGACTCACCAATGTAAAATTAATTGACTACTCTTGAATATCTCATTTAGCTGTTTCTTATAAAACTACTAATTTTTTAAACAGTAATTTACGCTTATTCACATTGTAACTTTCAATTTAATTTAATATATCTACTTTTGTGGCAGTGGTTAAGTCAAATTATATTTTTCAGCCAGTTATAAGTTTAGTGGTGCAATAAATTTGAAAAGTAGTGAAACATTATTATAGTTTTGAAGAAATTAAGCTTATTTTAACATAAAATATTTTTTATTAGTTAGTAAATTTAGAGAATATAGATTTATTTGTTGAGAAAACTTGTTCACTGTGGAGACCGCCTTAATATATAAACTTTATTTTTAGTCTGTGTTTATACAAATGATAGCAGTTGATTGACATATAAAAGTGACAGTTAAGATTCATAACAAAAACAAAATTTGTAGTTTTCTTAGTTTCAAAATCAACCTTCGTGATCTAATAATATGATAATAGAGTAGTAATGAATTTAACAAATTTATTAATGTATTTGTTAAATTATATATAAAATATTTTAAGTCCTTTTAAAAGTTATGTCTCACATATTCTATTTACTTTCATATTGAGAGGTTGTTACATAAAATATTTATTTTTATATCTAATGATAATGTTATCAAATTACTGATTATAGCAATATTACATCAATGTATAAAAATAATTGCAGTTACTAGGAAACAGTTATCAAGTAAGTATTTACATAATTTCATTGATGCTTATGAAACTAAGTTATGGTATAAATTTATTTAAAATCACTCGTCAATAGTTCTCGGAAACAATACAAATAAATATAGGGAAGGTAGCTGTATGTATTTTATTTTAAAAAGTTTCGAATTTTTTTTTTAGGAGTAGTTTACGATTTTATACTAAAACAATATACAATAAAGTAGATATATAAACTAATGTCAAATCAAAACGTAAGCAAGTGCTAATAGAATATGATCAGCCTTGCTAGCAAACAGTCAACAATAGCTTGTTTATCATTGTGCTAATATTACATTTAATTTGAAGTGAATATATTTATCATATTGCAGAATGTATCTAAAGTTGTCATTTAATGCTGTAAAGACTGCTACTTTTGCCTGTAATGCAGGAAAGGTACGAGGGTTTTCCACTGGATTACAGAAAGGATCTGATCTCTTTTTTAGACAGGTGAAATTGTTTTAGATTTTTTTTATTATGATTTTTTTTATTAAGGAAATTATAATGTGGGCAGAGAGAATGGAGTGTCCTAACACTAGGTTATCTGGTTCTCTCTGTCTTCCCTGCTATATGTGGGATACAGTGTAAAGTGAAAATAAAAAAATGTCATTTATAACTTCCAAAAAATGTTATGAAGTTGCAGTTCTATTATTATGAACTCAGAAGATTTTATGTAAATATTTTTTTTGTATTTATATGAATGTAGTAATGGGTGTAATATATACATTACAGTTTACTGTATATTGATTGTAAAACTTACTATCTTATGTGTAATACTGTGAATATACATAAATGTGTTAGTATTGCAATTACTTAAGTATTTATTAAGTATGACCTCATCATAGTGACTGAATATATGTAACCTGAGTTCAACTTAGGGGAATGATTACATTTGAATTTTTTTTATTTCCTTCTCTGGTAAAGCATAGCACAGTATTTGATTCTATTTGCGCTCTAAAAAATGGAAAGTAAAAAAGCAATCATAACATTCAAGTTCCTTCCCATATCCAATAACCCCATTATATAAGGAGATATTGCTAAGTTGTAATGTAAAAAAAAAAACTGTCTTTTTAAATTTTCATGTTTCAAATAAATTTCAGCTCTTTGACACTGTAAGTAGTACATACACATATTTACTAGGAGATCTAAATTCAGGGAAGGCAGTGTTAATAGATCCAGTGTTAGAACATGCTGAAAGAGATGCAACTTTAATAAAGCAGCTTGGTTTTGATTTGGTTTATGCAAGTGAGTTATAATTTCAATGTAGTTATGTTTATTATTTTTTTGAAATACAACAACACCTTATCAATTATCAAAGTACAACTTTATCTCGCATAACAGAGTAGAAGAAGAGAATCTAGTGTCAGGACACTTTGTTCTCCACTTTCCGTTACACTTTCCGAAACATTGCATGTTGAGTGACGAAACTAAACTCTGCAGTTTGTTTTAAACTGTTTATATATGACTTTTGTTATACTTCAAATTTAAATGGACAGGAATTGTAGTATGATGTGATGCATAATTTAATTAATCTCTTTATCTGTCCTCTACAGTAAAATTTCTTTAGGTTCCGTTTGTAAAGTGAATATAATAAATACTCACAATTTTGCTCAAACATTGTCTTACAATTGTAATTCTTAGAAATACAACTCATTCATCATACATTTGTTATGTAATGTATTGTTTCCATATGGAAACAATAAACTATTTCAGTTTTATATTTATTGTTGTTATAATATGTTAGAATATGTTTGTAAAGTAGAAAATCAATTTTAAATTGTAAATTTGTAATTGAATGATGTGAAATGTTTAAATCGAAATATTGTATATATTATCTATAATCTAACATCAATACCCCTCAAGCGCAAATTGAATGCACAACTTACGTACAATCTTATGTATACTTTACAATTGCGCCTCAATGGTGCCTTTGGTAAATAATTTTAAAAAAGTTACTCCTTAATGAAGGTTGTCTGTAAGAGATTGCTTGAAGCAATAAGACCGCCTTTGCATACAGACACATGAGTTCATATTATTGTTTCCTCTTCTTTTATATTTTATTGTGTGTGCAATAAAGATTATTCTATTCTATTCTATTCTATTCCTTGATATAGCCGTTACGTAGTATTCTTAAAATATATGAAAAAATTTGTTAAATACTTTGTTGAGTCAAGAAGCTTAAATCTAACTCAAAACGTGAATAAACATATGGGACCACCGTGGCATAGTGGTGTATCGTTTGACTTTAACCGCGATAATTGTAGGTTCAATTCCCACTCGTTTATTAAATTTAAAAAATATTATATTTAAATTATTTTTGTCAATGCTCTGGCATAGACTCTCGCAACTCGACCCGTAATGTCTTGAATTCAGGCGGTAAGCGGAGAAACAAATGTCTTGACGCTTAGTGTTCTCTGTCTACCTTTCTGATAAAGGTGAAGCTATAAAAACATATTGTACAATAACGTATATACCTTTTTTAATTTCAGTGAACACTCATATGCATGCCGACCATATAACAGGTACGGGAAAGCTAAAATCTCTTCTTCCCGATACAAAAAGTGTAATTGGAAAGGCATCAGGGGCTAAGGCTGATATACATTTAGTGGATGGAGATGTAATAAAGTTTGGCTCTAAGCAGTTATTAGCGACAGCTACTCCCGGCCATACTAATGGTTGTTTAACATATATATGTCATGAACAAGTATGTTTGTTGATTATATTTTTTTCTTCATTTTTGAGATTGCGCAATATATAGAGGACGTAGTACTTCTCTATATTCACAATCTCAAAAATGAAGTTCAGCAAATATCAGGGTATTTAGAGAGAACGTTACTACGTTCTCTTGACACTTCAAGACACTCCGTTTTGCACTTTCTGCCTGAAATTGAGAAACAGGATATAGAGTGACGAAACTCAACTTCACTTTATTTTATTAGAGCGGAGAAATGAAAATAATGTAAATATAATAGTATACCCATATGGAGATCGAATTTAGAACCATCGTGCTTCCAGTCCCTCTGCGCTATGATGGCCTCACTTAAAAAAAATATTTGTAATTATTTTATTTTCAGGGTATAGCATTTACCGGGGACACTTTACTTATAAGGGGATGCGGACGGACAGACTTTCAAGAAGGGTCACCTGAAACGTTATATAATTCAGTGCATAGTAAAATATTTACTTTACCAGATTTCTTCATATTGTATCCAGCTCACGATTATAAAGGACAAACAGCGACTACTGTAGGAGAGGAAAAGAAATATAACCCGAGGCTGACGAAGTCGTTGAAGGAGTTTATTGATATAATGAATAATTTGAACTTGCCATACCCTAAAATGATAGGTGAATATTATTTCAAATATTAAGCTTATTTTATAAAAGAAACTTGCAGCTTTTTTTCTAATATATTATTCATCATTCAGAGCTTCACGCTGTATCCCGCATATAGCAGGGTAGGCAGAGGAAACCTAGTGTCAAGACGCTCCGTTCCTCACTTTCCGCCGAATTGAGGCATTGTGTGCTGAGTGGCGGAACTCAACGCCGCGCTTTGCCTTGTTACCAAACCCAAGAAATAAAAAAATCCATTTCCTGGAGTGGGAATCGAACCCACAACCTGTCGCGTTTAGAGTCGCACGGTTGTGCCTCTGCGCCACGACAGGTCTTATATATTTAATTAGAAATTAAAAGCAAACCTTTTCATCTAGATTTTAATGTAGAAATACAACCAAACATTAGTCAAATAGTGTATATGGTTTTATCGAGATACATTGAAATTCTTATATGTTTCATATTTTTGTTGTTTGTCTCTGTAGGGAGATGTTTATAGGGAAATTTAATATTCTCTATAAAAAAAGTATATGGTTAATATAATTATCTATTGGAGAGTGTGAAACTGATCAATTTTCTAAATTTACTTCTACAACCATATTGCTGAAATTCCTTGAATAAAAAATAAGAGTGAACTAGTTAGTACTCGTAAAGATTTTTAATTAATTTATAAATTGGAAGCTTGAAGTGATACATTTATTGCTAATATATTATAATTATTTACAGATAAAGCAGTTCCTGCAAATCGAGTGTGTGGACTATATTAAGGAAACATATTATTTTAACAAAAACATATGAAGCATAGCACAAGAGAAGCGAAATTCTGATTATTTATAAATTCGAAACAATGTAGTATATTTTCATCATATATCATAATTGTATCAAAACTAGAAACTTTGATGTATGTAAAAAAATGACAAAAAAAATATATATCTGACATTTTTCTTTGTATAATTTTCAAATTATTATTTTTAATGTTGGGTATTTTCTTCAATACGTAACATATTATTAAGCTTAAGATTATAATGTCAATACAGAATTTAGCACTTACAGAAAAAATGTGCCCATATTATTCCTAGTTTATAAGTAAAGTTATAAAGTTAGTAATTATGTGAAAGAGTAATATATTGTAGATCAATGTTACATATTTGTATTTTTTTTAATATATATCAATAAATTTTATTTTATAAATATTTTTTTTATTGCTATTAATTATATCTTTACACTGATACAAAATTGGTCTAGTTTAATGTACATTTGTATGAAGTAACATTAAACTCAAAAAATAAATAGCAGTATTCTGTGTTAATGCATATCTCTTGCATTTTGAAAATTGCCTTACCAATTTGTTGTGCTATGTCACTTTATACAAAAGTCTATGTCAAATATAATATAATATGTATTTATTTCATATATTTTATCTATTTTGTTGCATTATTAAAAAAACATTAGCTTTCTACAACCTGCGATTAATAAAATGCATATATGTATGCCAATTCTCTCGTAAACAATTTTTCCTTCACATATTAATATAGGTTGTTTTCAGCAATATAAAATATTTTTATTTTTTCGAACTAATGCCATCTATGTAAGGATAACGTACTACTTACATATAATTTTTTACTTCCTTCTTTCAAGAATCAAAACAGGTAATTTCAATGTGATGTACAGATGTCGCTACAATCTGGACTTAAATAAGCTTCCTAAAAAGCTCCTCTTTTTTGTGTAAATAATAATATATCCATTGTTACTAATGTAATAATCTCTTTATTTATATCATGAAAATAAATAAAACTGGATATGATACTAATTTAAAAATATATTTGTATGCCAAAATGCGACGATGAGTTTCGTTATTCAGCTCGCAATGTCTTGGGCGAAAACCGGCGAACGGAGTGTCTTGTCACTAGATTCTCTGTCTAACCTGCATAATAAAGCGTGAAGCTGAAAAAATGTTTGGATATATTCAAATAAAAAATATACAATTTTTCTAATTCAATTTTTTTCCTTGAAAACGTAAAGTTATATTACAGCATTTGTAAGGTCACAGCATTTCTGTTTGACATTTTGCCAACTATAGTTCGTAGTTCGTGATGTCCCTGTGTGACTGAAGAGCCGACATAAACACTGGCGCAAACAAAGGCATTATTAATGCTCGCCTTCAGCGTTTCTCAGTATTGGTTGACGGACTAGAAGCTTATGGCTTAATTTTTAACAGGTTACTGTTGTGACTACTGTTACTTACGTATAAAGAGATATTTTAATATTATCGAAATGATTATACAAATCGTTTGAAAGATTTTGAGAGCCATTACGAAATTAGGTGAAACTCACTCAGGCCTTAATCCAGGGCCAGGACCTCAACCGCTGCTGAAAATCCTATTGTTTTATAAAAACTATTGTTTTATTTTTAGATATATTTTTTAATTTTAGTAATTTAATTTATTACTTTTATTAGTTTGGCGTTGAGTTCCGTCACTTAACAGCCAATATCTAGAGGTTCCCTCTAACTTTCCCTTATATGCGGGAAAAAGTGTGAAGCTAAAAAAATTCAGCAGTGAAGAGCATTACACAGATTTTGCACAACAGTACAATGTATTATTAAATATATAGCTTTCAAGGTGAATATCGTGTGCGGCAATAACGACTTTTAAAAACGTATACGTAATGTAAATATATATTTTCCTGAGTAAGATTTTCGCCCATAGTCCTGATCGTAACCGGGTGACGGGTAAATTTTACGTGTTCACAGACTAACATATTTTGATGATGATTGTTTTATATATCACAATCTCTCCTGTAAAATTATTATTTCTTTACTCATTTTTCAATATTCATGCTATGAAACCTCACTTTTTTTTTAACTTCACGCTGTATCCCGCATATAGCGGGGTAGGCAGAGGGAACCAGAGAATCTAAGTGTTAAGACACTCCATTCGCTTTCAACATTTCCGTTCCCGGAACCTTACGTGGTACTATATTGTAAGAAAATAAAATAATTTACTACGAACACATCAACTTTATAGAATTATACTTACTACCACTTTGCAATATAAATCACACTTTAATTTAATAAAGTGTTATTATTTATATCTGCCTAAATATTTGTTTCATTATATTAAATGAATATTAATCATTTCCTTGAGAATGATTTCCATAATTCATTAGCAATATTTCTAAGGTCACAGAGAAATTTTGTCGGCAAGTTTGGCTCGTCGCGTCCCCTGAGTCCTGGGTAAAGAGCCGGCATTAACACTGGCGCAAACACAAAATTATTAATGGCTGCCTTGAGCGTTCGTTAGTTTCAAATTGTTTAATTAGAAACTGATTTGTGCAAAACTAGAAGTTTCTCTTGTATAGTAGCCACATTATGATGCGAATTTATTTTTTTATAGAATACCTACAAAAAAATGATCGATTTTATAGATATATCTATTTAGGAAGCGGAGATTAACACCGCATTTTATCTAACTAGAGTGGAGGAGCTATATTACAATATAGCTTACTGCAATCCCCTTCATTAAAGACATATTCCTATCGCGTACATGCCCCAAATACGCTACTGCGGCGTTGACGACGACGGTGTCACCGATGTTTACATAATATTGATATTCATTCACCGTATTAATGAAATAACATCGCGTAGATAGATATTTATTAAAAACAAATAATTTTTAAATAATATATTAATTTTACATTTGTTTAATGAATAGATACTTAAATATATTACATTTAATATAGAGGCTATCGTACCGACAGTGTCTGACTGAAAATGCGACCTGTTGTGGCTTCGATTTTCACTCGATGGAATTATTATACTTTCCATCTTAGTTCACTTTGACGACCCTGCTATGCGGGATATAACATTTTGATTTATTATTAAAGTTATCAAAGAAAAGTTTTACGTAAGAATCTAGGTTCTCGTAATAAAATTGAGACTTTCTTTTAGAGATGATGTATCTAGAAAATAAAATATCCATCTTTGTACATAATTTGCAATAATTTTGATTTTCATCTATTAAACCTACTCTATTAGCGGTCGCTGGATTTTATTTGTTAATATTATAAATAGTTCTCGGGTTCAAAGGAACCCGGTCCTTTGGAAGGCTTGCGTGGGGACACAGGTCCAACACATAGAGGCCCCTTTGAGACAACAATATTTTTTAATCTGACGCATTGACCGGGATCCATCTCTGAGTAACCATAGGCAATTGCTCAGAGATGGTCACCGGTCAATGCGTAGGAGCTATGGAACATATGGAAAACTAAAATAGGGCTATGGAATGGAGTTTGGATGGACTAAGTACTGGGCTATTGATTGAGACTATCGGACGTCCGCCTTTTCAACAGTCTCAAATTGAAAGGTTAGCGGACGTTGACTCGCCTCCCACTAGATGGGCCCCCACAAAGCGGCGTAGTGCCTCGGGCGCAACATCGGTGTGGTCGGCTAAGGGTGTCGAGAGGTGTGCACCGGTTTCACCATCGCGAGAGTGCTCGTGAGCGGGTTTCCCCGTTATTACGCAGATTGAGCACTTCCACCCTTCCGAGCATATAGCTCTTGCGCTCCACTCTGCCGGCCAATGAAGGCAAGCCAGAGGCGGGGGATAAATTACAATTCCCCTCCGGAGGTCTCAGGTCCGTGGGGTCGCCACTCCCCAACAGCTCGCCACAAGCTGCCCTGCGGGCAATATTATTATTATAATAAGTATGTATATCTCTGAAACTATAATATATTTATTACAGTTGTATTTATTACACTTTGACATTAAGTTTTTTTTTATGGATAACGGATGGCAAACGAGCAGAAGGATAGGACAACACCAAGGTGTTGTAAACGCGTTGCCAACTTATAGAATACAGACGGAAGGGGAGGACAATGTAGTAGTTTGCTATCGGAACCACCACATTCTGGGGAAAGGGTTGGTTGATGATAGGAAATGAAAACCTTATATGCCATCCAACCGTTATTAGATATTTGGCGCAACAACACCAGCCAGTCGGAAGACGAACCTCCTACCACCAAACTACTGGGATACCCGACTCTTACGGGACGCTACCCAGCGGCGGAGGGAAATTGTATTCTAACCCCGTCCCCTCACAGGGAAGTTTACTAAAAGAAATCTATGAAACGTAACGCTGTATTGGAAATATTATATTATATTAAAAATATAAGGTTATATAATGTGTATTTTTCTTCAAGGAAATATCAAGGATCTTTGTAAAGTGGGTTAAAGTGCAAGTGCAGAAAGATAAAATCAATATCGAGTTCACACGAATTCAAACAAAACTACAAAGTTTTGTACGAGAACCTCGCGCAAGTTGTTTGACAAATAGACAAAATGATTAGATATCTCCCACAGGGTTTACTTGCATAGATTTCATTCCTTAAAAACGATAAATATTACTTTTGTAATTTATAAAATTACTAATTCATGATTTTAGCCACCAAATAATATTGAAAATAAGTAAAATACTTATACTTTAAAATAAACTTTTTTTCTATATATTCAAATACATTTTTGTCAGCATTACGTTTTAACCGCATAGCGGAGTAGTTAAAGATAACCTAGTGTTTTTTTTTAACATCACGTTATATCCTGCATATAGCAGGGTAGTCAGAGGGAACCCGAGAGCCTAGTGCTAAGACACTCCGTTCGCTTTCAACAATTCCGTTCCCCACTTTCCGCCAGATTGAGGCAATGCGTGCTGAGTGGCGGAACTCAACGCCGCGCTTTGCCTTGTTACCAAACCCAGAAAATGAAAATACTTCATTTCCTAGAGTGGGAATCGAACCCACAACCTGTCACGTTTACAGTCGCACGCTTGAGTAATAACCTAGTGTTCACTTACTTCTACACTTTCTGTCTCAAGTCAAAACAATATTACGCGTATTAATGACGGAACTCAACGCCGTGATTTATCTTCAAACATATTTAATTAAAAAACCGTTACCAAAAAGCAAGATTTTGCTATTGGAACAATCTAGGCCAACATCTAAAGTATACATAACATACGTAGGTAGTAGCTACTTACATATAAAGCTTAATATCTTAGTGCCACTGTAAATTTATGTAACAAGCAAATAAATTGCGCAATGTTCATTTACTAATTAGTAGGAGATGCTATCTGAACTATTCAAATAACTTGTTTGCAGGGACGTGAGTATCGCTGTATCTTAAACTAGACGCATAAGAGAAACTTGGCAGTGGGTATTATTATTATGTGTTTTATAGCATTACATTTCCGTTCTGAAACTCAATTGCACCGCGACGGCTATTGATAAAGTAAAGAAATTACTACCGCTCTATGTATTTATGCTCTGCATTAAAATTAATAATATTTTCCTTTGATGATTTTTTAATTCTTTATTTCAAGAAAGTGTTTAATACAAAATCAAAATCTATATTTAAATCGACTTTTGCAAGCATTTTTTAATAATTGTATGAGCATAAATCTATCATTGGCTCGGAAAGCACTTCTGCTGATCACTAATTAACATCAATTGGCACTTATTTATTCATTTATGTTTAACACTTTCTTCTTCATAAAAGGGTAGACAGAGAGAATCCAGTATCAAGACACTCAGATCTCCATTTTCCACCCAAATTCGAAACATAGTGTATTGGGCTGTGGAAATGAACGCTGCGCTTTGTCTTATCAGAGCAATGAAATAAAAATAAAAACATATATAATTACTCCTTTGAATGAGAATCAATCCTTCAACCAATGGTTAAGGGTTCGATTCTCGTTTACATTCAGACGCTATCCCATTGCGCCATGATAGTCACTTATAAGGTTCACAAAAGAACAATAATAATTTTTCACTCCGTTTTCTCGTTTCCGCATATGTTAACGGTACGCTGTATTCCGTACCCCTCGGGAGCCATTTTTATCAGAAGGGTACATACTACATATACCGGTAAAACTATCGACAACGTTTTTTACCTTCACGAATCAGTAGCAATTCTGAGGCTAGGAAGATGTATTTTAGCATATAAATCTGTTCTCCACTGACCACCACAAATAAAAAATAAGGAAAGTGGGGTATTCCTCTAAGAGCAATTTATATATATGTACATACATCCATTGTGTAGAAGCAAATATATGTAAGGAAACGCTCAGAGTTAACTTTTGCCACTCAATAGGCATGTTTCGAATTGGACGGAAAGAGGAGAACGGTGTGTCTTGGACATTAGGTTGTCTTTGTCTACCTGTACGGTATAAAGCGTGAAGCTAAATAAATATTTGTATGAAAACAAAATGATATATAAATAAACAAATATACCTTAATAATATCCAGCCGTACTAATGTAGTCGGGTCAGCTCGACCGCTTGGTACAACTTATTCGTTAATTGCGGTTTTATTGATTTCCTTCTGGTGACTCATAGCATTACATTACTTTGTTTATATGAAAACCTACTTGATGACAATGTATGACATTTCAATTAATATGAAATGTATGATTTTGTTGAGTGTCTACGTCTAAGTATCTAAGTATTATATATTATGTACACATTTTTTAAAGACAGTAGCATGTTACTGGAGGCCATTATGGCGCAGAAGAACATCGTCAGACTGTAAACGGAATTGGTCTTGGGTTCGTTGCTCACTCGTGAATATTGATTATATATCAATATTTTATGTTTTGCTCTGGTACGGCGTTGAGTTCCGAAACTCAATATGCAATGTTTCGGGCGGAAAGTGAAGAACGGAGTATTTTGACAGTAGGTTCTCTCTTCCCTATTATAATAAGAAAGTGGAATTTTAAAAAAAGTAACTTATTAAAGAAAGACTATAATATAGTTGTTTTGCTATGCGATACTGTTTTACGCTGAATGACGTCAGCCTGACGACCATTTCTATAAGGTATTTGCTAAATTATTTGTTCCATAATAAAGAGATGTCATAGTCCACTTGATTTAAAACAGATCTCGATTCAATTGGCATGTCCGAAGCGCTATAATTAATGAGCTGAACTGAATTGACATATTAATTTAAAATTGGGTGGAAGCTATCGATGGAAGGAGTTTAACTCTTTTAAAAAAATCTTTCAAGTAGGTTAATAATTATGTAGAAAAACTTTTATGTATGTTTTCAAGATCTATTTTTTATAAGATTTTTAGAGATCATTGAAGATCGTGAAGACAGATTTTACCGCATTTATAGCAATATATTTAAACATATTTACTAAATAGTTAGCTACTTTTCTATTAATCTATAGGTTTCCTATAACGTTTTGTAGAGCCTAATAGTAACTAAATAACAAGCTAAATTTTTAATGTATTAGCCTTGAGTAACATTTATATGAGTAGGCTTTTTACTTGTAAGCCTTGTAAATTTAACACAACACGCACATTTGAAAGCTTTACAAAACGGAATTAAATATAACAAATAAAATTAGTAATTACCAATTCGTCATTTTATTATTCCGTTTTTAAAATTAACTAATTAATAGATATATAAAGAAGTGATGAGATCTTTAAATTTCACGACTTTTACTTTAATAAATGAAACTATATTAATCAGAATAATCGCGTATATTTTAGTGTTCCAGTGTGACTACGGACTGTAAAGTGTTCGAAACGTCGGGTTTCCAAAAATGTATTTCCATATATTAAAATACACGCGATTAATCCGGCTAAATAATTTTATTTAATATATAAGGAATTTTATATATTTAATATATAATTTCTTGTCAACTATTCAAAATATAAATTTAACATGAAAAAGTTTAACACGCTCTGAAATAATGACGTTCACAGCATCGGCACTGGCAGCCTGCCCGCGGCCCCCGTCTTCACCCGTGTATTGCGGAACTCCGAATCTGTGTCAATAGCTCATGTACTTAATGTTAAGATAAATGTTCAAGAGATGCGCTGTAGAATTGCTTTTATCTACCAAATAAGTACAAAAATGTACCAAAATGGATATTTCGAGCATATTAGTCTTTTTTATTTCTTTTTATTATTACTTCTGCTTGTTATATAAGTATATCATTGTATATTGTTTAGGAGTTATGTAATACATAACCAGATATAATTTCTAACCCTTTATTTAGTTTAAATTAAAGTCAAAGTTCTTAGCTTAGGTTGTTCGGTAAAATCTGTTGAGTAATATTGAAAATTGAGTGAGGCAAGAAAACAACGTGGTGTCACAAAAATGCAAAATTGCAAAAAAGTTATACACTTTTTCTCCTCCTGCAAAAATTTGAAAATTTATGGACTTCATGTTGCGCTTCTGCACTCACCGATTCAATTTACCACGACAGTCTTATGTAAAAAGAATCTTAAGTTATGCAATATGCTGATTCAACTTAACATTTTTATTGATCAATATGGCGTAATCAACAACTGTAAAACAAATAATTTTAATATATATTACTGAAAATGGTGTAATAAAAAAGGAGGTGCTACCCTTAGGATCGTCTAGTAAAAATAGTCTTTTAGTGCATCGATAAAGACATAACGTATATGAAAAAGGGGGAAAATCTAGAAATTAATGACTTTACTACTAGATAACTAGAATAAAAATGTAGAGTTCTATAATAACAAAAAGTTAAGCACTACCAAAGCTGATTGTTAAACCAAAAATAAATGACAATGTTCAGATTAATTTTTTGTGAAATAGCAACTGATTTTACTAAATCTCATACTAAATGTTAACGAAGTCATGTATATTATTCAGTAGTTATGTTCTAATAGTCTGCACACGACAAATCGATACGAAGCACTGGGTACGATGGGAAGTGGATCAGATCAAAACACACGTTACACGTGATTGAAATCTATTTAATTGAATTGCAATTCTATTACTTACAAAATATGAAGTGGAAATATTAAGACTTTCTGTTTTTTTATGACACGATTGAGCTATATTAACTTCACCTGTATCTTTTGCTCTGGTAACAAGGCTAAGCGCGGCGTTGAGTTCCGTCACTCAGCATTCAATGGCGTGAGTCGGCGGAAAGTGAACAGAAAACTTAAGAGAACGGATGTCTTAATACTAGTTTCAAGTTGTCTCTGCCTTCCCTGCTATTTGCGGGATACAGCATAGCTAAAAGCTAAAAAAAAATATGTATCTATGTATCTTCAAATCAATCAATGTATGTGAGTAAATAAAACTTGCAATTTTAGCTACATACCTACGTACCTATAATATTTTTGTTATATGAATCTAATATCCTTTGCCAGGATTACAAAAAAAAAGCATTTTAGTTACATTTTTAAACTAATTTGTTTGTTCCTATAACAGCTAAAATATAAAATTTGGCAATCAACGTTTTCTTTTTTACAGGCTTTTTTTATTAATACCTACAATGCCATTATCACTTAAACTACTGAGATTTCTAAGTGTACAAGTCTCTACATCTCATCAAGACACCAAAGGACAAAATACATAGTTTGAAGATAACAAATATACAATAACTTTATAAATTGAGAAGCACATTATACCAGTGTATTATATAATGTAAAAATATTGCTCGTTATCTCTTAATTTTTATAAAGTAGGATTTAGGACATCATTTAAACTTTGTAATATGTGGCTAAATGAAGTTAGTAGTTACATACGTATATTTATAATTACAATATGTGTATGAAACAGTAGAAACCGCAGTCAATATTATACAATATTTAGTTGGTTTGATAACTAACCGCTAGCACAGGAATTGATAGAATTTGTTAAAATTGGTAAAAAAACCGCCCCTGTTAACGTTACGACGTCATCTAGTTTGGGCGGGCTTGACTAACGTAATGTTAGTAGATTTATTTCGAAAATTATAAAATATTGGCGTATTTTCAATCTTATTCATATTTTTAAAGTGTTATTCACATATGTAGGATAAGAAATTTTTTTTATAAAACGTATAAAAATTTGAACGAAGCGGGAAACAAACCCTGGACAGTTTCCAAGTGGCGAAAGACTCGAACAGGCCCCTTTACTTTACAATTTTTATATCTTTTCAGAATATACATATATCTTTAACCTATTTAAAAATACTGAATTGTGACCATTTTCAGCATCAAATGAATGTAGAATAGTCAGGCGTTCAATATACTTGTCTTTACCTAAAAAAAAAATTATGCTACTTGAAAATTACTAGAATAGAGGTTAAGTAAAATAACTAGAACTTATATCTTAAACTAATCTAAATTTCACATCTGTATTGTATGCAATCTATCAATGTTTCTCAAAATGCAATATGAATCAATCATGGGAAACAGCCTTGTCCTGACTCACATTGTAGATGCTAAAATATATACACAATATTGTGTAGGTATACACAGACCGAGTAAGGCACCCTGGGCTATGAAGCCTCTATAATAAAGCAGTTAAGGCAAACGCAGACATGAGGCAAGATATTTTCCATGCAAATTTTATACCTAAAATTCTAAATATTTTATTGCATTTAATTTAATTCTTCAAGAAAAGGACAAGAGTTCAAAAAAATTATGAATTCAAAGAATGAAAATAATTCAAAACAAAGTGTTAATAAAATAATATTTACAAAAATATTTCAGTACATTTTTTTATATTGCCGATTTTGTTTTTTAGTCAGATATGTCTTCACTTGTATCAGAATTAGTATAGTGAGATAAGGTATTACTTCAAGGACTATTTATTGCATTTGTGACTTAAACTTAAAGCCTAAATAATGACTAAGAAGAGAAGAAGAGCCTAATATATGACTGCTAAATACAATATTTCATTTCCTGTTTGATTATAACGATATGTTTTATTTTCAGTTAGTTTCTGGCACTATAAATGATAAACTAAATTCTCTTCCCTCGTTGAGTTATTCAAGTTAATCTTAAGAAGTCCTGTAAAGGACTTTTTTAGGGTTTTCACTAATAGTAAGTATTGAAGGAAGATTAATTGATCTTTTTTGACCATTTAAATAAGGGCGCGAAATATTTAAAACCTTAAAAAATCATTTATTGCACTAAAAATAATTAGTTCAAGGAAAATTAAAACATGTTAGTACAACATTACTGCAGTCCTGTCTATAATTTCCATCAAGAATGTAATGACATTTTCCTAGTATTTTAACATTTTCTTAATATTTATACTTTATTTACGCAGGACTGAAGTTCACAGTTGCGTGATGGGGTTTTAATAATAATAATAAAAACTCTTTATTGTACACACCCATACTGGCTAAAAGTAAATTCTAAAATAAAATAATAACAGAAAACGATGTACAACAGGGCGACCTTATCGCCAAAATAGCGATTTCTTCCAGGCAACCTTAGGTATAGAAATACACAAACTAAGAAATGGATAGATGTGAATAAATACATACAAATAATAATGATAATATTTTGGGTTTTAGTCACTTAAACATTATTTTTATTTTAGGCCATCATTACATTTACAGTGAATAAGCATATTTTACATATATAACGTAGCTACAACTTAACTTGACCTTTGAGCTGCAAAACACCTACACCCACTTCTCTCTACGTCAATAGACTGCTGAGATTGTATTATATTTTCTATCTATTGATCGTGTTCGCTCAAATGCAATTTACCTAACTTCTAAAACAGTTTTACGATTGTCCATTATTATAATTTTTCTTTGACTGTGCCAAATTTAATACTCCTCGGTCTACATAGTTTTTGTAAAACGCCTCGAAAGTTTTTCTTTACTTAATAAAATATAGGTTTTCATAATTACCTCTATAGATATGAAAATTAAATTAATTTTGAAAAGGTGGATGATATAAGAAAGATTATAAAGTGTACGATACATCATGCATCTTCAAGTCACATCCTGTAATCTATCTCCTGGAACTATTACTTTTTTTATTTGTATACTTACCTACCCTATTATTTGTACTCCCCGTACTTCAATTCAAACAATATTGTTAAGTTTATCGCCATCAATATTACACTTGACACCGTTTACAGTTTTATTACATATATGAGAGTGCTTTAAAGCTTTTTAGCGAAGCTTGTGTCAGCTTAATGGAATTGACATGTACTTCAAAATGATTGGCAAAGTCTGCACTGGGGTCTCGGCACTCAGGACATACCGGTCCGTCTGGCGAGTGCGTGACGTCACCCGCCGCATATGCAAATATCTGGAACGATCTAGTAAAGTATCGTGCTTTATAGTGTAATTTCTAACTGTAGTCTGTGTTAGATTTTTTTTTATTCCACGCATTTCCGGGTGTGAAGAGAGCTTTCTCATAAATCACTCTGATTTCCACTTATTAAATAAAAGATTGTGTATTGGGCACAACTCAACGCCTCTCTCTATTGAAATAAGAAGAATAAAAAATTGTAAGGTCAAATTATAATTTGTAATAACAGTTTTCACTAAATGTTAAAAAAATCCTAGACTTTCATTAATTTAACTCAAATATAAAAATATTAATATGTGCTTTCTACAATATTGAATATGATTATATTATTCTTACTTTCTTCTTTCTTAGCTTCACACTGTATCTCCCGCATATAGCAGGGTAGACAGAGGGAACCTAGTGTTAAGACACTCCGTTCTCCACTTTCCGCCGAGTTGAGGCATTGCGTGCTGAGTGGCGAAACTCGACGCCGCGCTTTGCCTTGTTACCAAACCGAGGAAATGAAAATACTAAACTTACATTTCCTGGAGTGGGAATCGAACCCACAGCCTGTCACGTTTATAGTCACACGCCTGTGCGTCTGCTCCACGACAGGCATTAATTATTATATTATTTTATTATCATTTAAGAGCTATAGGGCTCCTTTTACAACTAATAACTCTTTTTCTTACTATTAAGAACTATACAAACTATTCTAATACTTATCATTAAATTAAAAAAAGTGATTATAAGTACTAAAATAACAAAGTTTTATTTTAATCTAAAATTTTACATTAATTTCTGACTTTTAGAATAGACTTGAATACATATCTTGAACCGGAAATGGCTGAGTGACGTCGCCTTATTTTCTTTTGAACGCAACGTTATTAATGTTTTACTATTATATTATGATAGTAATAAAATATTATATTGATCTTTGCGCATCTCGTGTATTGAAAGAGAATGGAGTGTCTTAACACTAGGTTCTCTGGTTCCCTCTGCCTACCCTGCTATATGCGGGTTACAGCGTGAAGTTATTCTTATTCTATCTCGTGTATAGAGTGACGTGGACAGGAAGAATGTATACGTATATAATTACGACAATTTCCACCAACTTTAGAAACATGTTGGCCACGTTTTCTAACCAGACTAGGAAAATTTTACTAAAATCAAGCTACATATTTTTCTAGCTCGAAACAAATTCACAAATATATAAATATCCTAACTTCGATACGGTGGCATATTCAAAAAGTTAAATTGATCGATTATATTACTATGTTATATTTATAAATGGAATTGATATTAAATATAAAATTCACCCAGAACTGATAAAGAACAGTTTTCATTGGAGAAAAATATCTTTTATACTACTAACATAAGCTGTGCTCATAGAGATATAAAAAAGCTTATCTACTTTTATGTACCAAATTAAAATACATGTGTAACTATTAAATATTTTTTTAAAGAGTTTTTGTGAAAATTGAAAACAATACAAATGTAATCTTAAATAAAATATTTTATTTATATTTATACAAAAAGTACCTTTTAAGTTTAAAGTACCTTTTTTGTATTCAGAGAGGCAGTAATTTTTTTATGTGCCCTAACAAAGTAATTCATTTTATAATAGGCATCTTCAATATGACAACAAGAATGTATTAAAAGGAATATCTATTTACTAAACTTTATCTGATAATAATTGTATATACTAATAAACAGAGCATGTGTTTATTTCGATATTGCTATGATCTCTCAATATTACGCTATTGTGTTATGTGAGGCAATATAATAATCTTAAGCCGCGTATATTATTGTATGGATATTGTTAGCTTTGTCCATCTTACATGGAGATAAGGGATTAATACCAGCTAAATAAATATAAAAAATACATATATTACTAATATAATGGCATTATACATTTTCTTCTTAATGTTGTTACGTAAATGGGAATGTTACATAAGATAAAAGCTTTTGCTTTTTTGTTTTTAATTTTTACAACTTTTTCCATTTCTTTATTTTGGGGTCATCGCGCTGAAGTGGAACAGCATCAAACTGTAAACGCGATGGGTTGTGGGTTCGATTTCACTCGGGGGTATGGGTATATATAGATTTTGTTTTTCCGTTTTGGTAAGACAAAGGGCGATGTTTAATTCTATCACTTAACTTAAAAAGCAGCTACACGCTATATTTTGCATAGCAGGGTTGTCAGAGTGAGCCTAGTGTCAAGACACTCCGTGAAAGAAGTACTTGTGAGGTAAAATTCGACGACATCGTCCGCTTTGTTTAATTATTAATTATCAAATTTACAGGTTTTCAATGTTTCAACGTATATTAAAATAGTAATAAATTAGAAAAAACTAGTCTAGACTTACATAGTAAAGTGCTTTAGTATAGATTTATGTATCTCCTTTGAAGGATACCCGCAGAATAATAGTTTTAATTTCCAAGTAAATGACCTGAGTGGAATACAAAGCGTCAGTGGCAAGGAGATTGCGGCTAGACTGTACTAGCCCTATAACACTGCCCGGGCTTTGTGCCAGCGCCTCCGGTGCCTATCCTCTTTAAAAGACCTTTCATAATCTTTATCTAATACCCGCACACAAGCTTCAAAGTTCCTTTGCCGCTATTGACTGAGTTAGGGCGAAGTTCGATAGTGTTCGCGATACGCTACGCTGTATTCCCTGAAATAGAAAATTTTCGAGCAGTATATACAAGGACTAGATTGTCCGATCGATATTACCTGAGACGTTTCCGATATTACTTTTTTTAATTAAATTCAAAACTTGTAACGATGACTCATCGAGCGTATGCCTTTTTGAAAATAGGGGCGAAATTGGAAACAATGTAAATCAAGCTACATTTGTGACATGTGCAGTTAGCTGGTATTCCTTATGGGTTAAGGGTGAGATTTGCTTGACAATTTATCGTAAAACTGATGCCTCATCATCGGGAAACCCAGACAGGGGCAGACGAAGACGGCATTCGTGATTCGCTTCGTTATAGAAGAAGTCCTTGCGTTAACAGCACTACGCATGCGTGGTTCACCCTCGGTCCTCCCTTTCATGCCCGCGCACTTGTGTCACCGTCCCTCTCGCTCCCGGGAGGGTCGATATATACGACGCTAGGTACGCGTACGGTGTCATACCGACCAACTAGTACGCAGGTTTCTGGCGTCTTGTACTAACGTCAGTAGCGAGACGGGATCCGAGCGCTTCACCGCGGCCGCAATCATGTCGCGTGCCGTGCTTTTTATTAGTGTTTTTACTATATTTTTGGACGTCCTGCAAGCTAGCCAGGTAAGTTTAGTATCTATAGAACGGATTTTTAGAGTATATTATTGGCTGAAGCGATGCGGCGTGAAGCCGGGGCCATTAAGTCTATAATCGATCGTTCAGAAATGTTTTCGAGTCAGGCGTTAAATAGCATAACCGGCTGTTTTCAGCCGCGGATGCCATAAAAGTTTTTTTACGATAAAACTTAGCTTGTATGGTTTTTTATGTATAGGTACGATTGCGTAACAATAGAGTAAAAGTTTAAAATATTGCAAATTTATTAGATAAAACGTTAGAGATTTAAGGAGAGAAAATTTTAGGAAAAAGTTATTTCGTTGGCTTATAGTCCATTTATTATGACGCAAAATATTGAAGAATATTTTTTCATTGTCAATTTGTTTTAAAATTCAAAAAAATATATCGATTATTTTATGTAATAAGATCAAATTATTTTTCTTGAATAGAATATTCTTATTAGATTATATATATTGTATTTCTTTGAAAAATCGATATTCATATATACCTACTGCAATATGCTAAGATTCAGGCAAATATCGTTTGGTTAGTTTTATAAATAACTCATTATACTATTAAAATTATTACAAAAAATAGAAATAATTAATTTATTAAATATATTTTTTTTATTTCATATCTTAAAAAGGAATTTAATTTTTAAGCTACTGATACGGGGATAAAAGACAATTTAAAGTACATAGTTTAAAATTTCCGACGTAAGGAGGTTTTTCCAGGAGAGGAGCCTACAAGAAGAGCGTCATAGTGACACATTTCTCTTTTCTCCTTCTAGGTAGTTTCCCGTCAAGGTACAAATATTGCATGTTGGGTGGGGGACTCGGAAAGAAAAGACGGTTGATTTTCTTTCATTGAATAACTTCTTATCTGCATATATTATATAACAATAAATAAATACAGGTTGCAAAGTAGGGAAATGAATGCATAGACAAAGCGCGGCGTTGAGTTCCGTCGCTTAAAGCATTATATGTCGAATTCAGACGGAAAGCGGAGAATAAAGATTTTTAACACTAGATTCTCCTCTGACTAGATTCTTGCTATGCAAGAAAAAAATGATAAAAAGATAAAATTTAAAATAAAATTTATGAAAAAAATAAAAGTTAACCTTAAGTGTGAACTAACCCTTACATTTATTGATTTGCAGTCGTATTGAAGTAATAGTAACATGGCAGTTTATTCGTAGTTGACTCACGATCGCGGCTTTGCGTCGTTGATCTATCTATGAAAGAAAAACCAATAAAAGAAATGTATAAAACGATGATATATACGATAAAGTATCAAAAGATAAAACAATGAAACGGGATTATTGGGAAAATAGAAATAAAGAATTTTTATGTTAGGGAGAAAAATATTACATAGTTTTAGGAACTATTCTCTTTCTTTGTTCTGAATTATTTAATTTTCTTGATTAAACGTAATTAACGGAGAAAGGTGAACGGAGTGTCTGGACACTCTGGCTTCTCTGCTATGCAGATAAAGCATAAAACTGTTTTTTTTTTAAACTTATTTAAACTATGACCTTTAATAGTGTTGCCTTAAGCAAAACTATATCATTAATCTTGATTATAATAGTAAGTTATACTTAAAAATAGTTAATCCAACGATTATCAATGAAAGCGCAGTTATGTTTTTCAGTATAAGACTTGAAACCTTACTTATTATATTTATTTGCTGATAAAAATATATTCGCTATAGAATATGCTTAAAAGGGTAGTAACAAAAACCTTATATTATTTAATATTAATACCTACATTTTTGAATATATTTTTTTAATACAAACACTTTATCTATACTACTTATTATATATTCTTACTCTCTTATTCTTCTTTTTTATCATTAACTTCATATTCATAAATGATACTTAGAACCTAAGCTAGGTCATGCCTAAGCTAGTGTCTAGGCATTCTATTATAGAGTACTGTTAACGTCATTACAAAATAAGGGACGTAATAATTAAAATTTTAACAAAAAAAGAAAAGAATACACAAAAAAATACATTTATTACAATTAACTCAAAAACTACTAGTATAATTTTTAAATTAACTAAATTTAAAAGTAATATAAAAAAAAAGAATAAACAAAATCGGCTCCCCAAGTAAAAAGTTATGCGGTAACACACAAAGAAATACAGAGGAATTGAGAACTTCTTCCTTTTTTACATGTCGGATATCAATCACCAAATTAATATATCTACATATTTTATAATCAATATATACCTTACTATGAAAACATATTTTTCATATTATTTTATTTTTAAAAATTA
The DNA here is from genome assembly GCA_033558755.1 of Philaethria dido. Classification (NCBI taxonomy): domain Eukaryota; kingdom Metazoa; phylum Arthropoda; class Insecta; order Lepidoptera; family Nymphalidae; genus Philaethria; species Philaethria dido. The sequence goes on from JAKGSA010000149.1 coordinate 403,070, forward strand.
CAAGACACGTTACACGAGCAATGATCTTTTGTAGGCTAGTCCCATTTTGTTATACCATTTATACTACAAATTTTTAATACAAGCCTAAAACAGCATTATTTCTTATTTATTCCTACTTGGTTTTATTTTAATAAAAGTTTAATTCTTTTAATTAATTAAATCTGTTAGGTGGTAGGAGGTTCGTCCTCCGTCTGGCTCGCGACCACTATCATGTCAAAGACGAACCGCCAAATATCTTATGATGTGTTCCGGTTCGATGGCATGTAAGCCAGATTTTCCCCTTTCCCACCCATCCTTTCCCCAAAATGTGGTGGTTCTGATAGTGGACTACTACATTGTCCCCCCTTCCATCAGTATCCTCTAGGTTGGCAACACATCTACAACATCTCTGGTGTTGTAGATGTCTATGGGCGAAGGTAACCACTTACCATCAGGTGGTCCTTCTGCTCGTTTGCCGTCCGTTATCAAAAAAAAAAAAAAAAAAAAATTCTTTTAATTGAACACTTCAAATACTGTAAATTCAGGACAGTCTTCTCGAACTTTCTTATCGATCACGCTTCTCGAAAGTTCTGACTATTCACGTAGTTAAGACGAATTTTAAGGTTAAGTACCTTTTCAATTAATAAGGCTCGATCGTGAACGTTTTTAATTACTATCAATTAAAATAGAGGGCTTGTAGGAGTAGGATATTTATTAAAGTTTAGGCTACCTTTCTTAGATGGCTGTATATATTGATCATTTTATTTGGCTTAAGAATTAATAACTGAGCAAATACATACATACATAGCTTTACGCTGTATCTCGTATATAGCAGGGTAGGCAAAGGGAACCTAGTGTTAAGACACTCTGTTCCCCACTTTCCGCCGAATACTAAAATAATACGAAAACTGAGCAAATAATAGATATATTTCATATTAAAATATCTTCATGCACAGAAGTTAGGGAAAATGTTACTTTTTTTTTGGTAAACCTAGAAAAATGCTTACTAGATATATAATACCGACCATTCAAATAATTAATATTTAAAATTTTAACAAAAAAGAAAACTGATTTCAAATGAATAGTACAATTATTACGAGTAATTCAAAAACTACTTGTCAGATCTTAACTAAATTTAAATGGGAATACATATATATACATACAAGCACTAACTATCATATGAAAAAAAATCATCAAAATTGTTTAGTTCAGTAAAAAATTATACGCCCCTCAGCACGCAATACCTCAATTCGAAGGTGAGGAAAAGTGTCTTAACACTAGGTTCCTTCAGCCTACTCTGCTATATGCGGGATACAGCGTGAAACTATGTATGTATGTTTTGAAGTGGGTTAAAAATTAATATCATGTACATATCTACAAAAACATTTCTTGGTATACAAGTTCCAATAAAAATAAATATGTTCCTTACTGAACTAGTATTGAAATGAGATCTGATATTTGAAGGAAATAGAACAAGAGAGCGTTCGTTTGAAGTCGCCTCACGTGCGTATGCTAAGTTCTTATTGATTACGTTTCTCTGAACTCGAACTGTGTCTGAAACGTATAAGGAATAAGAAAAGGCGCTATGCGATAATATAAGGAAAATTATGTAAATTTCATATATATGTATAGTGTATTTTATATATATTTCTCCAGTAATTGATATTGATAGCAATATTTATTGTTCATTAGATTAATTATTAAAATTTTAATCAATCGATAAGAATGAACGTGCTTCATAAACGGATAATTGTAGTTATACTTGTATATAATATAATTATTTTGTTGAAATGCGTATGTAATTTAAATAGCGATTATCTTAGGTTAAAATAAATCAGAAAATAAAATATCTTTTGTATATTACGTAAAAAAATATACAATCACATACAAATCGAAATGATTAATTGTATATTCTACATCAACAATAAATTTTAATACTTAACGAAACGAAAAGAACGTAAATTTAAATTATAATACAATTTTTATAATAGTATTTCATTTTTCAAATACTTTGCACATCAACTTTACGCGGCGCCTGTCATTGCCGGCGGATAAGAGCTTTCCGAGCTTTCGGTTTAGAGCGTCCGCGTAAAAGCTGTATAAATGCTTGCAAGCGAATGAAAACTGATTTAGCAAAAAAAGTTTTACTTTTAAAGCTTTTATGGTTAGTTTTAAAATCCCAACTGTATTGAGAGTTGACACGTTGACACGTTATTGCACATTAATTTAAAAACGAACAGAAAAATAAATACTTTCATTCTCTTATCCTTTTATAGAAACATCTCCTTCTATAGAAACTATTCTCTCTTTCCTGGCTAATCAATAATCAATATTATATTGTTAGCGGATCCATACATTAGTAGATATTTTGAAGCAAATCAAATTCCAAGAAGGGGGTGTAAATAGCATTGTCATAAAAAAATGAAATTAGAAGGAACTAGTAAGAACTTGCTTAAAACATAATAAATGTAATTAAAGCGGAGAATAGAGTGTTTTGTCACTAGATTCTCTTTGACTACCGTACTGTGCCATATGATATAGCTTCAAGCTGTTTTTAATTATTATTATGTAAGAATAATCCTTTTATGAATAACTTTGCTTCGATAAAAATGCACTAGTTAAAGACGTAATATACACTATTTAAACAGATAATACTATAATATTATTAAAAAAGTATTCATTAGGTATATACCCAATACTAAAATCTACTAACCTCATCATTGCTAAACCTAATAATATTCTGGCGATAAATTACATTTTAGTTACGACCCTAGCTCGGTAGTGGTCTGTTCGGTGGTGGTTATCTCATATTATCAAATATATAATTAAAATACACATCCTTACTATAATTATATGCATATAAACTAGTTTATTAAGTAATTACATGAGACTGTAATCACCAAACAGTTAGCAGCCTAAAGTTGTAAGTTTCAGTGTTACGAGCGTTGTTTGTGTGCCTAGCACTAACTGTATTCGAGTTTAATTATACAATACGATACTATTCACGTTTGAGGTTCTATATATACTTCTACATGAGATAGACATACGCTTAAAAAGGTTTTTGTATATCGAACATGGAAATTATATGACTACTACCTATGCCCGCGGCTCCGCCCGAATGGATATCAGTCATATTTGATTAGATGATTTTGAAAAAATCGATCACATACAGACAGCTTTTGGGGACTTTGTTTTATAATATATATATAGATGTATGCATTCATTTATTCTGTATTTGATGACTGTATAGAATTTATAAGCACCAGTGGCGAAGCATCCATATATAATAGCACGATTCCCATCGGCTTACATATAACGGCCTATTTCTATGTGTGTGGCTTCCCTAAATTTACCGACTTACTTTTATAAAATTTTCACCTCTCGCTTCGAGCCTAAGCACATTCTAATTGTCACAAAGTCAGTATTGTCAGTTAACGTTACGCAACCAATATCTATAAAATAGCAAGCACTACGATAGATATAATTAAAACATATATAAATAGTAATATTTTAATCAAAATTGAATTTAAACAATATATATAAGATATGATCAATATATACACTTCAGTTTCAAAAGAAAAAGCAATCATGAATGAAAAATAATACTTGAAGAAGTAATAGCAAGATATAAAAGTCCGCCACCGTCTAGACGTATCGTGACACGAAAAGCTCATATTGAATAGGGCGGATAGAACCAAGTTGGACATGTTTTTACACTTTTCAATTTATCTGCAATACTACTTGTGAAACTGTTATATTCAGAAAAACTTATACAGAATTATTTTGACTAATAAATCATTCTCTATATATTAATGCGTGAAGAGAAAACGTGATATTTTACGTATATTATGCAGACGGAGGCAATTGGTATAGTTTATATGGGAAAGAGTAAAAAAGGCATTTTTTTTTATGGAAAACTATGGCAAACGAGCAGAAGGACCACCTCATGGGGTTACCTTCGCCCATGAACATCTACAACACCAGAGATGTTGTAGATGCGTTGCCAACATATATATGGAGGATACAGATGGAGGGGAGGATTATGTAGTAGTCCGCTGTCGGAACCACCACATTTTGGGGAAAAGATGGGTGGGAAAGGGAAAAACTTTGCTAATATGCCATGGAACCGGAATACATCACAAGATATTTGGCGGTTCGTCTTTGACATGACAGTGGTCGCGAGCCAGACGGAGGACGAACCTCCTACCACATTAATTAGTTTTATCTATATATAAATACGTAAAGGAAAACTATGGTATATATAAGTATCCCTTTTTACGAGGAGCATGAAACTTGGCACACTTATAGTTTATATAGAAAAAGAGTGCAGAATGCTAATATTTTTTTTAAATAATGCATATAAAATATATTAAATTAATAAAATAAATGTTACACACACTATCATGGTTTGACATCCATGCTTATACAAAATGACATATACTCTGCTAAAGACAAAGCGTTATTAACGCCTCAACGGGGACACTAGTCATAATAAATTTGTATTACAATTTGTGTTTGTAGACTTTTGTATATAGTTGTATTATTTGAGTAATACTTAAACAATAATAATCGACACATCCGTAATGTTAATAGAAAATGACTAAAAAGCAGTGCCTACTGCACCCTTAGGTACTAAGTGCATGTCTCACAAATGTGTTTATATTTACGTGTAATAAACATGTAGAGATGCATTATGGATAAAGAGGAGACTGAACAATCACAAAGTTCTCTCGGTTTGTTGAGTCACTTAGATGATTTATATTAAAGTTAATGTATGCAAGATTTTTCTTACCATAACCATTCATAACTATTATAATTTTTAACCTGTTTCTTTAAAATAAATATTAAAAGCATTAATGAAATTATTTCATACATTTTAAAGTAATATATATTTGTTATCTTTACACATACATATGTGGCATCCAGTGTTTATCTCAATAAGAGAATCTAGAGATCTCCCTTCTAGATATTTGCTTGTTCGAGGGTCACTATGTGAAATATAATGAAATATTTGATATTCATTCCACCGGATGGACATCGAACCCATACTTACAATAACGTCAAAAATTTTATAGTAAGCAAAATTTGAGCACTATGGTCAGCCTGTGGAAAGCCAAACTCTTCAAGTTTTAGTACTCAATTGAAGCGTTTGTATGTCCAAAGCTAACAGTACGGTGAAGTTAAATATAAATAAAGCTCGTGTTGAAATGTGGGCGTAACTTAAAATATGCATTCGAATCGTTCCAAGGCCTTCGCTTATGTCTATTGATTATTTCAACTCTATTTAATTTTCTCATTCATTGAGTTTAAATTAATATTTTTTTCCATTGCATACGTAATATTTACTTTATTATTATGTTAGATAAGTACATAAAACCTATTCGTCAGATTTATTAAATGACCGTATACCATTAAGTAAGAAGTAAGTATCCATGTTTAGTACGTTTTTACGAGCAAAAGCTTTTATGGTTAACTGTAAACGTTTAATCAAATATAAACTATAGTAATATTTTATAGTTCTTTATAGATTGTAATAGATAAATATGGTGTTTTAAATATTATTGTGAGATAGCATTTCGACTGTCACATATATATGTTGAGTTAACTCTACAATTATTTTTTCATTTTAAACTATATTAATTAGATTGCTTCTTGTAACAAGCTAACACATCTAATTATTTTTTTTGGTGAATTTTACTGGCTCATCATATATTATTTAAAAAAATAGTTTCTGTAGAAACTATATTTTTTAATAATTTTCATTAAAAAATATAAATCCCAATATAAATTTATTACTATTTACCTCTGTATTATTTTCCTGCTCTTTTACTTAGTACTTATTGTCTTATAATGGCCAAATAAACTAAGATCTTTAGAAATAGTAACCTATGCTGTTCTGATATATAAGTTATAATACTGTAAATTTTCATATAGATCCGTTCAGTAGTATTTACGTAAAAAAGTTATAAGCGTCCATATTTCCTCACAAACTTTCGCATTTATAATAATATGATTAGTCAATTCGAATACATCGCATATGCCATTTTTTAAAGTTCTTATATGTAAATAAAATTAAATCGGAAATATTTTTTTATCTTCACGCTGTATCCCGCATATAACAGGGTAGGCAGAGGGAACCAGAGAATCAGGAAAATTTCCCACTTTCCGAATGTAGTAATGAATTGAGCCATTGCATGCTGGGTGACGGATGTCAACGCTACGCTTTGTCTTGTTACCAGAGCGAAGAAAATAAAAATACTAAATATTATTTCATACTTTCATTTCCTGAAGAACGGGAATCGCAACGAAACCCACAACCTGTCACGTTTACAGTCGCATGCTTTACGCTACGACAGGTCTTTTATTTAATATTAAAATTAATTCGGAAAATATTCACAATACATATATTTTCCTATACTCGTGTAAGAGAAAAAAAGAGAAAACCTAGACTATTAAGAGAAATATAATTAGTCTTACTTAGCTTCACGCTGCATCCCACATATAGCAGGGTAGGCAGAGGGAACCTAGTGTTAGGAAATCCCGTTCCCTACTTTCCGCCGAATTGAGGCATTGTGTGCTGTGGCGGAACTCAACGGCGCGCTTTGTCTTCCAAATTCCATTTCCTGAAGAGGGAATCGAACCCACAACCTGTCGCGTTTACAGTCGCACTCTTGTGCCTCTGCGCCACCACAGATCTTAGTCTGACGGTAGTTACAGTCAGAATTTCATTATAGACATATAACATATTTTAAAAAAGTATTTGTATTTATTCAATGGCTTCACTTTGGCTGTGAAGTTAAATACCTGCGTGCAATATAATTAATTAACGTACTTTACGTGTCAAGCGCATCGATTTTAATGAAGGGGAATAAAACGCTCCTTTGTTGGGAAATGGACGTCACGATTTAAATAAATACCCTTCGTATATTTTACGTATAGCTTAAATAGTATTAACAATATTAAAAATAAATATTTTTAAAATAAACAACCGGAACAGAAATTTGAAGAAAACGGAGTGACTTAAGACTAGGTTCTCAGGTCCACTCAGCCTACCCTGCTATGTACAGGATACAGCGTGAAGCTTAAAATAAAATGTTCGGAATTGATCACCATCAAATAACTTTTTTCCGTAAAATAGACTACTTTTTTGTAAAAAATGAATAATATTTCGAAAATTGCTCAGTGATTAAATTGTGAACGTAGGCGTAACGTTATAAAATTCTAAAAATTCTTTTGGCATTGTTATAATATTTTTAAGATATGAAGTTAAGACAAGTCTGACTAATATTGTATGAATAAATTCAACTACTCATATTAATATTAGTTATGCAATAAGTTCCTTGTTCCAAGGAAAATATTTTATATATGAGTAAAAAGCACAGTAAGACGTCTTTTTTTATTCAAGTTAAGCTATAAACAAATTTCAAGTTTTAAGAAGTCTCTAGTATTGAGTATTGAACAGCCGCCTAATATTTACTTAATAACCTTAGACATGCCATCTACATTTATAATATTTCTGACATTTATCCAGAGATAATTAGACTTTCGAGGACGGAAAAGTAATCTTGTTTCCCAATATCAGAAATCCGATTTGCCCGAAATTAGACAAAGAAAGCATTTTTACTCTACTGACATTGTTAACTAAAAGTCGGCTTTGACGAGATTCAGCGACAGTTGAACGTTTTTTCGTCGGTTACTTTGTTAGGATTTGGATGGCTTATGGAGGCTCGAAATATCATTACCTTTTGAGCCATTATTACAACCATTGTTTTAATATTTCGCTTTTGTTTTGTATCGGGTGGAGCTAAATGAGGCATTGTTTTCGTAGCTTCGAGACTTTGCATTTAACTTCCAAAAGGTTTGGCCTCTTTCCTAATATTAATTACGTTTGCTATTCAATTTATAATTATTTAAAATATATATAATACTTATATAAATATTTAAAGATTATGGACCTATATATGGAAACTAAATATTTCTTATTTGGATTTGAAAAAGATGAATTTAGGCAGTAAATTAATTTAAAAAAGGAACTAAAAGGACATTCTTAAATTATTTTCTCATTATCCTGGCTATACAGGCAAGGACATCGTTAGCAAGTTAGCATTACAAAAATATTGTAGTGTCATCAAATTTGCATATACGTAGGAATTTGCTAGGAATGCAAACGGTAAGACCGTGGCCGCGTTAAATAGCGTAGCAAAATTATCTTATCTTAATAAGTAGTCGAAGACAAATGAAGCTAACAAAATCGTGTTAAAATGTTTTATTTTTTGTAATTTTTCAAAGGTCTGTTGTTCATTTGAGTCAAAATTCTGTTCTGGGCTACAAATTTACCCGACGCTGTTATTTCAATAGTAAAACTTTGTGTTACTACTTGTATTACAATATGTACATATTTTATTATAGTAAAGCATTAAATTTGTTCATTATTCCGATGGTGAGAATTCAAAAAGTATATAACTATATAATAACTTTTAACACAAAGCGAAGATTTTTATTATCACTTTATACATTTTTCTCGTTTTCTAATAAGAACCTGCTCATTGCAGCTGTATTATAATATTACAATAGCAAGAGCACACGGTCAAGTATAAAATGTTCATTTCTAAAGAATAAAAAGCTAATTTTTTAGAGTGTCATTAGATAATTTGATTAATTCTTCATTTCTATTCTATAGCAAAAGTCTGCTAAGTACTGAATAGAAACTTATCTCCTCATTTTATCGTTACAGTTGAAGAGTTTTAGACAACTGAAAGTTTCTATAGCTGATTGAATTTCAAGTTAGACTTTATCGATTAAACTTACCGTTGTATTCATTAATCGGTTTTCAAATTAATTAAATGTATTATATTAAACAACAAAATATCATTGTGAGACAGTGTCTCACTGTAAACGCAATCGGTTGTAGGTTCGATCCCCAATTGGGGGAAAAACTATATTTAAATGTTCCCATTTTGATAAAAAAACGGCCGCGTTGAGTGCCATCTTCACCAATCAATACGTAATATATTGATTTCAGACAAAAAGTGGAGAGCGGAATGTTTTGATGAAAAAAATAAGTAAAGGAAAGTTCTAAGTATACTGTGCGAAATCCTAACGTCTTTAGAACTGGTAACTTTAAGAGTGTTCATGAAAATATTTATGCTCTTCGTTAAGTTATATTTGTATACTAAATTATATTTACCAAGTAAAATTAAATTTTACGGGAGTTTGCTCAAGTAACAGCGTAACTCTCGTATGTTCTTATTACCTGGAAGTTAAAGGTACAACTATTTCACAGAGTGTGGAACAAAATTTAAAGTTCTCTCATTAAAACTATAGGTACTGCGTAACACCTGCTGTAAGATAATTTAAGGGCTTATATTTGTTGTTGTATTTCAAAATTCTCAACTTCCTAACTTTATTTCGTATACCTATTTTTCTGGTGGCGAGGTAGATAGAGACAACCCAGTAATATGATATGTAAAGGTTGATACGGCTATATGCTTTTTCCTGCACAACATGGTAGTCGGAGACAGTTAAGTGTAAAGACACTTCATTCTCCATGTTGAGTGCGGAATTGAAAGTTACGCTTTGTCATACCAGATCATAAAAATTTAAATAATTATTTCCTCGTGTGGGGATCGCGCCCGTCATTTACGACTATACAGTTAGACGTCGTCACATTGCGCTCCGACGGCCTCTAGCCAAAGCCATTATATAAATATATAATACCAAAAAACAAAAAAAATCTTCACTAACAGTACAAATTAAAGAAATTAACTTAATGAATAATCGGATTAATGAATTGAGTTCTTTAAAGAACTTCTAATAAATTCACAAGAAAATGGCAGATAAAGATCAGTATTTTTTCTTAGTGAACTAGTTCTAGTTCACTTTTTGTGCACCTGCAATGCGCTTAATTTGACCTCTTGGCGAGATGAGCTGGCGATAAAGCGTCCATACTAACATGCGAGAGCATACTGGCCTTATGTAAGCTTGCCTATATTTTAAATTCAAACTACGTGTGCGATTTATCGAGTTTTATATAACAAGCTGCTTTAACGATACTCTTTAATTTATTTGATTCGTATATAAATAAAAAGTTTATCTCATGGTTTTAGTATTCAGATTATATAGGGTGTCCCAAAATTAACGCAAGATTTGAATTAAATAGAAAATGCCATTTTAGTCTTTTAATAGCGAATGAATAATGAATATAATAGCAAATGGCGGCAAAGTCAAATCTTGCGTTAATTTTGGGACATCCTTTATATGTTAAGTACAGAAACTTAAAAATCCATAAGTGTAACAATTTAAATTTGCTCATACACATACAAAAAGAAGGCTCAAGTTATGTCATCATATATGCAATGTTTCAAAGGCTAAAATGGAAAATTAGGTGCTGTACTTTTCCATTCTGATAATAAAAGTCTCAACATACAATGTCTTGAACTCGGGCGGAAAGCGGAGAACGGCACTTCTTGATACTCACCAGGTTCACTCTGCCGCTCCTGCTGTGGATAAAATGTGAAGCTAAAAAATATATCATTTTGTAAAACCATTAAGCTTGACACATATAAAGTAATGCATATTTTTCATCACTAAGAACATATTAATATTCATAATGTCAATACATTTGCAATATTATATTTATATTTTTGGTATTCAGTTTTAAAATACGGTATATACTTATATACTTACAATTTTCAACAATGCATGTTTTCTTTTCGGGTTTATTCTCATGAGAGCCGCAAGTATACGTAACTTTAGAAATGAAACTACGAAACAAGCGGTTTGGATGTGCGATTTTAATATAGGTATATGAATTGAATTTATGAACATCGAAATGTTTCTTTTGTATTGCAAATAAACATTTGCATAATGTATTTATATGTAGAAGCGAATATGATCCAAGTAATTTAAGTGTCATCTGGAAATTCAAATTTAAAGAATAAATTATAGAAATTGAGACTTGGGAGTTTCCCTTTGATATATTCATTTATCGATCAAATACCAACTATCAGTAAGAAACTAAAAGAAGTCCGCTAAAAGTATTTAAATAAAGTCGTCACTCGCCGGTTGTAGGTCCGGAACCTCCTTGAGACGTATTCAGCGGAACTTCACGGTAGTTTGCATGTAGTCTTTTGTTCGGAAAGAGCGCTCAAGGAGATACGTATGACGGTATGAGTTGGGTATAGAACTATTTTACGTCCCCACCCATTCTACTGCCGACAATGATATCACATTTACCTACGAGATGGTCGTATTATCTACGGACTTGTAATTACTACTTTTAACGTTCTTTACGTCTTCGTATTCCCTTTTATTGTGCTTAAACGTTATCTTCAGATATAAACATCGCTTTTAATTACCTCAATTCTCTTTTAGCTTTGCCTTGGAGGAAATGATTTTCTACTGATGATAAAAAATAACCGAAAAAGTAACGAAATTTGTACTGGCGTTATGTAATGTCGTATTTACGATTCTTTAAATAATATCGTTATGTGGCTGTGTTATAAGTTATAGTTATGGGCTTAATTTTTTTTAAATATATTGATACAATTCTCTATTTATTCTTCATATTTTCATGAAACTTTCACATATAACAAAGCTTCACGCATATAGCAGGGTAGGCAGAGGCGACATAGTCTTAAGACACTCCGTTGCCCACTTTCCGCCGAATTGAGGCATTGTGTGCTGAGTGGCGGAACTCAACGCCTCACTTTACCTTGTTACCAAACCCAAGAAATGAAAAATTACATTTCCTGGAGTGGGGATCGAACCCACAATCTGTCGCGATTGCAGTCGCACGCTTGTGCCTCTGCGCCACGACAGGCGTTACAACAAAGCAATGTAACAAATTGCAATAATTTATAAAATAAAATTTTTAATTTATTATACAAATATAAAAACATATGTACGTATATGATATCAATATGATTTTAAAAATATATCGAAATATTGTAATCCGCTGCGCTAACGTGAAATCTTTTAAAATATTCACAGGAGGATAGTAGGTAATACTTTCCTCCGCATGTAGAGCACTATTGTGCTCTAAGAGGATTACATGCTTGTGAAACGTGGCGGACATATAAAAGGATTTTTCATAATTTCCCTTCACGTGTTTGTACATGAGCTGAAACTACTTATGTATAAAACGGCTTTTAATTTGCTACTATTTTATTTTGTTTTAAAGAATATTATACTTAGTTAGTCTTTTTAGATGAAGTATTTTCATAAATTTGGTTTGGGAAAAGATAAGTTTTGACAGTGGTTATTATATTGATTTTTATCTTTAAAATTATTCTCGATACAATATTATATTGAACCAGATAATAGATTAGTCAACTTTTTCGTTATTGTTAACTAACTAACAAATAAAAATGAAAAATATTCTCATTTCTCAGTAAGAAAGATTATAATTTTAGGAGTAGGTAATATGATATATTACCAAATAATTTTATTAATCTAATTAACATTCTGTGGAAGGAGCGAGCAACTAGTATATTATTCCATATTTCAATACATGTATAACGGTAGAGAGCTCTCAATTAATGTATCTATACATTAGAATTCCAAGCGTTCTTCGTAAATACTCACGGAATCGATTAAACTTCTCACAAGGACAACGGTACACGGTTATCTAGATCAACCCGTCCTTGTCCTTTTATAGCATCAATTAAGTTTTTTATATATATTTATTAAAGGTTTTTATACATTTTAATTTATGCTCTATGGTTCTAAACATAGGGCTAGCATTAGTAATGACGTAAAAATTACTGTTTCTCACATTAGTTATTAAAAAAAGTTGTACTATTTACTATGACATGTTAGTGTACTATCATATCAAGCAAAAACATGTATTCATAGTAAGATACTTTGTTTTTGCGATGGTTCCCAGGCTCTGTGATGCCTCGGACGACACTTGAGTAACAAGAACTACTAGCATGGCTTGATCTCAACGATCTTATTTTATATTGTACCTTTATTACATTTATAGATAGTTAATTTTATAAAAATATCAAACAACCAGTCGCAATAGCTTCAGTTTTCACTTGGGTTTAAATATATATATATATATATATATATATAAAGAAGAAGAAGAGTATATATATATATATATATATATATATATATATATATATATATATATATATATATATATATATATATATATATATATATATATATATATATATATAATATCTTTTTTCTGTCTGCTGAAACACAAAGCAACGTTGGGTTATGCCACTAAGCACATCATAATAATTCATTTAAAAAGTGGTAGCTGATTTACTATTCATTTCTCTGGCTCAGGCAGGAATTACAGGGCATGAGCAAGTTTTAAAAAATATTTAAACATATAAATTATCTTTACTCTGTATGTCAAATTTGTCTAATAAATTATGTGATTACCCTGGACGACAGGGTCATTCAGTCCCTGTTGTCATACCTTTTTTTTTATTTATTCCATGATTTAGGTAAATTGTGACACCCACCACACCAAAATTTTGACCATGTAAGGTAAACATTTATATCTGATAAACTTTTACAGAAATTGTTGAAATTGTCTAAAATCCCAACGGCTATTCAAATTTGTGACGGATATATAACAAAATTAAGCTTCGAAAATCTATCATATATCAAACAAATTGAAGCTTTCAAGAGCTCTAATTCCATTTAATAGAGCAATTTCAACATTTACTTGCTGAAATACAGTAAAATCATAACCCGAAACTAAGAGATCGCTTCCAGACGCCCGGCCCGTCTTAGTAACCTTGTTATAGCATAATACATTGTAGCGGTTAATTGCATCAGCGCGCCACAAAATGCCCAATGGAGCAGCAAATAGGCCTTCTGCTCTAGTTGACGACCTAACATTGATAGCCATAGGACAAACTAATCCCCTGAATTTTATTCCACGCCGGGGCCCGTGAAAAATGAATTTTGAGGTTGTTCACCGCCCAAGGAGAGTAAATTGAGGTTGAATAATTTACTTTCCGCTGTTTCTTATTGCGTGCTTATTTGCCTTGAGAGGAGGCAAATTTATTTTTGACGAGATTCAACGTGGCGTTGTTTGCAGATTATTTTTAAGATGCTTTTTGTGTACTGTTTTTATTGTATTTTAATATTTTTACAAAAAGTATACAAAATTAACAGTTTATTTCTCTGTTATATTTTACATGTAGAAGAAAAGAGTGACTGACTATTCAGAACACGATTATTGACGAAAATACTTTTTAAAAGTGTAATTAGGTGTTGAAATGTAAATAATAGCAGTAGTTTTTACAAAAAAAATATCAAATTGTTCGAAATGTCACACTGTTATTGAAAATATCGACACTCCTCAAGTACGTTACCGTAATTAATGAAATGGCATTTTTTTATTTTCCAAAAGAACGTATTCTTATGTACATTATCGGAGGCGGGAGGAGGAATTTATTTTAAACCAGCATCAGATCTTGATCCAGCCTTACTGGAAAACTGGCAAAATGTAGTCATATTATACGTAGGTGGTGACGATATGTATATTAAATAGTAATAATAATATATATAATTTGAATATAAAAAGATAATCTTAAAATGGTTTATTTAAGCACAAATTTTCAATAACACTCTCAATTGCGGTTGCAATGCGTTTCTACTACTCTAGACAGATTAACACTACATCTTACCTATAGGTAATCCGAAGTGCAAACTTAAGGGATGGTATTTGCCTACTGCGTACAAACGTCCCGTATTTGGTCAGAACACAGCTTCTCACCATGTACCAGTCGAGTGGTTTCTAAGATTCATTGAATATTCTGCGGTCCCAACAACATGAGTTTACGATTTCCGTCTCTCTATTGGTTGGAAATACGGAAATATTGGAACTATTACTTCGATCGTATGGCTGTTTCCGATTTAGATGAAACTGTAACAATATTGTTAACTAATTTAAGTTTTGGTGAAGTTGTCTTGATAGATGTAAGATGTAGATGTAATATTCAGTTGAATAGAAATTATTGAATAAAACAAATTATGGTAATCAGAGGTTGCTTTATAATATCTTCTACATTGATGGAAGTGAGGAACATTCGTAAAAGTAATAATAAAACACAGTCGTTATAACATTTTTTTCAAATAGTATATTTATAAAAAAACTAATTATTATGTAATAAAATTCACTAAATTCAAGAGTTTTATTAATTGAGATATTTAATGAATATATAACAAGCAATTAATACTGCAGAAACAGATAAAAAGGAAATTAGTGTAAAAGGTTTGATCATTCATGCGGTTATATAGCTCCAATGATAAATTCAGCAGATATCTTCTATTGACCTTCGTACAGAGCGCCCGGATACGTAATTACGGTATTCAATTAGAGCAGTGAATTCCCCGTCAGAGAATATGCTCCAATCATATGCGAGTACGTTTGCTAGTCAGCGAAGTCGAATTAGCTTCTAATCAATACTACATGCCTATATATTTATATGTTATGAAAGTCTATGGTTTCATAAGTCTATGGTGACATATAAATGTATATCGGTTTATAATTTCAAAATATAAAAATAATATAATTATTAAATATTAATAATTTTAGCTACGTTTAAAATATGGCCGTCATTTGTTCTTTGTTATATATGTATTATGTACTTATAAAATACATATATAATAGAATTATTTACACTTAAAGTTAGCTTCAATATTGATTGATTTAATTAAGCTCAAAGTTTCTTTGTTCCTTCCGATGCGATAGAATTGCGAGAAATCCTTTTATACGTAAAGATGAATAATTAATTAATTGTTTTTGGTAATTTACAGGACAATAGCATTACTTTTATTTTGTTTTCGTCTTTATAAAACAAATTATATATATTTGCCTGTATAAATTGAAAAAAATAATGGACTTGAAATACAACTTAACCATTCTTACTTACTTAGCTTTACGCTTTGTCCCGGGGTAGTCAGAGAGAAGGGAGCGCCAAACGCTATGGTCCCTGCATACCTCTTTCGCCTCGTCCACAGTCATTAACCTCTTCATACATAACCCTTCTTTTAGTTGAATTTAAACCCATAATCATTCGATTTAGTCAGACACGTTATAGGGACGTTAAATTTATTTCTAATATATAAAAAATAAATAAATATAATATAAGGAAATCATTTCTTTTTCTTATTATATATGTAATTTATTGAGTATCAATAGTATCAATATACTTTTTCTAAGGCTTCAATTTTTCCCATCTGGAATAAAAGCAATTTTCTAAACATAATACGAACTTATAAGGTTCCTTTCTCGGAACTATTTTTACAGTCTTCAGTGTTTTTTATTGAGTTAACTTGTATCGTGTTTCCTTAACGACCTCTTGCAAGTTTTCTGCTTTTTCCTGTACGAAAGAAAATTCGTGGATACCCAACTTTTCTTAAATGTTCCAGACTTCGCCTTGCTTAATATTGTGTAGGCAATTGCTTGTTAGCACAAGAGTTAAAGTTTATACCAGATGCTTTTGTTTGGTCTACTTTAAGATTTAACTGATAGCAATTTTTTTTATTACTCATCTATATTAAATTTCTTTTCTTTTCCTTTAATTTACTGAACATATAAAGTACTAATTATTATTGCTAATTTCTTGCAATTTAATTTGTTTCTTTGTTTAAATGAGAGGATCCCTCGTAAGATAGAGATATTATATAAATAGGTTAATGTAACATCTTATTATCTTCATATAAATTGTACATACTGTTGCCCTATTTTATAAAAATTCTTTACAATATTACAAAAATATTTCATTTTAAAGTATTCAAAAATAGACTAGATAGTTTAGACTTAATATCAATTATTACAATCATAAATAGTACTTTTAAATATAATTTAAAATTAGCTTTCGCTCACGACTCCATCCTTGTAGAGGCAAAAACACCGATTTTCTCTTCGTAGCACTTTCAGGAAAGTGTCTAAGTGTTCGCCTATAAGGAACCTTAAGGAACCTTCATGCTAAATCTCTACGTTTTACTACTGTGTATATTTATTCAAGGATTTGATATTAAATACTATACATATTGAATTGAAGCAACAGATTATGCAAGTATATGCGACTTCAAATTATAATTTTGAAATCTTTTATAAATATATTTACCTATCTATTTTATATATACATAGAGCATTTAAAACTAAAAGGTAATAAATCTTACATGGCTGCAACAGTTTTATTAAATTGTGTCTTGTTACATAAATTCTGTGCTATAAAAAATATCTAACTCAGCTCGTTAACTATAAATTATCCGTTTATAGTATGGTAATGTAATGACTTGGAAAAATTCTATTTTAACTAGACGTATGTATATCAATTATTCATGACGGTAACGTTAGTAATAAGTATATTATTAACCATCTGCCATTTTCACTATTGCTAATTTTATATCTATGTTCTCTGACACGTAATTATGTCATTTTTTAGGTAAAATGAATTCTTTTTCATTGATTTCTCCTTATCTTTGGTAGCAAAGAGAGGTATTTTTTTTTCTTTATTTTTAAACTTCACGCTGTAACCCGCATATAACAGGGTAGGAAGAGGGAACCAGAAAACCTAGTGTTAAGACACTCCATTCTCTTTCAACAATTCTGTTCCCCACTTTCCGCCGAATTGAGGCATTGCGTGTTAAGTGGCGGAACTCAACGCCGCGCTTTGCCTAGTTACCAAACCCAAGAAATGAAAATACTAAGGTAATATTTATATTAATAATTCTCCGTGTATCCGTGTATCTTAATTTTTACTTACTAAGTGACATTACCTTCTGCTTGGCAGAAACCAATGCCTGTTTTATATAATGAAATCATATAAACGAAACTATTAGAAATATAGTTATCTATTCGAATCTACTAAGTATTATAACTAATATCTCTTTTGATTAGGCATGTCCAATGTTGCGATGACATTATTTTTTATAAATATATACCACTTTATATATATAGTAAAAAAATACAATACGTACATCAGTACGTACTCTATAAGTTAAAGTTTGCCAAAAAGTTTTCGTTGTTTGATGAAGGTTTAGTCGTAAAGTGTAAAGTGCATTCCTGGGACTCCACTCAGTCACTGTCAGCGTCAGGTTCGCTTCTACCCTTTGGGATTGCTGAACTAAGTTATGCGCTGATTTAACACCTTTCACGATTATTTAGTTAAAATTGCAATTTCGGTGTGTTAAGAATTGTTTTCAAATGATATTTATGTGTCGGTTGGACTTCATTTAGGTAAGGAATTAATAATTAATGCCAGTATTATTACGAGGCTATCGTGGTGCAGTAGGACAGCGTCGGATTAAAATTACGACTGGTGGTGATTAAACCGTTCCATCCTCATTCCGAATATTTTTTTTTTCAGTTATTCACCCTGGTAAGGACACAAGGTGGCGTTGAGATCCATCTGTTAACGCTATGTCTTAATTTCAGCCTGAAAGTAAAAGGAAATAATGTCTTAACTCTATGTTACCTCTGACCACCCTGCTTTTCTGGAAAAACGGCAAAGTGTTGAAGCCAATATAATCAATGTTATAAAAGTTTAATAAGACGTAAATTTAATATACAACCCTCGTACGTTCACACCTTAATATAAAAATGAATAGAAAACTATTCAATAAAAGCATTCCAATGTAGAAGGTTGAACTCCATTATAGAGCTAGGTCCTTAAGAGGGCAATGATGCGTACATTCACCGTCGCCCCGTAATGGCATTGTAAAAGTTTAATGCGATTCCGTACGGCGTGATCTCTCTGATGGATTCTGAGCCACGATTGCCCTCGCCTAAGTGTTGGCTGATAATCTGCATTGTTCTAATGGAAAGGGATTTACGCCGAACACAACCAAGAGCTTCGGCGCGATAATGCCTACATGTATCTGGCTCGAGGAAAGATTATCAATTTATTGGTAAGACTTTTACATAGAAAGAAAAGCCAATTTAGTTTTATTTTGGTGAAATAATTAAAATTTATCGTTGAATTACAAGTATTGTCGAATACCAAATTACACCATTAATCCTGTTAAAATAGTTTTATTTAATATAATTCTATTGTGAACGTAATAAATAGAAAATGTATATTTTGATCGTTCGTGGCTGTAGGATATATGAGGCGCGTACTCTTAAATATAAACGACGTCATTGACATACACCGATTCTATCTCCATTCAGCTGCTACGTTACGAAGCGCTCGTCACTGGCGCGCGCGCGCGCGCGCTCCAATAAATTTATCTTGTCAGGGGGAATATTAAGCAAGTTTAGGAACAAATTACGAGCACAAAGTTGCTCACACCTTCCAAGTTCGCGCGTAATTACCGTGGCATTCGCCCTAATGTCCCTTTGCAGCTCGCACCGCTTTGCTGTGGAATACAGGCCATATCACAGTTCCGTTTTGGCGCGCAAACGAGCGACAGATAACCGCTTTATTACTTGACGTGCTGCCAGAATTCCTATATTCCCAAGAATCAATAGCTAGCGTCCTCCAGCCCGACTTAGATATAGAGCGATACTAGCTGCACCACAAGATTGGCAACGTCGTGCCGTAAATCCTATTCGAATATAATATTTTGAATCTTAAGAACAATATTTTATTATGAAAATAATGCTTCTTCTACAGTTTTCAAGAGGAATATATTGTCGCGGTGGATTCACGGGTTTATAGGCTTTATAGTAACTTCTTTAAAAGCTGACGTTTCGTTACATTGTCAGTTGTTATACGAGTAGCTTATTGACGTCTACAAGTTTATGTTCAGTCATTTTTATTACAAGGCTTCCACTTTCAATTTATTTTATCGAGATATCTGAAGTAAACTGATGGCACGGTTCAGGTGTTCTTTTTTTATAAATATTCACTGAACAAGTTTCTGCGCTTTGATCAAATCAATTCGTTATTTGATTGGAAACGGTTTCTCCCTAGGTCATTTATGTTTATCTTTATGAGAAGGTTTCTTCGATTTTGAGTTTTAAGCGTAGGGAGCACGCGCTGGAAAGGGATGCGCTGCCTAAGAGGTTCTGTACCAGGCGCACAGCGGTTGCTAGAGGTCACTGTGAAACGGAGCATGTAGGTTAAGAGCCCCTTCACGCGCTTTGTTAGCGCGCTCTAATCACTGCCGGCCCTCAGCGGCACGCGACTAAGGTTCGTAAGGCGCACTAGCGTTTTGTGCATCTCTCCTCTTTGCCTATCTTCTCTTCCACTCAATGCTCGCATTTCGTTCGCCGTTTGATTAGAATAGTTATAAGGCATTTTTAAGTTTTATCTTTTTGATTCAAATTTGTTTAATGCTCTTTTTCGCTTTGCATTACACCAGTTTGTCAATAGTTAATCATAATTTTCCTAAAAATATTAAAGCCATAGTAATAGTAAGAGATAAGCATGGTCGTGACAAAGTTTTATTATATATATCTAAAAAAAGTATGAAACCCACAACAGGTCAAAATCTAAGCAGGGTTGTTACGCTGATTGAAATTAAAATCACTACTTACTGATCATAAGATTATTAGTCCTTCAATTATATCAAGAAATTAAATGAAGTAAGTAAATCTGTGTAGTTAATCTATAATAATCTCAAATCAACTTTTGTCCATTCCTAGACATTATGCATTACCCTGAAATGCTGCCTTTTCTCTGGCTTTTGGCTACTTTTATTTAAAAAATAATGAAAAAAATAATAAATGTTTTAAAGACATCTATTATTGGATTGTAATATTCTGCACTAAGAACTTCGATATATTTCAAATAGATATATGAATCGTGACGCTTGTCAGGATTAAGTAATGATTATGTATTGTCCAAACTTTTAATCTTTACCCGGAGGATAGGTCATATTTTGGGAAAAGAAACATTGCAATATAACTATTTTGATATTCTGGGGATTATTCTTGACATTTATGTTATTTATGTATGTAACGTAGTTTAGTTAATTACCACTTGACACGATTAATATTTTTCATAATTTTTAGGATTATATATCCTTATATATCCAATAGTATTTAAAAACTGTTTCAAAAAGAATACTTATTTGCAAAAATATGTTTTGTTTTTACTCATACATGAGATTTTATGTATGTGAGGCCTCTTATAAATATAAAATTAATATTTATAATAATTATTCAATGTTTTAAGTAAGATATGAATTTATTTGAAAAAAACAAATATAGTCTAAATTAAAAAAAAAAAACGCATTTTGCTACAGTTTGTTATCAGAGCATTGTATTATAGATGGTAGAAAGGCGAGTACGCGGGGCTGATTGTTCTGAGGGAATTCTATGGAGTTAAAAAGCCAGATCTGAATTTTGTGAATGCACTTTTTACGGCAGTTTATTCCCATATTACACCATTATTTATGGCATCATTACAAACAAAAATTCTCGTAAATATCTCTACAGAAGTCAGTGCCAGTGCTTAAGTACTTAATTATTTTTGCTTCTCTGTATTACTTTTATACCTCGCCATAGCGGAGTAACAAATGAAGTTCATTAAGTGTACGTCAACTTGACAGTCGAATCGAAACAGCAATTTTGGTCTAATTCTAAATTAAATGTAGACTCACTCATGCCCATCACATAAATACTGCCGTTGGGGCGCCCCTTGTAGGGTATCGAAACCACCTGCTCGTCTCACACAATATCACTAACATTTAAACTAAAAAGCCAACACATAATATTATTACATAAAACAACAAAATAGGAATAAAATATAAGGAATGAATATAAGTCACCCTTTTCTGGAGTGTTATAAGTAATAAGAAAAATAAATTATTAAAGCATAAAAAGCATTCCGGACAAGCTAATAATGAGGTTGGTTTGCTTGTTCCTAAGAGGGAGGGAGGGGTTGTGGGTGGTGCAAAACTCATTTCCTGGCGTCGACGGAAGTCCAGCCGGCCAATAAACACGGAAAATTTTATTCAGAAATGTCTGGCCGTTTTAAAGCCTTAATTTTTTGTATTTCCTTTCTCAGCTGCACTCAAATATAGTGTTTAGAGCAATGTTGTTTTGTGTAAAAATATGTTTTTTAGTACTTTGTATTAAAGATTAATTGTCTTGACCGCTTTTTGCCTATTTTATGCTACTGGTGCCTTGGGTCGGTATTCGGATGTAATATTTGCTTCAAAAAGACCAGAGTAACAATATTATTTTCGTATTGTAACATTTAAACAAAATCTAACGTTAGAGTAGTTTCATTTTTTGTCGAAAACAGCACATGAAAGCTGGTATCGAAAGCCATTGTAAAAATCTACAGAATAATGTAATTCTTTCAATGAGTTGTTTGAAAATGAGGGTGGGGCAAAAACATATACTCTAAACAGAATTTTCTCTGTTTAAGCGTCACACAATGGGGCAGGTTATTGTTAGTCTAGGTTTACATCAATAGGTCGTCCTGGCAAGCCTCCAGGTTGAAAGCGACATATGTAGGACATCAAGCTTTTAACATAACGTTCCTCCTTTGATTGCTGCTTTTATCAAAGTGCTTTCTTGCCAGTTTTTCCTGTGTACACCATTTTTGCGTCTTTTGCTAGTATAAATTAATTTTAAAAAAAATGTCGGCTTATTTTTCTCACAAGTTGTGCTCATAATTGATGAGATGATCGAAATTATTCTTGGCTACTTTTCACACTAATGAACGTTGTTATAAAAAAGATTTGGTGTTAATATTATAATGCCATTGAAAAAAAAAAAAATATAAGCTGTATAGTACAGCTACATATAAAAAGTATAAAATAAATTGTGGAAAGTCGAACAATGAATTCAAATAGATCGTGCTTTAGAAGCAGTCTAGTAAAATAATAATAGTCAAGCGAAGTTTTATAACAGAAGCTCTTCGAATATTACGAATAAAAGAAAATAAGTGAATTCATCTTTTCTCGTATCATTTGTTCTCGCTGTACAAACTATGAGTAGACGTGAAAGTCACGCCGCGCTCCATTTATCTGTATCTTTTGTATGCCGTTAGACGCCCGTACAAATACAAAAGTTATTCTACTGAAAAATGTTTTCCCACTTACGTATACGATCTGAATATGAAATAAGGAATGTTCGGGGTGGTTATCCCGCTCTCAAAGCCCTCTATATATTTCAAAGGGTTAATGTAAATTAGTCTTAGGTTTTAATTACGTTAATTGTTGATAATGATATAGTGATGCTATTTTATTATCTGTAGAAATAGATAGTATAATGTTGAAGTAAAACCATATCATTAAAGTAAACCATGAGCAGAAAATATTGTTTGTTGAAATATACATAATACTTTGAATAATTACAAATATTATTTTTAATTATTCAAAGTTTTAATTATTTTTAATAATAACACGGCTGATTTGTTGAACATTCATTTAAAAAAGGTTTTCCATTTTAGTTGTGTTCGTAACATAATTTTCAGTAATGAGTTTGTTATAGGGTAGGTTTAAGTGAATTAAATGATAATTTTTTGGCTTTTTATCACACGTACTCTACTTCAGGGACCACTTTACCACTTAGTTACTACAAATTTGTAAATATGGAGATTATTTATCATTGTATTACTTAAATATGTATATATGTATGTGCATATTTTCGTTGGGTTTAATTATTATATTCTATTCACTAATTTAACAATAGTAAGTAAAAAGCATCTAAACAAAACTTACAATTTTTTAATATTACCAGTAAAAATATATTAATATAGTAAAAATTACACAATGTAACTCTTTTTCCCTTAGTTTTTGTTACTTTTCCACTAAAATCAAGTCCTTATATAATTTCGGAGCTAAAGTACTTTTAATTATGTATCTATATACAAATTTGTTTTGAAGATTGTACATCGTAATAGGGATATAATATTTTACAATGATTTCCTTTCATAAGAATAGGCCATTTCAGATCTCATCAGTGAGATGGATGTGGTGTTTTGTTTTTTATCGTGGCCATAAAGGCGAGGCGTGACCTAAGGAACCACGTTTGTATAACATTTTATATAGAATTTATGCTTTTCTGCGGCAATGTCAATAATAAATTAAAAATATATAAATGAATTATAATAGCTAATAAGTCAATGCAACATAAAATTTTTCTTTTCGTTTTAATTGCTGAGCCATTTTTATTTAATTAATAAATTTCGAAATGTGTCTCATAAACCTCATCAGAAAATCAATTGGGGTTGAGGTTATGTGGTATGAACTATCATGTTTTAGCTGCAAAACATTGCACTAATTAAGATAAAATTTAGTTGAAAATATTTAAGAATTCTAGCAGAAATTTCTTACAAGCGTAATCCAAAAAATGTTTCAACTGTTTTTAAAAATGTTACAACTATAGGATCTATATAAAGGGAGTTCTATACTAATTCTAATACGAACTAAAATAAAACAGACCTTAACAGATTAATGTCGGAGACAAATTAACGGAAAAGGAATGATAAAATTTCATTTCCTCAATCATATGTACCCAGCTACGTTTGTCCGGAAATTGCTGACTGATGAAAACCGGATATCAGAGCAGTACTGCCATACCTTTTGAACATGTGTTATGTGTTTCCCGGTTGACAGTTTCAGATTAATCTTAGTATAGATTTTATCTTAGTTATATCTTACGTCTGTTTGTATCTAGGGAACAGGAAAATATTAATAGTAATAAAGAAAAATGGATACAGCTTAAAGGAAAATATTGTAAAGAGACTCTCTACATTGGGCCTCTAGAGCCTTAGAACCATTGATTTAGACCTTTGCCCAGCAATTGGTTGCAAATTTTATATTTTTAAATGTTTATTAAATATAAAAAGAATTGCTAATTAAGTAAAAGAAATATAGAAGCAATATACATTATAAAAAACATTATTTATTCGTTTTATAAGTGCTCTTCATTACACACTCTTAGATTTTTATTAAGAATGCAATATTAACTTTTCAGAGAATCTTTATTCATAAGCTTTCAGTTAATTCTATTAATTACTTTCTTTAAAGGAATTTCATTTAGCGAGCTCATTTTCTGCTGAGAGCAGATTTATTTAATTACTGTTATTAAATATGTCATGGATGAATAATTGAGTAGCAATAACACGACCATCACTTACGTATATGTATGCATAATATACGTAACATTAGATACAATATAAGTGTTGTCTATATGACGATTATAACTTAGCAATTCATATGTTTCGGCATCATTGTCGTGAAGTAAGACAATGTCTGACTGCAAACGTGGTTATTTTCACTCGGAGGAGCGATTATATTTAATTGGGAAGATAAAGCGCGGTGTTAAATTCCGCCACTTAATACATGTATACTCTGCTGTATGCGGACGCGTGAGTTGTCTGGTGCTAAAAAATATGCTTAGAAAAAATAAAAGATTTTTGTAATGCGTCTACTTGGCGTTTTGAATAGAATTTATATAAAATTAAACAAAATGGAATTAAAATTACTTATAAATAATAATGTTTTAGAAATCACATTCAAACTAAATTATTAACTTCATGATCCGGATCTTTATGATCATAAAGCGTTTAATTTATTTATTTATGTACTATAGGA
The DNA here is from genome assembly GCA_033558755.1 of Philaethria dido. NCBI lineage: Eukaryota > Metazoa > Arthropoda > Insecta > Lepidoptera > Nymphalidae > Philaethria > Philaethria dido. Next base: position 428,534 of record JAKGSA010000149.1, read on the forward strand.
AATTAAGCATACAATGTTTATGTCTTACAACTTTTGTTCACTATTTCTCACCCGCTACAAGGACAGCTACGAATCAGTTAACGGTGTCGATTTTTTTTATTTATTAATAACTAGTTTTATTAAGGACCTTTTTACCTAAAACTTTTTTTATTTATTGCAAAACATGCTTCATATTTTTTTACATCAGTTCTAAGCTTTTCTGTAATTTCACATATAAAATAAATCATTTTTGTGAACACATTTATATATTTAAAGCAAAATAAAATAATACTTAACAACTTGATTTCAGGGAAATATTCTTTATTTATCTACTTCATATTTCAGCTAGTACAATTATAAACACATATGGATCTCGTGGAAATTCGACAAAGATATTTTGGAGCGTAAAATGTACGTTTGTAATGAGCGCTGAATGCCCCGTTGACCATTGTCCACGTTTGCATCGGATGCAGACAAAGCTCTGTCCCAATTATTCGCATAAACGAACTGCATTTTGACGGAAAATATATTTCCAGCTACAATTTAACATATGAAAGGGTTTTAATCAAAAGGATTTGGGTAATCATATTTGTTGAATATTCTTAGGGTTAGTTGAATTTTGCTTGACATTTAAATTCAAACTTCAATACTACGATTTTTAAGTTATTCTAAAGAATTAATAAAGATTATGGGTAAATATTATGATTATTATTTTAGAGTTATGTTAATAGTTACTTATACTTTTAGGTATTCTTTGTTTTTTAAATATTTTCATTAAATGCTGAGTGAAAAAGATACTATTTTATCGTAGGAAACTCTTACATTCTCATTATGTTAAGAGACATTTGAGAAAAATCTGTCTAGCTTAGGAATTTCCTAGTGAATGAGGGTGGTCATTTAACGTGAAATAAAGGCCGTTTACGAAATAGATCCCATTTGTTAGTTTAGGGTTGTTTTGTTAGGCGTTTGCACATGTGCCGGCCAATTGACTTGTTTGATTATACTCTAAATGGAACTACTGTCGGTCACTGTTTTCTGAGTAATTTACCTCGTTATGTGTGATTTTTGAGATTTGTAAGCATAGGGCTTTATTAAGATTACTATTATGTTTCTGGACAAGTATTTTGATACTTTTATCTTCATCCATTTTTTTTTATTGCGGTTAAACAGAAAATTTTGCTAAATCATTTGTCCGTTTTTTTTGATAACAATTTACTTTAATTGAAACAAAGTAGAGAATGTCTAACAAAAGACTTCCTCGTATACTATGGCCAAATCATACGAAATTATTATATAGATTATGACACACATTCATCCTCGAAAATATATTCATAGTTATGTATTGAGATAGTAAAATAGTTAAAAAAATACCAGAAGAGTGGCACTCCGGTAGTGCCGACAGAAATATTTTTTGACTTGTCAAATTGGAAATGATTTCTTATATACAGAGGTATCGGTTACGGTAATAGTATTGCGAGTTTTTTTCAACCTCAAAAAATGCCCAACGCGTATAAAGAAATTTTCACAATTTTAAAATTATTTTTTTTGTTTTCAAAGAGCTGGTGACGTTAAGGGGCTATTTCAGTACGACATACTTTGGTACTCACGGAATCCAATTTGGTTTGAAAATGGCGTTCGTACGAGTATGTGGTATCGATCGCTACAATTTATTCAATTTCCTCAACGTATTTATATTAACGATACGCTTCGTGTCACGGCTAAATACTTTTCCGCGTTTCTTTTGTTCTATAATTGCTTTTTATTATTGTATATTGAAATAAATAAAATATATAAAAGGAACGTAACATTGTAGAAAGAATTATGAGAAATGCTCGAAATAAAACGTTTGCATTTTTCTTTTGCATCCTTATAACAATTTGTTAGCTTCGTATGTATATTATTGCTTATGTAAAGCAAAATGACATTAGTCTGTCTTATATTTAAATTAAAAACAATTGATTATAAGAAGAGTAGAAACTCTTTTTACTTATTTTTACGGAATTGCAATGAAATGCGGAATTGAAATGCGGGGTCCATCGCGTATTTGGGAAAGGAGCTCGGAACACTGACTAGGACTTGCGACCCAAGTGTAGTCTTAAGGGACCCACCTTTTAAATTCATATCATTTAAAATACCTCCACTATTCGATTTTTTCTCTCTATCAAAGCAACATATTTTATTAATCTTATCTGTAAACTTAAAAATTTGGTACCTATCCAAAAAATCTTAATTACTTTGAGCTTGGAAAAAGTAAAAGTGTCGAATGTAGTTAAAATATTAAAATATAACTTAATTAATGTTGCACTCCTTTCACACAAGTCTCACAAAAGATGCTGCATTGCGCCTAAGTTTTTATTACCCAAGGCATAATATAAGCAAAGTGATGTTTACACGACTTTCTGTTTGACCTGACATTCATTTTGTAGGTCACTTTTTTATAATTTAAAAAATAACATTTTTTAAAATATTTTTAAAAAATTTCATAGAGAAGAAACTCCTTAGCTATCCATGGATTCACCGTGCGGGTGCCGGGCCCATCGCGTTGCAAAGAGAGGAGTTTGGAAAGTGCCCAGGACTTGCGACCCAATGTAGATTTAAGGGACCCCTTTAAAATGCGCATTAACGTTCACATCCACTGTCTACGCTCCTCTCTCTGCTTAACCATATTATTACAACTAGAACCAAGCCCATAGAAACCATATTGTTATAATTTAAAGAGAGGAAATAGAAATCAACTTAAGAATCATGATGACACAATATCTTACTATGACAAAATGGGGAGATGTTAAAAGTCTCTTAGCTAATCCACAAAACGTAATAATTTATTTAATCTTTCTGCTTATGAAAATTTTACTTACTTGCTTACTTAGCTTTACGCTGTATCCCGCATATAGCAGGGTAGGCAGAGAGAACCTAGTGTTAAGACACTCCGTTCCCCACTTTCCCCCGAATTGAGGCATTGCGTGCTGAGTGGCGGAACTCAACGCCGCGCTTTGCCTTGTGAAAATTGAAAATTTTACACTCTACTTTTACTTCATTCTAGCTCTTATACATTGTAGCACTTTTGTTACTAATTATACTTTATTAATGACAAAATGCTAAACGAATTTAAGTTCACTTATGACAGATTGTCTTTCCTAATCCGAAGAATGATTCACAGATAATATACAGCCGAACTACTAGAGGTAGAAAGGCCTAGAAACCTGTTTGACATGTAAAAGAGATGTATTCTAGATTTTCTTGAATTTCCCTACATTAGAATTCAAAATTAAAATTAGTTTCGATAACGTGCGAGATATATTTTACTTAGCACTTTTAGGGTATTTTTGGTTTGTTACTGCTGTCTAACAAAGTATTTACACTATTCCGTGTGGAATGCAGTGGGTTATTTTGTGTTAAATAAAGCATTTTCCTAAATATCGGTGTGGTAGCGCGCCTTTGATGCCTTTTGTTCAGGTTTAGTGTTATTTTGGTCCAAATTCCAGCCAACTATCGCCTGCCACAGCTTACATTGATTCAGATCTTTGAGAATAACACTTAAATATAAATTATAATGATTAATAAAATATAATGGAATTACAATTGTAATAACTGCTTGACGTTTCTATAGTATATATAATAATTTTGTTGAATCACAAATTTTTGTTTCGATAAAACGACCTGTGAAGATGAAGTTGAAAAACCTATAGCGCAAAGTGAGACATGGAAGAGATATCCAATTTAACTTTTCGTAGCGTTGAAGCTGGATACCATGCTGAAAGTTTTAGTTCGTTATTTTAAGTTCATAACTATTTTAATGGACAAAAATTATAATTAAAATGTTTTAATGACATTTTAAAATTTTCTATTTAAAATGTTGAATAAAGAATCTTACGGTATAGTAGCTGCTTGCTACTCAATAATCTTATTTGCAATAAGAAAACAATTCAGGCTGTATTTCAATAAAGGATAGGGTTTTATAAACGACTACCAGATACAATTTTTAATAAAATATATACACTAGCTTAGATTTATAAAAGCTTTGATAAAATTCTAAGGTACACACAACTTTGAACATTTTTCACGTTGTTGCCATAAAATCGATCGACATGAGGAAAATGATCCCAATATGGCCGTTCAAGAGATAAATGATGTATCCTCCCTCAGTTCATAGCGTTTAGTGAGAAAAATATTGAATATATTCACATATAGCGCACATTGAGTGCCATATCTTAGCGTACCTCTCTATATTCAATCTGAATTGATAACAAGTGTTGACATGTTTAAGGAAAATATTTGTGATTTTCTATTACATTGAGGAAAATACAAGTATATTTCCGCGCCGTTTGAACAAATTAAAGAAAAAATATATTACAGATTTTTATTATTCAATTACATTGGAATTTCGCTGATGGGCTCGTCTCAATATGTTTTTATATTAACATATTTTTTATTTAGTGACATGGTATTTGACACGTCGTGTCTTAGTCTCTTTAAGTTGAATGCGAATGATTGCGGGTAGAAATATCTACAGGTCGTCTATCGTACGCTGTGATGACCCAGGAGAAAATTTGTAAATACTGTAATTAAATATAAGGTAAAAAAGAAATGTAACAATATATACGCTGTACTCTTCATTTTTTGCCTGTTCATGCGCGTTGTCTAAACATAATCTGTGGAAACATCTAGATTGTTGTAAATATAAATATTCTTTTGAGTGGTATACTTACAATATTAGGTAAGCCAATAACATTTTACTGTGGTATTTGTTAAAAATAGTAGTAATAGTAGTAGTAGTAAGTTAAAATATACAATAGTAAATTAAACATTAGATAAAAAATGAATATCATCCTTGTACGAACTTCTAAACATATGTCCCTTGCTGACTCGCCGCTTTGCGAATCAATTAGGCGAAGATTATCCCAACTTATTCGTGATGACGAGCCATTTTCTCATTAAAACTTCGGCGACCTACGTAACGACCTTCTTAATAGGCCCATACAAACTTTCTACTGTTTATATAAATTTTGTCCTTATTTTGTTGTACAAATATTATTGAGGTCATTGTGGCACAGTGGAGCAGCGTCTGAAACGTTTGTGAGCGCCAGTGTGGGTTCGATTCCTACTTGGGGAAATGATAATAATTAAATTATTTTCATTTTATAAGTCTAGTATGACAAAGCGAGGCGTTTATTTATGCCACTGACTTTACTTCAAAGATGGAAAGCGAGCGGTTCTCAACAAACAAATCCATTTAAGCTTTGTTTATTATAAATAGAAATACAAAATATTTAATAATTGTAGCACAATATATCTAATTAATCATGTATACTTAAATACAATTTATACAATTGCTTATACGTATTCAATAAAATATAATATAATTTTATGAACGGAAGAATAAGTCAGCCAAATTTCGGTTGTCTTTTCAAATAAAGCTAGTTGACCCACATGTCCCGGCGAAAACCTTGGACGAGTTTATTCAGGGAATTCACTTATAGTCTCATTGCGACGGCCCTAAGCTCTCATTACTGACACTTTGAGAATACTAAGCCACTATATAGCGGTCTTTTGAGGAAATAGCTGAGTTGCTACGAAATAAGATAAAATAAACATGAAGGGCTTAAGTAAATGATATTTTTATAAAGTTTAGCTTAAATGTTATTTGTTTTTTGACTTTTGACTTGGCAGCCTAAAGGGTAATAAGTTACAGTACTTGAAAAAGACATTGTAGGCTTGATACTCAATTGAAAACATGTCTCTTTGGTCATCACGACCGTGAATAAAAATCTGGGTGTTAATTTATATATATTTTTATAAATATATTTAGAAATATGTGCCTATTTAGAAATTATAAAACTATATTAAAAGTTATGACTACCTTAAATTGTTCATGATTTTTTTTATTGATAAATTAGAAAGTTTACTTCATAAATCACATCACATCACTATTACATAACATACTCGTATCAATAAAAATTATGAAGTTACCTTGTTATTCGCTTACCTACTTTTGTATGGAAATATGTCTATTCAAGAAACTTCTCCTTCCACGTACGACTACAGCATCCCCTTTGCATTAAGTAAAGTTAAGAATTTCGAAACGTCCCTGGCACACTGACTCATTTTCTATAGTCCAAATTAAGGTTGGCATTTGTATAAAGTCGAACAAGTTTAAACTGGTTACTGAAATCGTTAACTGCAACTGTTTTCATAAAAGAGAATTAAGTCGTTTTGGTGAAGTGTTTTTATGAAACCATTAAGCTTTTTGTATTCAACTGCTTTTAATTTAAATAGGTGAAGTTACTTTTTATTTAAATATTCAAAAATTTGAACGATGTTTTATTATGAGGAAGTGTTCATCCTTTCGTATTAAAAGAAATACATCGTTATGTTGATGTAATACATGCACAATTTCTTACTCATTAATATATTTCTTAAATATTTACTCCAGTTTTTATATATATCGCGCTTTATACACATTTTACCTTTCTTTAGAGAGATATGCGTTACGCTTGATATCTCCCAAAAGGTCGTGTAAATATATTATTAATCGTAGACAAGTTTTGATGGTCAACCCTGAGTTTCTCTTAGAAATAACTTGCATATCAAAGACTTTCATTTCAAAAGACACCTCGCAAAGGCCACTGCGGTCTGTTAGCTGAAATATTCACTTTGAAATTGAATATTACTCCAGTTAACATGAAAGCAGTAATTTACTCAGATTTCCACCGATTTAATGAATACGAAGCGATAGCCATTAGCTTTTATAGAAGCATCTTTTTTCATTGCAGTTTTACGTATTTTGATGTGAAAAATATGATTTATGGAAATTAATGCAATTTCCAGAATTGAAAATAAAATATGTGGATATTTGATCTCTGAAAATTTTAATTAAAATATATTTTTTTATCAATATAAGCGTTTTGCAAAAATATTTTTAAAAAGTTTTTAATATATTATTTTTACATATAAAAGGTACTTAGAAATAAATTAATATACTAGTAGGTATGTAGAATTTATTGGCGAAAATCCAATAATAGATTTTCCTAATAACAATTGTTTAATATAATGGATACTTTGAACATTTTCAAAATTTATCTAAAATAATGCATTTAATCAGTAATATATATTAATACATACAAAGCTTCACGCTGTAATCCATAGCCAGCAGGGTTCAGGCAGAGGGAACCTAGTGTTAAGACACTCCGTTCACCACTTTCCGCCGAATTGAGGCATTGCGTGTTGAGTGGCGGAACTCAACGCCGCGCTTTGCCTTGTTACCAAACCCAGGAAATGAAAAATTCCATTTCCTGGAGTGGGAATCGAACCCACAACCTGTCGCGTTTACAGTCGTACGCTTGTGCCTCTGCGTCACGACAGGCGTTATATAAAAAAATATTGGTCTATAATATATGTATGGTAATATTCATTCTCCTCGTTCGCATAATTTTCATAAAGAAATCCAAAGGTTTTCTTCGTATATTAATATAATGATAATTATACAAACATGTTACAATTTTACCTTATTTTTTAACCAGCTGAAATACAACAATTTTCTTGTTCCAACAATTAAGCAATTAAAGCGGCGCTTGTTGTTTGATTAAACATTTTTTAGCGAAAAAAGGCCAACGATTAAGATTATACTCATAAAGTGAGAAGAAATGAGAACGTTTTAAGAGCTTTTATATCGCAAAGCTCGTTTAAATTTTGTTCCATTGTTTCTTTAGGACGTTACTATAATATATAGTATCTGTATGTATTCACGAAGAAAAAACTTTTTTTAACTAAAAATATATCGAGGACATACATACATAGCTTTACGCGGTATCCCGCATATAACAGGGTAGGCAGAGGGAACCTAATGTTAAGACGCTCCGTTCCCCATTTTCCACCGAATTGAGGCATTGCGTGCTGAGTGCATTTCCTGGAGTGGGAATCGAACCCACAACCTGTCGCGTTTACAATCGCACGCTTGTGCCTCTGCGCCACGACAGGCGTTAGGTTATATCGAGGAAGAGGTCTGAAATTTAGCATAGATAAAGTTTATATGGAGAAGAACTATAGATTATATTTTTCATAATAATACAAAAGAAACTTATTTATTTACTAAAATATTTTCATTTTATTAATACCTTGCATTTAACACATGTATCTCCACAACATTGTACGTTTCTAAGGCTAAACATTTAAGCGTAAACTGGACCACTAGCTTATATAAATTAATTGGAGGGTAGTTACAAAAAAGTAAAAGGTTTTTTTGCCGTCTGTTTGGTTAGATAAATGAACTCATAACGTATATTTTACCGAACTGGGTAATCTCGGGTCATTCGGGTTCAAAACTCTCTTTTAAGATCGCTGACAGTAGGCAATAACTTTTAGACATAAAGCCATCACGTTTTTTTTAAAAACAGCGTCTATCATACTTTGTAAAAGTTACGTTACGTTCACGATAACAAGCACATGAATGAGAACATTTTAAATTAAGTAATCGTAATTTATGCCACCATTAGTAACTTTAATGCTTTTGTAACTATAAATCAATCACGACGATACTAGGCGTTTTACGAGAGTTAACAACGTACATCGGTGATTAATAGTCACTAAAGTGACACTGTATATTATCGTTCGGGTCAAATAGTTAACAGTAATAGATATGCGAAGCAATTTTCAGTAAATGTATTTAAATGTTTTAGTAATACATTGCGGGTTCGATTCCCACGCCAGGAAATGTAAAAGTTTAGTATTTTTATTTCCTGGGCTTGCTAACAAGGCAAAGCGCGGCGTTGAGTTTCGCCACTCAGTACGCAATGCCTCAATTCGACGAAAAGTGGGGAACGGAGTGTCTTAACACTAGGGTCTCGGGTTCCCTCTGTCTACCCTGCTATATGCGGGATACAGTGAAACAAAAAAAAAGTAATATTATGTATTATTTTGGCTTAATATCGTTACACAGAACAGCTGGGCAACATTTGAGTGAAAGAATGGTTTTGGGATATATCCATTGCAAATTTATGTTAAAAAAATGAGTTTCCCTCGCTTCACTCAGTGCCGCAATGCCTCAATTCGACGAAAAGTGGGGAACGGAGTGTCTTAACACTAGGTCTCGGGTTCTCTCCTGCCTACCCTGCGCTTTATGCGGGATACAAAGTGAAACAAAAATAAAAAACTAATACTATATATTATCTTGGCTTAATACCGTTACACAGAACAGCTGGGCAACATTTAAGTTAAAGAATGGTTTTGGGATATATCCATTGCAAATTTATGTTAAAAAAATAAAGAAATAATTCCAAAATGTCTAAGAGTAAAATTTCTAAAGTATCTAAGAGAATATGCATATTTATGATAAATAGTAGACTACGACATCGGACAAGGTTCTACGTAATTTTTTATGCAGATTTGTCATTCTTGAGCTCGCCTGTCTCGTCTATACAATAAGTAATTCAAAATTTTATACTGAAAATTTGTTTCGTAGTATTCGTGAATACAACGGCAAAGAGTGTCAAGTTTGGCGAAAAAATTACATTCATATTTCATCCGCTCGTGCCACTGAAATTATTATGCCGCTTGCCACTCTTTCATTATGCCGCCTTTTCGTCTTATCTCGAGGACCCTCACACCTTCCTTCCGAGTTTATCTTCGGAAGTGTTGGTACTTCATAACTTTTAAAATTTTACAAGCTAACGCCTTGTCTCTTGGCATAATCGTGTTTCTGTTGGAATCTCATTCGTTACGTAAGTTACCTATAAATTGGACATGCAGATTCAACTGGTTTACAATGCAAATACAATCTCAATACATCCATAGATGATATCACGTAGCGTAGTGCTACGTCTCGAATACATACTATGAATATTAGTTTGTAGTTCAACCAAAATTGTGGTTCTTTATGAGTTTCATTTATTATTAAATATTACTTCTATATATAATAAGATTATTATTATATATAGAATTATATTTATTTTATAATTGCTGTTTATATCCATATATACTATATTGTATTATAACCATAATACCATATAGTCGAATAAGGCACATTTTAATCAAGTTTTTATTAGCTTTAGTTGTATCTATTAATCCATGTAAGAAAATCTTGTAACGCTATTTTGATCGACATTAAGTGTTCAGATTTGATAATATTTTCATAGGAATCAAATATCCTTTTTTTTTTTTTTTTTATTGATAACGGACGGCAAACGAGCAGAAGGACCACCTGATGGTAAGTGGTTACCTTCGCCCATAGACATCTACAACACCAGAGATGTTGTAGATGCGTTGCCAACCTAGAGGATACTGATGGAAGGGGGGACAATGTAGTAGTCCACTATCAGAACCACCACATTTTGAAGAAAGGATGGGTGGGAAAGGGGAAAATCTGGCTTACATGCCATCGAACCGGAACACATCATTAGATATTTGGCGGTTCGTCTTTGACATGATAGTGATCGCGAGCCAGTCGGAGGACGAACCTCCTACCACCTAACATAATCCTTGCCAGAATGACTAGTATAACAAGAAAATAATTTAAGGTAAATAGTTTGTTTGTTTTTGAATGAATTTGTTTATTAATAATTAAAACTGAATCTGTAAATATATTACAAGTGCCGCCTGATATTATGTATGTCGCTATGCAGAGCGTTCCACCCTACAACTCCAAACTCCCCGTTCTTAATCATGAGTAATCACTCTCATCCCTCTCGTTTATTTTATAGCTTTATCCAACTGATAACGAATAGCAAAGGATTAAGATTGGCTTACGAAAATAGCGATTGATCTTATAAATTATTATTACAAATTAGTGGCGCTTACCTTATATTAATTACAATGAAATGATTAATTTTTGTCACTTCGTTCATAATATACTTCATGGAATATATTATTTCTTGTAAATATATATTGATACTGTGTAAAAATATTTAATAATGAACTAATCTTTTTATTTTTCTTCTTTCTTCTTTCTATAAATAGTCATTTTGCTCGGAAAATAGATAATATTTTCCGGGATAAACAAAAAGCACTACGACTTGTTCTTTCGTTTATTTAATTCAAGCCAGGAAGATGATATATGTTAATTATTGTGAGTCTCTCCTAGTGAATTTGAACCCTGACAACTACCGTGTCCCATTTGCTACAGAGTTAGTGGGTTCAAATAATCATATAATTAAAAATATAAAAATAATAGTAACTAAAAACCTCTTTTGATTGATTAATATATTTCTATTACATGCAATGTGCTAAGTGAAAATGCATCCGTATCTCGTGTTGTAAATGCCCGCCGTTGTCACAACTGATGACAGAAAATTCTTCCATTTTCAATAAATGTACATTATTTTTATCTCCACTCCCATTCTTTCGCTTAAAGTTGTCCAAACAGCTGCATTTTGATGCTTCTAAGAAAGTCAGCACGCCCGTTTTTCTACTTGTGTTTTCATGGCATATCATGCTTTGAGTTTCAAAGTGTCGCACTGATCTCCGCTGAAATGCTTTCGCGCTTATACGAAAGTTTTCGTCCTGGACGATCCCGAAACTCGTTATTATATTTGTAATACTCATACAGGTGAAATACGTTGTGGTGGTTTTACGTAGCTTTACAAAATATAAGGAATTAATACAGTTTGTTCAACTCCTAGTTTATTTTCGGCCAACTAATAATACTTGTAGCACAGCACAGATGGAATATAAAGCTCTCATGAACATTTCCTCATATTCCCATCATCAAGTTAATATGATTGTATGAACGAATATTTCTCTGGGTAAAGTACAATATTTAATTCTTAAGGATTAAACAAAGTACAAATTTAATTTTGAAGATATACGTTATAAGTTAGTTTTGTAGACTCGAATAATTATAATATTTTACTTTACGCGTACACTTATATTATTTGGCATCAAAATTGCTGTGAGACAAATTGGGAGGTTTTAAATATTTATTATGTTTTAACTTTGTCGTTTCCGTATTATAACGTTATAGAAATTATAAATTAATGGAATATTTGTACTCCTATATTTATATGTTAGCTAAGTAAAAGAAAGTGTGAATCATACTTTTAGCATTTATTTATTTTAGCCACAACACTGTTTTAAGTACATATATTGTTCCTTTGGTGTAGGAAGTTCGTCCTCTGAAAGTCTGGCACATGATAGTGGTCGCGCCACTATCATGTCAAAGACGGAAACTCCGCCAAATATCTATGATGTGTTCCGGCTCGATGGCATGTAAGCCAGGTTTTTCCCCATTCCCACCCATCCTTTCCCCCAAAATGTTACAGGTTCCGAGAACGGGAATACTACATTGTCCTCCTCTTCCATCTGTATCCTCTAGGTTAAGCGCAACGCATCTACAACATTCGGTGTTGTAGATGTTCGCGGCGAAGGTATCCACTTACCATCAGGTGGTCCTTCTGCTCGTTTGCCATCCGTTATCCATAAAATATATATATATATATATATATATATTGTTACATCATAGCTTTTATATGCCAAAGAAAGCCAGACACGCAAACAGGAAAAAAAATTAAAATTATGCCATAAAACGGAAAAGGAACTTTACAAATGAATAAGAAAAAATATTTTCTCATTCGAAATAATGGAAAGCAATTTACAAGTCAGGTAAAACCAATTTCATTTGAACAGTTGGGAAATACCTTATAACTTGGAGTATTTTCTTCATTTCGCCGACAGATTGCGACGAATGTTGGGATGCTTAAGTGCGGCTAGCCCTTAGCAATACTCGTCCTCATATTTACGAGTCTAGACACTGATTATTATACTGGAAGCAGTTCTAATTTTATATTTGAATATTAATTTAATTTACGAAATTATAATTATTATGAAATTTCTGCTGAATAGTTTATTGTTATTCGGTGAAATATCTTTTTAATTTGTTATTTAATCTAATTTTCTTTTGAATGTTTCTCATTACTTAACAAAATTACATTTGTTTGTAATGTAGACTTTTGCTTTATTATACTGTATTATTAACTTTAAATTAAAAATATATATTAATGTAAGCTATTAAAAATATATAAGTTATTACAATTAATTATATTTACAATGTAAGTTGGGCAAAGTGTAACCATATTGTAAATCTTCCTGGTAGTTGCAGTTCTTTCAGTCATCAAATTCAGTGCACGATAATGCTACTTCGAGCACCGAATCATTAATATTCAAATCTCAAGTCGAAGCATCAGCACTTTACTATGAATAGAAAGCAGCTTCTACAAAAAACAGAGTAATTAAATTCTTATTATATATTCTATATATATGCAGCAGCAGGTATATGGTATATATATATATATATAGCAGGCATATATATATATATATATATATATATATATATATAAAGTTTCGGGAGGTCGAAGCCAGTCTAACTGTAAACAAGTTTGGTTGTGAGTTCAATTTCTAGTGGGAAGAATGAATATATTAAAATTATTTTCATTTCAATGGTAACGTTAAAAATAACATTAAAATTCGGACAGAGAGTACGAAACTGAGTGTCTTGACACTCCTTAACTACCATTTATTGCAGGAAATTGCTACCCTACATAATTGTTACCCAAGGATTTATGAGTCCATGATGCAAATCCTTGTTGTTCATCCGACGACATAAATACACAAAGAATATTTTCAGTTGTTATCGCAAACATGATATATTTCCTACCCTGCTATATGCAGGGTACAGTGTAAAGCTAAAAAAACACACTAACCAGTATAAATATACAATAAATAAAATTTAATATAAATTTATATTCTGGAATGAAAGTCATGATTTTGTACGGACAGCAAACAAAAACATATGGGTTACGAAAAGTGGATTAGGAAGTGTTGTGTCATACCGGAAGGGAAAGGACCGCAAAGTTAAAAGGTATTATGAGTATATGATAATTTTCAAAATTTATGATATGAAATATAATGACGCTGTCATGGCTTAATTAAAACTCATTTAAATTTACTCGGTAGTAATGGATTGGAGGACTCAGAGAATTATTGTTTCTATGCGTTATTTCACAGCATAGTATGGCTTTTAATCTTTTCAGTCGAATATGGCAGAGACGTGATATAGAATATGTTAAAAATTTTTCTGCAGAAACCTTCAAATATTATATATATATTTCTCATTGCTTTGCTCTATTTTATAAAACAATATATATTAAATATAAATTGTTATTTAATTGTATCATTTATTAAATAACAACGTAAGCAGAACGGAAATGGCTAGTAAATGTCATGAAAAATTCACAAACGAGTGTATTAATGGGCACCAGTACTCAGTAGTTTATATCATTCACTGCCACTATAAATCTATCACAGTGGCTGTACGGAGTTAACCCTTTAATTTACGCTGTCCGCTCACGTTAATATTAAAATTGAGAAATTTGGCTTTGTGTAGAGCTATTTTCTGTGTATAGGACTAGATTTTGGCATAAATTCCAACGTACCGAGATTAAATAGAGTTTGATAGTAATTGGCACAGTTATATAGTAAAAGTTGATTTTTACGTGCATTTTAAACTTTAAAACTTTGATTTTATCCTTAAAGTTACATATGTTTTAAAATGAACGAAAGAAGTTATGAGTAAAAAAAATGTAACATTGAGTTCAACTTGAAAAGTGTAAAAAATATATTTTCCTAGGTTTTTTGCTTGTACCTTCTAAAATATGAGAGAGGTGAAATATAGAAATAAACATTGAACAAAAAGCTTAAAATGAGTTTAAATTTTCAGATGGAAATGCACGTAAAATGTTACATCCCTTGCAAAAGAGGAAAATTTTTAAGCCACTCTTTGTAATGCTCGTATTATAGCTGTAAGCTGCAACTTAAGTCAAATAGTATAGTGCTGAAAACTTCGCGATAATGAAAAGCATGGCACCAAAAAAGCCACCAAATACATACCAAAAAAGGTCCTATTTGAACGTCGTACCTCTAAAAATCCATTTCCTTTCCTGAAAGTGTTGAGCTGCATAGATTCGCACTAAATGAGAAATTCCTGGAGTGGTACGTGTTCGAGCTAGGGTTGTACGTGATATGGATATTCGTATGTCGACTACTTGAATAGATCATGATACAGAACCACATTATTTCAGAGTATGAATGTACGTATGTATGCATATATAGATTGTATATATATTTTGTTTATTGTCTATTCATTTTGCTTTTATTTTATATGTCTGTGCTCATATTTTTGACATTAAAAATAAATATATTTTTATTTTAAATCGGTCTTTTGAATTTATTTTATAGTTCTTATAAAATATATTTTATAAGAACTATATTTTTTTATTTAAAATAAAAAAATATTTTTTTATTAAAAACAATATATAATTACTAGATAGGAGTAGAATTGTTTATTCTTTTTATCAACTTTATTTATCAGTCACTGTTTCAATATTGCAAGACAGAACACGAGCTGAGCTTAATTATATATCGAACAAATAATTGCAATACAATTTGCTTCAGAACGGTTTCATTACAAGCTTTATAAAGTTAAACTTTATCGAGGTTTACATTTCGTTGCGCATCACTAGCGCGCTGTAAATACAGCGCGAATATTTGGAGCATTAATTTGAGGTACGGGATAATATGGGGTTTATTAAAGTCTCTTGAATTTTTCCCTCACTTTCATCCCGTGCTTGGACTTAATTATTTTTGTAAAGCTTCCCGGAAAACTCTTGATATTTCTACGTTATCCTCCTAATAGCTGACTCGACGGTGTTTCGATTATAATAAATAATGAATTGCAAGCATAAAATGGAAATGATGATGTTACACAAAAGAAAATATCAGCATGTCATATTTTTAAGTAAGTGTTTATTATTAAATAGGAAATATTTTATTTTTCAGATATATTACTTATTTCTTAAATTAATTTGTATAACAATTTATCCCTAGGTTCTTTCTGCATACTCTTTAAATTAGTGCAATAAAAAAACATTTTAGCCGCTCAAATTACATGAATATTTCATTCAAGAAGTAATTTGTTTAATTTTGACCCAATTCTGACGTCCGCTTAGAAGCTAGTAAATCATGATATATTATATGTATTTGTCTCTTTTGCATCTGGGACAAAAGACGATTCATGTCCAAATATAAACAGATGACATGAATAGGATCACGGTCGGTGAATATCTCAATACCGGGCTGAAGACAAATGGTTGAATCCGGGCCGCTCTGGACCTCTGCGGCTGTTGACCGACGTCAACGGATGTTTGCGAACATTGATAGTCAAATGTAGAGACGATTTGATACGAGTAAAAAATATACATACACATTTCAATGTCTGTACGAGTAAGTTCATTTTAATATTAAGGTAGATTTAATTGATATTACTGATAAAATGTTATGATTTACAAATTCAATATTGTTTGAATTTTGAATTTATAAAGATAAATTATTTTAAAATGTTTGTTATCTATAATGAAAGATACGACGTTCTTAATTATACTAAGCTAGACACCGAGCTATTATTTTTTAAGACCGAAAATGCTCTCTCATCATCTATATATTTATAAAACGACAGTATATGTTATATTCATTACATACAAAAAAATAAACCAGAAAGCTTGAAAGCTTTTAAAATAGCTTCAGAGAAACAGTAATTTAGTACGTAGTAATATTTTTTCGACATCATGACGTTTCACATATAGCCCCCGAGCGTATCACGAGGGCATTAACTATTATCCCTTCTGGTGAAGACAAATGGGTACTTGTGAGTCACATCGTTCCTCATGTCTGCGCCGATAATGGACTGTAGAACGTGCGAGATCCGAATGCCATGGGCAATTTGCGAATATTACATATACGAGTATAGTCCGAATTGCAGGAATAATCTAAAAATATATTGGCAACCGTTTTTTTGTACTTCTAAAGTTATATAAAATATGGTAAGTGAGTCTGTCTGTCGCTCTTTCACAGTCCGAGATTAGTTTTGTTTATTATGCTCTGCCTCAAGGGTCGAGGGAAAGAATTTAGGAGAATTAGCTGTTACAGGCTAACTTTTTTATTTATATATATTCTTTCAACTACCACTTTCTTTTATTAATATTTTTTTTTATTGATAACGGACGGCAAACGAGGCAGAAGGACCTGATGGTAAAAGTGAAGTTATAGCCTAAATACATAGACATATACTGGCACCAGAGATGTTGTAGATGCGTTATAACCAAGAGGATACTGATGGAAGGGGGACAATGTAATAGTCCACTATCAGAACCACCACATTGAGGGAAAGGATGGGTGGGAAAGGGAAAATCTGGCTTACATGCCATCGGACGCCGGAACACATCATTAGGTATTTGGCGGTTCGTGCTTTGACATGATAGTGGTCGCCGGAGCCAGTCCGGAGGACGAACCTCCTACCACTTAAAAAAAAATATAAATATATGTTGTACATATATAATAATAGGTATTTTATTATATTTAAATTATTACTTAGATATAAATTTTATTTGTACTGTTAATACAAAGTACATCATGGATCAAACACTAGATGTTGGCAGGGCCAAAGCCTGTTTTGCTTTCTATGTCTATTAAAGGACATTGAGTGGGAGTGAGACTCAAGTATTCTAGAACGACTCTTGGAATTTAACAGTAATTATAATAATGAAATATTACGAGGTATTATTAATTTTAAAATTGCTTAACTATAATAAAATTTCACGGATTTTCCCCATATAACGGGCTTTTGTACAGAGAATCTAGTGTTTATTAACATTACGTTCTTCGTTTTCATGAAGTTAGGAGATTATAAAAATAGAATGAAAAGAATAATATATTCTTCTCTCTGTCCATTCACCCAAGGACATAGGAATTAGGAAATAAGTATAGGAATAATAATATTTATTTTTAAAAAAGGCCTGTCGTGGCACCCAGAGAGCACAAGCGTGCGACTTCTTAAGCGCACTGACTGGTGTGGGTTCCGATTCCCATTCCAAAAAGAAAAAAAAAGTAAATCTTTAATATTTTCATTTCTTGGGTTTGAGTAGCACAAGGCAAAGTGCGGCGTTGATTTCCGCCACTCAGCGCAATGCCTCAATTTGGCGAAAGTGGGAACGGGTGTCTGAACACTAGGTTCCTCTGCACCACCACTATATGCGGAAATACCCCTGGCATGATGCCTGCCATGCGCAGATAAAGCGTGATGCTAAAAAAAATAATATTTTATGTTCTTTACATTATTTTTAATAAATGTCCCTTTTATAATTAAAGCCTACGCATAAATTCATCACGTAAAGATAAAAAGATGATCTGAACGCCATTGTTCTTGCACTTGTGTGATTGATAGAGTAATAATATCTACAGTGAGTACGATCATGGTTGCGATGGGACGCGCGTGGGTTGTTTATAGAAATAACAAAGTGAGGAGTGGACTAAAAAATAACCAGCGCGCACTTGGGCTAAGGACTGGAGACTCGTAAGCTTATCTAGATATCTTCTTATGAGATATAATAATATTCAAATAAAAATGCAAATATAGCATATATGTTTGCTTCATCCCCTTATATATATCATCAACTTTCTATATATATATATATATATATATGCTCTTATGCTCTTATATATATGTATATAAATGTTCTTTTGTTGGTATGAAATTAACCGCAAGAATTTGGTAACAGTTATATATCTACTTTCCGTTTTGACATTTGTCTTAAAACTAGTACTTCGTATTCAAAAAAGATATGTTGCTTTTGGCATGTAAGGGCTCAAATAAATCTTTTTTACCCTTGCCTTTGCAATAGATGTGAGTCAAGAGATGTCTTTTTTGAGGACGTTTTCTATTAGAAGAAATCTGTAAAATTAACTCATTTCAATAATTATGAAAAAAAAAAACCTCCTAATTTACACAATTTTTTATCTATTCATGCATTGAACCTTATATTTTATACTAGCCTTAAGTATAAAAATGTAAGGGGGCCTATGTTGCCAACCTTAGCGACTTAATGGTTTTAAAATTCTTTCGTAAAAGTAAACTTATTCTCATCTGAATACCGCCTGGGGTTACTAGAATAAGTATGCAGAGATGCATAAAGAGACCGAGTGCGTAGGTGAGCACTGACATGCGCAAGAACAATCTTGCATTTAATTTTATTTTACAGCTGAATGGCCCTTTATTTGCACTTGATATGGCCCCCAGCACAAAATGAAAGAACGAAAATCAAAACGACGAAACGAAAAATGTCGTGTGACGATAATCTATAGAATATATTATAATTTAACGTAATTTAAGATTTCGGTTTAATTATTTTTAATATTTTTTTCTTTATATGATTTTATTGGGTAACTCATTTCACCAATTCCTTATTCAAAATTGTTAAATTGTCTATCCACATAAAAAAAAAGTCTAAATGTCGCAACCAAATTCAGTATTTGTTGGTAATATTTCACTATTAGTTAATAAAATACGCCTTGCCCTGGTATTACCAGGGCAAGGAGATCAAGTAGCAAGTCTATTTATTAATTTAAAATATTTTTTTTCCATCATGTATTGATCTAATGATACATATCTACGTATGAAGCATGAAATATTGTTCATTAAGAGAATATAAGAACTCTGTCCTCATTAGGTGTTCTTAGTATATCTCACAAAATGTGAAAGAATGTAAAAAGACAAAAGCATAAATGAATCACAAATGAATTGTAATTGTATTGTATATAATGTTAATAGATTATATCGTAAAGTAAGCATAAGGCAAACCGTCAATCGTCGGAATTCACCATTACATATGATCCTATCCCTACGGCTGAAGGCTATCAAATATAAATCATATGGGATAGAACAGAAAAAGGCACAGCTCGCCAACGATTTATTTAAAGAGGATCTATAGCCCTGGCTTTGAACAGATAAATTGCTCAATAAAAAGTATTATTACTACAGTTCTAGCTTTGCGTTTGTACATTTTTTGTACGAATATGAAATTCGAAATGTAGTTATTTTACTGCTTCCTAGGGATATTTCAATTTTTCGAATAAAAGTTCTATTTTAGTGTATATATTTTGATAAAACTCGCTTTTGTTTATTTAGTTCCATGTCTTACAATAGTTCTCGGTCTAATGTCTACGCTGTTTTAGGAACCATTCACTCAAATTAGTAAAATCTATCGTTTTTATACCTTTAAATATGCTACATAAACGTATTTATTATTTCTCTACTTACTTTTTTAGCAAATATTAAATTAGGGTATTATTTCAACTACTTTCTCTTAACTAAAACGCTTATTTTAAATACAATTTATTATATAGTAATTGTCAAATTTATAAGTAATAATTTGGCATTTAAATGTGTAAAGTTTCATTATCTTTGAATGGAGTAAATTTATTGCAGTAGTTGATCTCTAATGGGCAATTACGATTTTATTTCGACTATCAACATCTGATCGCAGTTTCACAGTTAAATAAATTATCTGTTCTAGTTGTATTGTACTCGTTTATATTAATATAGATTTAAGTTATTTATATAAAAGAGTTTTAAGAGAATTTCTCCCTGAGGGGGACGAGGTTAGGATACAATGCCCCTCAGCCACTGGGTAGAGTCCCATAAGAGGCGGGTATTCCAGTAGTTAGATGGTAGGAGGTTCGTCCTCCGTCTGGCTCGCGACCACTATCGTGTCAAAGATGAACCGCAAAATATCTAACGATGTGTTCCGGTTCGATGGCATGTAAGCCAGGTTTTTCCTTTTACCACCCACCCTTTCCCCAAAATGTGGTGGTTCCGATGGCGGACTACTACATTGTCCCCTCCCTTCCATCTGTGTTCTCTGGGTCGGCAACGCATCTACAACATCTATGGTGTTGTAGATGTACATGGGCGAAGGTAACCACTTACCATCAGGTGGTCCTTCTGCTCGTTTGCCATCCATTATCCATAAAAAAAAAGAAAGAGAATATTGTATAAATTATTACTTATACAATTTATGTTCTTAGAGATGTTACCGTAATGGTACTAATTAAATTATTAATTAATGTAGTAAGAATTTTATTAATGAACTTGAGATTCGTCTGTTTGTTCAGGTTACTTTTTAATAAAATTTTATTAAAAAAGTATTCAACAAAATATTAATTATTCGTTTACAACTTCTGTTTGTTAACCACAATGTTCCTAGAAAATTATCTTATATTCTTATTCTACTTCTCTTATTTCTTTGTTATTAGTATACATGGAATTATTTTATAGCTTAGAAGTTTTCATGTTATTTGAATTCCTATCAAATGTGATTTAATTATATAAATGAATAGAATTTTTTTTTGCATTACATTTACCCTATTAAGTTAAGGGCTACAAAACTTATTGATTCTACTTACTGTTCTTTTTATACGTCATTAGTTTTTGTATATTAGATGTTTATCTATATATAAATACGTGAAGCAAAAATTTTGTATCCCTTTTTACGAAAATTAAGTGGACTAAGGAGCATGACATATATAAAGAAGGAGTGCAGAATAAAGTAAAATAAAAAAAATATTAAATAACAATATTTTTTTTAAATAATCCTTAAAAGGTTATACTATTTTTCTTTTTTTTTTTTAACTTCACGCTGTATCCCGTATATAGCAGGGTAGGCAGAGGGAATTTAAGAACCTAGTGTTAAGACACTCCGTTCTCTTACAACAATTCCGTTCCCCCATATTCCGCCGAATTGAGGCATTGTGTGCTGAGTGGCGGAACT
>JAKGSA010000150.1:0-83424 GCA_033558755.1 Philaethria dido
TTTAACTTCACGCTGTATCCCGTATATAGCAGGGTAGGCAGAGGGAACCTAAGAACCTAGTGTTAAGACACTCCGTTCTCTTACAACAATTCCGTTCCCCACTTTTCGCCGAATTGAGGCATTGTGTGCTGAGTGGCGGAACTCAACGCCGCGTTTTAAGGTATGTTAAATTAATAAAATGAATGTTACACACACTACCATGGCTTGACATCCATGTTTGTATAAAGTGACATATATATTGTTAAAGTCAACGCGTTGTTAACGCGTCAACGGGGATGCTTGAATATATTAATTATATTATTATGTATTAGGCTTTTATATTATTAATATAGAATAATATTTTTTTAACTATTTTATTTCATTTATTTTTTGTTCCTATATAGGAGAAGTTGTTAATAAATTATTGGTAAAAAGAATTAGGTCGCACTGGCACAATGATTTCGATATGAATAGAGCCGATAGATTATTCAGCGACTCTGAATAGAGTCAACTTGCGGTTATTAGGTCAAAGAACAGGTTTGCCTATGGAGCTCTAGTGTTAGATTATGTGCCTCGAAATAGATTGTATGGAAAGCCAGCGACTGATAGTTTATTAAAAAAGTATTTGGTTTATAATGTTATTCCCCAATTTGAGTTTTTCTTAAGTACCATCCTGGCGTTAAAGGACTGTAAATGTGAGTGTGTGAGTGGTTGTGGGTTTGATTCCCTCTCGTGAGAATGGTTATATTTAAATTATTTTCATTTCCCCACTCTGGTAACATAGTGTGACGTGGAATTCCTAATTTTAACAGGCAATGTCTCGAGTTTGGACGGAAAATGGAGGACGAAATACCTTGACACCAGGTTCCTTCTAATTACTTTGCTATGTGGCAACAGGCGTAAAGACGTATATAACTACGATCTAGATAGAACGTATGTATAACACGGCTGTATTTTAACGCAAACGATGCTCGAAGTGATATTTGAATCCGTTTTAAAAATCATTACGTGTAGTTTCAGTATGTCCCAACTGTGTCGTTAATTAGTTTGTTCTTTTTGCTTGTACCTAGAGAAGCAAATATAAACCAAAATCGTATTTGGATAACGGGGCCAACGTTTATTTAAAATCGATTATTGAATCTTTGTGTGAACTTACGTATTAAAATGGTTAATTATGGTATTAAAACGTACAGACCACGCATCACTAGTGAACCAAATACTTATTCAAAAATATCTTTTTTTATCCATACCTTATTTTACAAGAAGAAAATATTGAAACGTCATTCCATTCTTCTCTGCTTATATTTCGTTTTTGTTAATACTTTATACCCTGTATATTCCAACTTCTTTACAAAAATAGTAACACTTTAAAAGATATGAATCTAAAAATATATGTTATATCGCGTTAAATTAGCACTTACAAAGGCTTAGATATTCTGAAACATGTCTCGAGCTTCTTCGTAGAACAATTTTCCGTAGCGTAACGAGCCAACACATAGACAATAGACAGATTCATTTTAAAGCGAAGCCGTGCATGCTTTCGAGTTTCAACAAGCTTTTCTACAATATGTGTAATTTAAGCATTTTAAGTGATAAAATATGCTTGACGGTAGTAGAAAGTTTTTCCTTATTGAAATCATTTTAAAATTTGTTAATTCTCTATTACATATAAGTGTCTATCTGTATTTTAAGGCTTGCGTTGATCCTTGGGGAGAATAGGGAGCACTTAAAGAGGATTTACCGAAATTCCTGTATCCATTTTTATAAAATTATGAAATTAATTAATATTTAAATAAACAAATAAATTTATGTTATGAAAAATTTATATATTTATTTTAAAATATCACAAAAACATAAAACTGCGGTAACATACGTACTTGGCTTTATCATTAGAACGTCCATATTTCTTTTTTCAGTACAATACAAAGTCGACTCTCCAACCTTCAATTTGTGCTAGTTGGAAAACGTTTGAGTCACGCGAGCTTTCATACAATATTACTAAGGCCACGTCATGTCCTTCAGCTTTTGTTCCCAGTCGTAATCTTGAAAAGATTATTAAATTTTACTATGAAACCTAAGGTCTAGGCTATTTTTAAACATGAAATCGTTAAAATAATTCAAATGGTTAGCAGTAAACATACAAACTGAAAAATTTACGCGTAAATTTACTATTCCCCAGCCACAAAATTGTACTTGTCAAGTTATATGAAAAATCTAACTGAAAAAAGATATTTAATACAATATAAATACATATATGAAGATATGATCCAAGTTAATAAGGATGATTTGGATATGTCCCTAGAAAATTTATTAACATATAAAAATTAGAGGCTATCATGGCGCAGTGGGACAGAGTCTGGCTGTAAATAAGTGGGTTCGATTTCTTTACGGGGAAATTATCATATTTATTATTTTTCATTTCTTCGTTTTTGTAAAAGAGAGGGATTTTTACTACCCCTCAACACTCGAATTCAAGCCGAAAGTGAGGAAAAGTGTTTTGATAATAGGTTCTTTCTACTACCTTACACTATGGCAATAAAGCGTGAAGCTGCAAAAAATATATATAAAAGTATAAAATTTTAATATTATATTATATTATATTTTAGTTTATTTAACGGTATCCACCTATATCTAAAAGGGCGTGGCATTTAGTTGCTTACGGGCCGGTGAGTGCTCAATCGACCTGTTACGCCCTACTGAGTAAACATACAGCGTTAATTAATATTCATTAAAATTATTGCATTTATAAAATACTAAATTGTAAATTAGTTATTGGACAGTTTTTTAATATTATACTAATATCTACTGTATTTGAAAAGTCGAATTTTAAAATAGAAAATGGTTGTTGTAACACCGTAACGATAAAATACATTTTTAGGCAATACTGAGTAATTTATGTTTTTGCTGTGTGGCTAATTTTATGTAAGGTCATATTAACATATTCGCGACCTGCTATTTTTATTCGTTTCTAATTCAGATTTCCGGCAAATGTAATGAAATTCTGCTAGTTGCCGCAAACTTGTATGGTCAAGGGGAGGATAAAAAGTATAAAATTTGTTTTGAAATATCAATGTTGAAAAATATAATATAATAATTTGAATTGACGTGAATTCACATCAGCGCCAACTAGGAATAGAATTTAAAATAATGTGAATTCACGTCAGCGGTCGTGAATGTGTTAATAATGAAATTTATTAAGACGCACTTTCCAATGAAATTTCCTTTGACTATAGAAGGAATAAGAATTACAAATATTAATTTATTTATATTACACTCTTTATATTTAAACCGTAGTAAGTCCCTGTCAATAAATGATTCATTAGGGATCAAAGCAGGAGCTTTTAAAGAAATATCATTGTAGAATTCCTTTATATATTTCATATATGGGTAACTCAAAGACGCAACTGGGTAAGCACTCAGTGAACCAGAAACGCTTAAATGAAATAATCGTCTTTAATATTAATAATATGATCTGTTTCAAATAGATTAAAGATTTTAAATTATAAAGTAGAAAACCTAGTCTCTCGGATTATTCTGTATCATTTAATAGTATATACGTATGTTATTATCTACATTGTTAAAAGCAACTATGGGTATCTATAGCTTTTTCTAATAATATTTTGAAATAACTGAACTAAGTTAATTAATGGAATTAAAATGTGTCTCGAGATCTAAAGTTATTATGTGCTCTATTTAGATTTCAGATTTTCAGAGATGTACGATTTCAGTTCAGTTTTCCAATTACGGCGCTTCAAACGTGCCAGTTAAATACAAAATGTAGAAATATATACATATGAGCATTGATGGTAATATAAGGCATTTTACCCAGAAATTGACAACTCGCGTCATTAATAATATAAAGAATATCTTCGACTCCATTGAAGCCAGTTCCTGTGATGCTCTGAAAGAGCATTAAGAGCTCTCACAATCAAAAGGAGGCTATTACCTTCTGCGTCTTGAATTGACGTCCATTGACATCAGACGCACAATACAGGGTTATTGAGCCCACATCATTTGCTAAAACGATAATGGTCCGGAGTGTCAAAATATATGGAAGTATATGGGAGCCTCTATTACACAATAAAACAAAGCCCGAATCAATGAATATGTGTCATGTTATATAAGAATTCGGGCTTATATACACATTCTAAGAAAAAGAACTTCTTTAATATTAGTTTTTTTTTTAACTTCGCGCTGTATCCCTCATATAGCGGGGTAGGCAGAGGGAACCAGAGAACCTAGTGTTAAGACACTCCATTCTCTTTCAACAATTTCGTTCCTCACTTTCCGCCGAATTGAAGCATTGCGGGTTGAGTGGCGGAACTCAACGCCGCGCTTTGCCTTGTTACCAATCCCAAGAAATGAAAATACTAAATTTTACATTTCCTGGAGTGGGAATCGAACCGACAAGTTGTCGCGTTTACAGTTGGACGCTTGTGCCTCTGCGCCACGACAAGTGTCGTTCAGCTCAGGTATAGGCAAAGAGAACCTAGGGTCGTAGAAACTCTCCTTTCATCATTTTACGCCCAATGCCCAAATACGGTACATATTGAGTTGTTGGAAAACAAAGCTGCGGCTTCCCCCGAGTGTTTTTATATTTAATGTATTATAGTTCATACTCGTACACTTATATAGAAGATAGTTCTCAAATAAAGAAGCGTATTTCCGCTCTCTCGTGTGCTGTAGTTTTAAAAGTAATGAAGGAGCGGCAGTAAATTTTACGGTTCGCCTAAATTTGGTGTGTGATACTTAGTTTTACGCGATTGTGTAAATAAGAAACTTCACTGCCACTTTATAGCGACAAAGTTTACAGCAAAGCTGACACGTCTGATGCATGGCTCTTAAACTGAATAGCAACAGTATAAGATGCAAAATGTAGACTTACTTTGTAATAATGCCGCAACGGTATACGTAAAGTTTCTCTATATATATATATGGTGTTTTGATCTACATATTTATATAGTAAAGCAAGCCATGTAAGCTTGAATATGAACAAAATTTGTTTCGCGTTCACGCCTAAAATATTCTATCTAATACAAATTGCTCTAAGTGATAAAAAGCGGGATTTCCATAATGAAATTGTGTAGGGTCGCACTTTTTATCAAAGTTGCGACTTTTTGTTGGTAAGTCCACGCAAGCTGTTGAGGACTTTCTGACCTCTCCCAGCGAAGTTAGGGCAACTTTGGGCGTTTCGAGGACAGAGGACAAACAATTGAAAAGTTTTTAAGCTATGACATTTACATTCTATGTTGTGGATATTATGTTCCATGTGACGTTTTTCATGGACTTCAGAATATATTTTTAGGTATTGCGTTATTATTGTAAGAAAATGTTTATTTATTATCTTATTTGAACAGTGCAATCATTTTTTGCTATTTTCTGCTTAATTATACCACTTTTGTACTGTAAAATAAAGAGCCCTTCAAAACTTAAGAGAAAAATAATTCCCTCAGGCCAACGTCTTGTACGAAGCTCGTTAAGATTTTCAGTTTTATTCAAGCCAGTCTAATTGGTATTATACTATATTATTATTTTTTATTAAGTAAATCTACTTAAGATCTTGTTTTCTTAAAATATAAAATATTATTCTTATGGAAGTTATAAGAATCTGTCGAAGTATCGTGTAAAGTATTGTTTTATCTTATGCCAATAAAGTAGAGTTTTCCTTTAGAGGAACGGCGAAGTTTGCATACAACATAGTGAGCCGAGGGAATTGCTTCAGAGCAAAACTAAATGTTTACCCATCAACCTTAACAGAAGGCTACATGGTCCCATTTACTTTACAACCTCCTATTTATTAAGATACAACGTAAAATGAACCTTAAGCTTCGGTAATTAGGTGTATAAGAAAGCGACTGTGATCGATCAAATTTGCAATACGTACTAAAATTTCTAAGGTCCTCTAGTATAGGAATATTACGTAAAGTTATATTTTATAAGCTAGGGAACGTAGGCTATTATAGGTTTTATAGTGAATAGTATTAGATATTAAATTCGTTTGTTCTATTTCTCTATTGTTAGTTGACATGGGTTTACTGTTCGTGAAATATGAGCCGAGATACTGTGTATGCTAATGCTTTTTATTGCATGTGCCGAAGTCTGATCGGATTTGTAGAAAGTAATTTTATTCGAGAACAATGTTAGTAAAGCTTGTTTATAACAAAGGGGAGAGTATCGATGTACGTAGCTATGGTATCAGCATATTGTGTTAGGTACAGTACATATGTTAATACATAGCTTATTAGAATATTCTGGTAAATACATAGCTTTGGCTATTTATATTTATTTTTGTAACCAAAACAGTCACTATTTATTAAAAAAAAACACATCTGCTCTATATCAAAGAATTTTTTTGATATTTCATCGTAATAAATTACAAAAGAATATTTTTTTAAATACATATAATTCGTTTTTGACATGAAAGTACAATTATGGTATGCCATGCCATAAAATAGTTTATTTTATACGTTTAATGATATGGGTTATTACCAGTATGAAACAAACGTGCCTAGCGCACAATGGCTTGCAATGATACCTATTACGGTAATGGCAGGTTTCATGGAGGTAATGGGAAGATATATGGAATATAGCTTTTATTCTGTGCAGTTTTCCGTCCTAGTTCTATAATCCTTTAAGTGGCAATGTACCGTTGTAGCGAGGCTTTTGTTATGGATAGGCACTTGTGTTTAAAATCTGTAGTTTATTATTGTTTCTATTGTTATGTTCTATGTTCAGTGGTTTCTCATAAAAAAGTGTTTTGAATTACAACATTGTAGTTGGCACAAACAGGCATCGCGAATTTCTTTATATTGGATTTTTTTTTAATATAAATATATAAAATATAAAATATTAATTTTGCTTTTTATGTGCATTATCCATTATGTACAAATGATA
The DNA here is from genome assembly GCA_033558755.1 of Philaethria dido. NCBI lineage: Eukaryota > Metazoa > Arthropoda > Insecta > Lepidoptera > Nymphalidae > Philaethria > Philaethria dido. The sequence goes on from JAKGSA010000150.1 coordinate 6,874, forward strand.
ACACAAACTAATAATAAACTATACCTACAATGTATGAAATAAATAATTTAAATAAATTTTAGCGCATTAATTGAAAATCATAAAAGAAGCGAATACACTGTTATATTTCCACAGATGTTGACAGTAACTGAAACAATAAACGCATTTATATCCGTTATTCTTTCTTGTTATGTTTATTATTTCAAGTTTGCAATAGAAATTGTTAGAACGGCAACGAATCCCGGGTGAGCGTTCTATCATAGTGACAGATCCCGGAAAATGAAAACGCCTACGCAAAATTAACTCTGCCAAGTTGGGTAATTTTCCTTACGAATGACAAAAGATTTCACGCAACTTGAAGTAGAATTTTCATTTAAAACATTGAATAAAAAATAAATGTTTAATATTTTGTTATTCGTGATCCATTTTCCTTTCGTTTGGGAATAAACAGTGTTCTTTGCTTACAGTTATTTATGCTCTAATTAATATTAATATTTATTCTTTCTTATATAAATATTATAAGGCCTAAATTTTAATAATATGAAATTTGGGATGTGTTTTACTTCTGTCCTTACGGTTTCAATAATATATTTGCGAGAACACGTTAATTTATGTTTTCACATCGAAAGTGACGAAAATTCTCTGTATTTTCACAAAACGCGAAAAATGTCACAGCCATAATCTTGATGAACATCCCACATATAAATGTCAAGCACAAAAATATCATATAAAACCCTTGTATATTATAATATTTTTATATAAAATAAAAGGTAATTTCCTTGCGAGTGGACTGAACAATGTCATTCATGTAGATTGTAGTGGAACAAAAAGCAGCCAACTTTGCAATTTCACGGCATTATAAACTCATTTACGCTCGCTCCTGTTTAAGTTTGCACAAAGGGAAGTGTTGTGCCGGGGAGGACGGGACCGTTATGTTTGTATAGCTAGATGCTAGACTTCGTTTTTACGAAATATAACTACTTGTTGGTATTATAAAATGAAACAGAAACTAAAAGCTTTTTATATAATACTTTTTTCTTCCGTAATATACCTACAATACAGAAAATTCAGTGAAGATTTGTTCAAACTTTTCGTCCATTTTAGATGTGACACATTTTGTCTTTGTAATAATGACGAGAAAGACTAAATATAAACATTTTACCACTTAAGACTTCAGTACGAAACTATTGTGTTGTTGTTCAGTCATGCACGTCTCAACTAGGCTATGGTAGCGCATATTGCAGAGCAATAGCGGTTCATGTACATACGTTATAATAAACAGCTTTGTTGACCGTATAATCTTAACTAACAAATATTTACTGTGCAGATGATCTGCTTAGATCACAGTGATAATTAACTATTGAGATGTTAATTAAATCTATATTGAATATTATTATTGATGTAACTATTATAATAAGCAAAATCATAAAATATCATAATGTTTTTTCAAGCCAAGTTCTCACGTAACTAATTTTTATTTATCTTATTATACCATTGAGTAGTTAAGAAAAAAGTATAAATAATTTGGCCTTTTATTTTACGCAGTATCGCTTCAGTCTACAGAACTTATGTTTGTGTGAAAATGTTAATACGTTCGCATGCTAGGAAAATTTAGATGATGATGAGCCAAGCATATCAATCAATTATCACTAAGAGAGAGTTGAAATTCGATATTTATTCCTAATTGTATTTGTTTGTTTGTCATTTTAATAGATTAAAAAAAAAAGATATTTATTCCTAATTGTATTTGTTTGTTTGTCATTTTAATAGATTTTTTATCTAATTAATGTTATATTTTCTTTTCAGGTAAGTCCCGTACGAAAGAAGTTGTTGAAGAATCCAGGGATTTTTAATTAAAACAGTAGGAACAAGTTGAAACAATTTAACGAGGAATTCTTTGTTCCATTGTCAGATCGTTTTATCTATGATTCTTGCTGAGATATTTGTTCTCAACTTTAAGAGTTTTCAAAGTTATCATAAAGCTTTTGTGTTTTATGAAAGTAAATAAAAAAATCGGGTATCTGGTTTGGCCTTATGTCTTTTATACTGTTGTTATAACGAAAACGGATTTGTTCGTTTTATAGCTTCCTTTTAATGAATAATTTAGAAATTTATATACATACATATATAGCTTCACGCTGTATCCCGCATATGGCACGGTAGACAGAGGGACCCTAGTGTTAAGACACTCCGTTCCCCACTTTCCGCCGAATTGAGGCATTGCGTGCTGAAAGGCGGAACTCAACGCCACTCTTTGTCTTATTACCCAACCCAGGAAATTAAAAAATCCATTTCCTGGAGTGGGAAATGAACCCACAACCTGTCGCGTTTACAGTCACACACTTGTGCTTCTGCGTCACGACAGGCGTTTATAAATTTAGAAATTTGTTATTAGTATTAGATTTTTTTTTCATAAATTAGAAACCCGTTATCAGCTACATGCTAAGCATAAGCGATACTTTGTTTGGAAAAATAAAGATCCCTAGAAAATTGCAAAATAATACGCTTAGAGATTTAGCGTATGTTTATAAAACAAAGTAAATATTTATATAGGTTTACATTACAGCGAATATTATCCATGTTACGCAAGTTATAAGTCTTACCTAAGTCATAATAACAGTTACTGTTAAAATATTGTCTTCCAAAACACGTACAGAATGAAAATAGCAGCTTCTCGCTTTTTGCCACAGAGTAACATAGGATATATAATGAGAACATGCATTCTATTAGATATTTTATGTTATGGAAAGTGGAGAACGGAATTGTTGAAAAGAGAATGGAGTGTCTTAACACTAGGTTCTTTGGTTCCCTCTGCCTACCCTGCTATATGCGGGTTACGGCGTGAACTTAAAAAAAAAATGTATCCTTAACTTTATTTTAAAATCTTGTAAAATAGTAAATTAAATAAAATAACAATTTAGGCGTGCAAAGAACGATTCATTAATAATATTTTAACATGTCTAGTATATTTTTTAAATACAAACGTAAAAGTGAATTACTTTGTTTATACTACCCTCTAGATTGTCTTAAATAACAAAAAAGGAAGGCTAAAATAAAAATTCATGCAACTATCATCCAAAATGCATGCAATATAAAACTGTAGGGTCTTACGAGTGTACGAGCATATTCAGTTTTTCATGGGATGTTATGGTTTTTATGATGCGCGGAAGCTGTAAATTGGTCCCTAGAGGCATGCCTTATAACAGAGAGAAAATCGACTGTGAAATACTTCTCCCTTGCCAAATGTTTCATATTTTTTTAGTAAGTGCATTTTTTTAACAATAAAAGCTTAATGTTCTTTTGATGTTAAATAAGTAAGTTGAAATAATAATGTTTGTGTTAGATTCCTTTTTTTGTTTTTTTTTTTTAATAATAAAAGCTTTCATTAAGGGAATATGTTTTACTAGTAGGAATATTATAATTACTAAACACTAGAAGACCCATTGTTGAGCGAAATATATGCTTGTTGTTGTTGCGTTGCCGTAGCAATGTGTATGTTACTTTATACAAAAATGCTTGTCAAGAACATGATAGTATATGTACATGATAGTTATGCACTACTATAAAAAAAATATTGGTATTTTACACTTCTCCGTCTATTTAAGCATGCCAATTTCGTTTTCATAATCTTCACAAAAACAGGCATATATAATCGAAATAAAAATTACTATGTACCTATACCTCTCTGAAATCAATAAAAACTTACCTGGAACTATATGGACTTAGTTACTGCTATATATAGAGATATGTTGTATATGTGTCGAATACCATTTTAAAAAAAACTATTTAATTAAAATAAAACAAAACATTAACATTACTTAACCAAGCTATATTATCATCATGAAGTATTGTTTTTCTGTATGTTTAATAATAGTTATACATACGTTATTACCAAAAACGGGAGAAAGTTGTTGGAGTACAGAGACAAATAGCTAACAATATAAACGTTTATCGTACATCGTGCATTAAAACCCCCATAAAGAGGGTGAACGACCACGGGGGTTTATTAAGCCATTAGCAATGAAATAGGACTCTATATCTCTGCACTACAGATGACATAAATAAAACAAATAGCGGTCGCGTTTGGATTAACTTGTCTAATGCTCGAAATTCATATTTTTTTAGTTTTGGGCGGATTTTGTGATTATAGTCTTAAAAAATCTAGTGAAAAATGTCTGTTCTCTACTTCCGTTAATAAAAAATATTGCGTGCTGAGTGTCAAAATCAAGTGCAAGCAATGTTTAAATATCACATTGCCCAGAAGGTTTAAATATTCCTCAGTCAACGATTGTGGTGATTTCGTAAAATTATATATTAAAATGCTAACTGCTAATTGCAGGCTCTTCTCAACAGAACCGCCTTCTAAGCCGGCGGTAGCTTACGTAGGACTGACAATACTGACATTCTATGTTAATTAACGATTTGAAAGTGCTTATAATAGCTTATTTAAGTAAAGTATGTTTTAAATTTGATTTTGAATAATATTTGAATGACATTATATAATTTAAAAGCAAAAGATATACATATGTCCTTTTTTGATCGTATGTTAGTCTAATTAATCGATGGGTAATGGCATACCAGTAGCTAGTACATCAAACGGCAGATTAGAGGCAACAGCGATGGTTGATGTCAGAGTAAACCGTTTCAGGTGTTAATGGACAACAAACAAAATCCAGGAAATCGATACTCACATGTGTTGTATCTACTGAAGTAAATTGTATGGTCAGCTACTATTTCTATTAAACTTTACATGTTTAAATCTCAGCGTTTAAATTATTTAATATAAGTGAGAAATAATAATTTTAAAAATATTTTTGTTTCTTTGTATAAAAATACTGTGTATTTACGTGAAAAAAAATTTGCGACCTCTTTTTACGAAATTTATGGGGACAAAGGGGAATGCAATGTCGAATCATTCAAACTTATAAGACGAAGAAATGCAGAAAGCTAGTAATTTTCAAAATACAAACATTGGGCATATATTAAATTAGTAAGATAAAGAATACATGCACTTCCATATGTTAGACATACACCTGTGTATAAATACATACATGTTGTTAAGGCAACGCGTATTTTACGCGCCGCCAGAGCCACCAGTATCTGCAGAAAATTTGAATCATATCTAAAAAGTCGTTACAGATACATTTATACCAAAATCACTTAAATTCAATATCACAAAAATCCTGACATTACTGATTTTCCAGTCACATTCATCGTCCATTTTACGAGTATTATAGACGTAAAGTTTTTACAGTTCCGCTTCTTTGTGACGCAAATAACTTCGGAGTATGGCCTTTTTTGAGATGTACATCAAAATACATATATAATTCTATAATGGTTTTTCCAAATGAAGGCGTTTGTGCACTATATATATTAGTTAACTTTATAGTAAGCATGACGAATTCTGTTCACTTTTGCTTGGTCTTGTAGATAGCCAAGAAAAGTTTTAATTATTAGAAAATTCATTATAAAACTGTAAATAGGCAAATATATTTCCAATTTGTAAATGTGATAATTAAACACTATTTGAAACAATTTTATAAAGTTTAGTGTCAACGGAAATGTTAAAAGAGAACGGAGTGTCTTAACACTTGGTTCTCAGGTTCCCTCTGCCTACCCTGCTATATGTGGGATACAGCAAAAAGCTAGTATAAAACACAAAATCTAAAAATCAAAGGCAGTTTTTATTTACACATGTACGTATTTCTACGTTTCGTTACAAAAACATTTTAAAAGTCAATAGCGAGATCAAAGAAAAGGTGATTAAGGCTGGGGTGACTTTTCGTTGTCTTTGATTTCAAACACGGAAGGGAGAAGTCCTATGGGAACTATTATCCTCTGCCTAAACCACACATTTCCCGTCAACTTTAACATAATATGAATAAAGCTTATTTCGCAATGATAATGCGCTTAAGGCATTTGGTAGGACAAAAAGTAAATCAATACAAACACCTATTCATTTGCACGAGGGTGCTTTTGAGGGTGTATTGCTTCGGCATTTCGAAGGGTGCGAATGCGAATGCGGTTGACGTATATTTTTGGTAATCCAATTTGTTTTAGAGTAACGTGTAAACAGCTTATAATTACAGTTAGCATTCAGTTTATGTTAAAGTCATTGTAATATTGGCATAAATACCTACTTTAGCATATTCATTAGTGTATTATATTCACGAGTGCTACTGTTAAAAAACAATAAATTTAAATCTTTAACTTAAAATACTGCTAGTACGTCGCTAGAATTATTTAACAATATCCCTTTATTCCTTTGAGCTCGACGAGAAATAATAAGTCCTCTACCCTCTATATGGCAACAAAAAAGACAACCGTTTCAATAAAAGGCGTTTGAAATTTTTTAAAGCGAATCTTCCTCAGTAACGCAATAAAGTCGAGAAAACTCAAGAAAAAACGAATTTAACCCGAGAGTATACGGATGTTTCATATTTTCACAAAGTACGCCTCGAGCCGAGATTATTATGTTTACTCCGACGTACTCAAATCGACTTTATATGGAAATTGAAGTCTATGTAATAACGTAAAAAAATATTGTTGACAGAAGCCTGACTTTTTGCCATTTTAGATATACTAATATGTAAAGAAAAACAATAAAACAAGGTAAACTTTTTATACAGGTATAATGTACAGTATACAAAACCTAAGAACACGATCATAAATGTTGAAACGCTGGTAAATTATGAATAGATTCACTATAATATGCTCTTATATTTCATTTTTTTTTAACTTCACGCTGTATCCCGCATATAACGGGGTAGGCAGAGGGAACGAGAGAACCAAGTGTAGAGACACTCCATTCTCTTTCAATATTTCCGTTCCCCACTTTCCGCCAAAAATTGAGGCATTGCGTGTTGAGTGGCGGAACTCAACGACGCGCTTTGCCTTGTTACCAAATCCAAGAAATGAAAATACTAAATTTTACATTTCCTGGAGTGGGAATCGAACCCACAACCTGACTCGTTTACAGTCGCACACTTGTGCCTCTGCGCCACGTCAGGCGTAATATTTCACGGGGTGATAAATCAAAATTTCCTTAAAGTAACATACGCAAGAAAATTAACTTTGAAGCGATAGTAAAGATCAATACAGTTTAGTTATGTTCATACTCTCTATATAATACGTGACAAAAAAGCCGCATTGCGTGTTACGCTAAACTGCTATCAAAATCAGCCAATGAAACGAAGGGTAGAAGTAGGGCAAAAGTTTTAGATTCGTTTCTCCATTGACCGCGTGTGGCCTCGCCATTATAATAGGTCACATTTGAATGATCTTTTATTGTTAGGATATACTAATTTAATCACAAAGTTAGAAATAGTTACTTGTTTCTGTAATTGGAAATCCTACTAATGTTATAAATACGACAGTTTGTAGGGAATGGATGTTTGTCCTTCACGCGAAAAATATTGAACAAATTATAAATATATCGGAAGTGATCAGGTAGTTGCATACAACTCGCTACTTACAACTTACATTGAACCGTGGGTTTTCCATGACGCTTATTTTTGTTAACATAAAAATACCTGTGAGGGGACGGGATTAGAATGCAATTCCCTCCGCCGCTGGGTAGCGTCCCGTAAGAGTTTCAGTAGATAGGTGGTAGAAGGTTTGTCCTCTGACTGGCTTGCGACCACTATCATGTCAAAGACGAACCGCCAAATATCTAATGATGTGTTCCGGATCGATGGCATGTAAGCCAGGTTTTCCCCTTTCTTTCCCCAAAATATGGTGGTTCCGATAGCGGACACTACATTGTTCGCACCTAATGGTAACCACTTACCATCAGGTTGTCCTTCTGCTCGTTTGCCGTCCGTTATCCATAAAAAAACCTGAAAAAATTAGAATTTATATAAAAATTATGTGTTATATTTTTGTTTTATATGGTATAAAAGAAACATATCACGCCTTTTTTATGTTACCTCATCTCCCGAGTATAATGAGATTATAAGAGAGAATTTGACATTAAGAGTGTGCTGTTCATTTTTCGTCCATTTTGTTCTGAAATTTCCAAGTTTTACTACAAGTTCTACTTATGATTACCTAGCATTCATTGCTGCCTACTCAATAACCATCTTGCCTTTATAATCCAGTTAAACAATATAAATATTTAAAATTATCCATATATAATATAATATGAATACCATATAACACGTTTACAATGATCACACAAGCTGATATTAGCAACTTTTATTTTTTATGGCGCTCGTTGGCAACGTCGCTGGTTGCAGTACAAATTTGGCAACTATTCCAATGGTTGTTTTGGTTGTCTTAGCGATCGTTATTACGTTTTATGGGGTACTTTAAACATGTAACATGGGAAAATACGAATGTTTTTAAATTTCCATATTTTATAGCAATTCATCTATAAAAATGATAACAGTGCATTTGGAAATACATAAGTATCATTGGTATTCATCCTGACATCGCAACTAAGTGTGTTATTACGGGCGAATACCTCCGAATTAATTACAATGAGTACTGTACACGCTCAATATACAACAGGATTGAATAGAATTATACATACATATATACAGGCAATATAGCTCTCATATCTATAGTAGTAAGAACTACTAGTTCCCGGGCACTTGGAGTAAGTAGTCATACATAGTCAATGCGATGTCATTTCGGACCAACTACAGTCCAGACCCTTTTAAGCTGATGAATCCCAAGCGACTATGGACCTTATATTCTGCATGTTTAATGTTATTATAGGCTATTTTGCTACAGTATTAATTGTTAGTTTAGTTATAAATGTTTTATTAAATGAAGCTTGGTTACGTAAATGTATGGGTAATTTTATTATGCATATTCGTATGTAATCTCTCTATTTGTTTTTATGACAAATGTACATTTATAATTTTACAGTCTTACTCTAACTGTTAAAGTATTTGTTTCCTTGAATTGTAATTTGTTTTGGTAACGTGGCGTATGAAAAACCTTTTCATAATATTTTTTTTATATTTTAGTTGTTCTTTTGAAATTTGAAACCTTAAAGTTAATGTGGTTATCATAACTCTATACAGTATGTTTTTCATACAACATTTCCATATGTATAGAATATAAGATTTTTTCCAAACTAATAATAATCACCAAATTGTGAATAAGATCAGTTTCTACTGACACGATTCAGATTTTAAAATTACGAAGAAAACAGACCAAATTACTTCCTACAGTGTTGCACAGTAGCGTCAACATAGAAGTCACAATGTTTCTGTACCACTTCATTATTTCTGTATCAACCCTTGCCTTTTCCGAAGACAGAAAGAAAAAAAAGAAAGAAAAACTGGAGCGTATTCGTCTTTTATCTTTTTCAACGACAAAGGAACGTGAAAACATTGGCTCTCCCACTAATGAAACTTTTTGGTAGTCTTCGCAGCGCTGCCAATTCGATAATGAGTCGTGAAAAACTATCTGATTGTTTTTCTTTTCATCGTTTGTGCAGAAACTTAAATGTATTGTGGCTGACTTTATTGCTTGTACTTCTTATAAAAGTTCTTCTTAAAGTTTAATTTTCTCCTTTACGTGGTACACGTTTGCGAAGCCCTCGAAGGTATTAATTAACCAAAAAGCAGGGTTTTTATGCAGTAAGTAAATTATTAATACGCTTAATCTAAAAATATAAATATCAAAATTCAAATATCATATCAAGCAGTTGCTCGACTGAACGTGATGGTCGCGAGTCTTATTTCATATGTAAAAAATAGGTGAAATGCAAAAACCGAATCGTTATTTCTAAATAAACTTAGTTATAAATTTACTATCACCGATTTGTTCCAGCTTTAAAATGTTTCAATAATACTTTTAATACTGTATTAGCTAAATCAAGATTGAAATTACATTGGTTCAGAATGTTGCGAAAATGCGATACGAAAGAAGTAACAAGTCAATATCAATTTACAAAAATTGAATTTTCACTTCGAATTTCGTTTCTGCCATATACGAGTATATTTGTAGTAGACAGTATGAGATTTAATTTCAAACAAATCTAAAATCGAAGCGATAAAACGTATTCAGTTAGAATTTTAGGAAATATGTACTAGAATGCCTTAACGCCTGTCGTGGCGCAGAGGCACAAGCGTGCGACTGTAAAAGCGACAGGCTATGGGTTCGATTCCCACTCCAGGAAATGTAAAATTTACTATTTTCATTGCTTGGGTTTGGTAACAAGGCATAGCGCGGCGTTGAGTTCCGCCACTCAACACGAAATGCCTCAATCCGGCGGAAAGTGGGGGACCGGAATTGTTGAAAGAGAATGGAGTGTCTTAACACTAGGTTCTCTGGTTCCCTCTGCTCTGCTATATGCAGGTTACAGCGTGAAGTTAAAAAAAAATGTACGAGAATTTTCAAAATGTAGGATTGGAAAGTATATATATGCGTGTAGTTCGTATTTTTTGGTTTAATTAAAAAAATGGACAAATGGGTATGCTACGAAGCTCCTAATTTAAAAAACTGAACTGAGTAAATATGATTTTTATGTGAAACTATCTAATAATTTTTTAACACCGACATATCAAAATATTAATCCAAAACTGTGGCACAATCCGCCCGTTTCAGAGTACCTATGGCTATGGGTTCAAAATACACTGAAGTAAAAATAATTTTGTAACTAGAAATCCCGTCACGCAATTTGAAAATTCGCAAAATATATAAGTGCCGGAACTTTTAAAAACATTTTAAAGTAATTATAGAAATATTTTTTTCAATTTTTATCTAAAATTTTGGTAACTATTCGAAATAGCTCTTCAGCTAAGTATTGTTATCACACTTGTTTAACTTATTGAACATCTATACGAAACGTATAATAACTCAACGTCATACAAAATGTTACATCACTTGACTTGTAATAAATAACAGTATGCGCTCAAGACACTCGTAGCACATGACGTATTAATAGATGCTACATGACATTTGTATGTAAGATTAAGCAACAAGCTTGTACCATTCCTTGTAGAAATATTAAAATAAATACAGTTACTTTTTTACAGAGTTACTACTTGTATAGTAGATATATATAAAAGAGAGTAAAACTAAAGGGTTTTATAATGTAAAATTGTAATAGCTTAAAATATATATTTTTTTACAAACATATGTATTTTTAATAATGTGGGCTTGGTATTACTATTACCTACAGCATACAGGCTACTGGGATATTTACGATTGACTCATACTGCTTAATATGACAATTGAAGTTTTTAAAGGTTATAACGTTAATTAATATTTAATTTGGTGACAACGCAAAAATTCAAAGTAGGTAAAAATTAAAACATTTTCTTGTTACTTGGTGAATGGTTAAATAAACCTATGAGCTTATAATAAAATATGATATCATGTTTGTATATTGCAAATTTTTCTGTTTTACGATCATTTTTATTGAGCTCAGGAGGCGAAAATTAAAAAATAAATAAATATATGTTACATTATTTATACGGCCTTTACAAAAAAGAAGTAATTACACGTCTTCCTAAATTACATTTTTGCATATTTTTTTGTAATTAAAATTTGTTTTGAACAATTTAAATGGGAACGTTGAACTTCCATTTTAACAAGAGTAGAAGAGAGTCACGTTGCAATAAATTAAAATAACGTACCTTTCTCATTTCCGTAGAAGAAATATGCCATCAAAATGCTGCCGCGTCTCACAATAAATAACGTTTAAAATTTTAAAGATTTAATTAAGCATTCAAGTCGTTTGCTTTGTTAAATATAATTACAAAAGCGAGCGGTGCCACGGGCGGGGGCTAGTTACGGGGTAAATAGCCGTCTCCGGTGCAGACGGCGTTAGACGTTTAATTGGTTTTGCTAATTGCTGCTTCGAGACACGGCTACGGCTGCGCTAAAACATATTTATTTATAATCTCTGCTCCCTACAGTGCTTGCTCGGAAAATTGGAAATATCTTTCGTAAATATAAATTTATAAAAATATTTTGTATAAGAATTTAGGAAACATATAATCATACTTCAGGAAATGTTAGTATTTTCATTTCCTGGGTTTGGTAACAAGGCAAAGTGCGGCGTTGAGTTTCGCCACTCAACACGCAATGCCTCCATTCGGCGGATAGTGGGGAACGGAATTGTTGTAAGAGAACGGAGTGTCTTAACACTAGGTTCTCAGGTTCCCTCTGCCTACCCCGCTACATGTGAGATACAGCGTGAAGTTGAAAAAAAAAAAATAATCATAGTTTTGTATTATGTTCATGTAGGTGAATAAATGCAGCCAGCTTGTGAATATATAATAGGTCTGCAATATTCTTCTACCGAAGTCTTTGTAACTTGTTAAAAATTCAGTCGATTCTTTAAAGTTCTTTTAAAAATAAGAGAACATTATAAAACGACCGAGTAAATTTTTATATTTATATACGAATATCAAACTTTTATTTTTTCTAATTTTTCAGATGAAAGCTGGAATAATAAATTCCGCTGAAACTGACATTTGACAGTGATATTTTATTCCAGAGCTAACTCACGTGAAGTAAATTAAATATATAGAATGTAAATTGTACCTGTTTCATGCATATATGTATGTAGGTACGAAAACATCATAAATTGGATTGTTTGCAACTGACACGTTGACATTTAATTTAAAATATATTTTTATAATATTTTCATCATTGCTATTTCTCCTTTATAAGCGTTTATGGGTATTTTCAAAATATCATTTGAAATAAGTGCGATAAACCTTTAGAATATTTTCACGCTTTATATATATGACGGTAGGCAGAAAGATTCACGTTTCTCTACTTACCGACCATTTTAGAGACACTACGGGTTAGTTAGCTGAATCTAACATCGGGTGTTTTCTTACCGGTCTGATGATATAAATAATTATTGTAAATGCGTTGCCGACCTAGAGATGATGGGACAGATGGAAAGGGAGGACAATGTAGTAGTCCGCTATCGGAACCACCACATTTTGGGGAAAGGATGGGTGGGAAAGGGGAAAACCTGGCTTACATGCCATCGAACCGGAACACATCATTAGATATTTGGCGGTTCGTCTTTGACATGATAGTGGTCGCGAGCCAGACGGAGGACGAACCTCCTACCACCTAACAACTGGGATACCCATATATAACCCCTCACAGGGAATAATTAATATTCAAGCTTTAAAAATTAAGAAAATATATAAAATGCCATATATTTTTTAATTATTTTTTTAAAATAATATTGAACTACAAAGGCATAGTTTGATGAACATAAATGTTTATTTTTAAAAAAAGCTTTTTCGTATAAATGGAAAATATTCGCTTATTCCCATGCGACCTATTTATTCTGTTTGTGAGAAAAATACCTATCGATAGTTTCATTGTTCGACTTTGTTGAATTGAGCTCAGTTCGAAAAGATCTATTATCTATATTTTCTATTTCCTTTTATTATTTTTGTGATAAGTCCTAGTAAATGTTTGAACTTTAGGGTGGTGGATGTCACGTTATGATTATAATATCCTAAATAAGCAAAAGTTTTATATTAAAGCAATACTTCAGAAATCTGGTCATTTCAATTATTAAAAATATTGAAAATATAGTAAGATATAAAAAATATGAAGAAGATATAAAAAATATTGACTAGTCTAAACTAAATACGATGTAAATTCTAATAAATTTTCGAGTCAACATATAAAAAGGTATAGTGAACACTCTAAAGAACAAAATTCTGATAAAATTATTAAAAAGTGTTTTGGTATAGCTATAAGGAAGTATAATAAATAAATAATGTAGCATATTGTGGTTAATATACATATATTGTTTGGCAAATGTAATCTTTTAGCACCATCAGGACAATCTCATATAGTACGTTTAAGATAAAAATAAATGTCAATTCCCCGCCTAGCCGCCCATTCTGTTTATCGGGAATGCCACATGGAGTACATCTATCTCCATATATTGAGTATAAATAAACGGGGCGATTTTTCGAAGGCACAATTGGGTCAGGCATCCTCACTGCAAATGGAATTGCCTCGTGCTTGTTTGTTGTCAACACGTGATATGACTGTTTGAATTTATCTTTATTATAAAATATCTGTATTAATTCTGCTTTGTGCAATGTTATCTGCCTATAATGAGTGTGAATCTATAAAAAGACTCTTGAATAACATACAATTGATTTCTAAATAGCTCAATGTTTTTACATATTTTTCATTTTATTTAGATTTTTTATTACGTTTGATATTAAAAGAAAGTATTTATAGTTTCTAAGCAATGAAATAAATCCAACACTTTGGAAATCAAATAAATAACTTCCAATGCAGTGGCTGTTAACTACAATTATTTCATAAACGGAAGTCAATATCTATTTAGTTACATAAACCAATATTCCTAAAGCGGTTTCTACTAAAAACCACTAATACATCTATTACAAAAAAGTATTTCACATTACGTTTCATCAGTAGCGCTATTAGAAACTAGATAGAAGTAATTGTTCCGAGATCCCCGACGCCATAAAGGCTCCCTGAGCATCAATCAGTTCATGAAAGCCCGGGATCGGCCGGATCATACATTGTTGATGAGAGGTATCCAGTAATTGAAACTTCTCTTGAAGCTCGTTTGACGTGCTAATGAGTTTATTGCCTATACTGTTGGCTCTTGAATACTCAAAGCTTCGTACACCTTAAACTGAAGATATTGCTTAAATTTGAATTACATTTTGAAAGTGTTAGATATTATTTCTTAGTAAATAAGTTATACATTTGTTTTTTTTTTTTAACTTCCCGCTGTATCCCGCATATAGCAGGGTAGGCAGAGGGAACCAGAGAACTTAGTGTTAAGACACTCCATTCTCTTTCAACATTTCCGTTCCCCACTTTTCGCCAAATTGAGGCATTGGGTGTTGAATGGCGGAACCCAAACATTTGTTTTTAGCATCCTTTTATTAGCTTGGTATATATGGTATAATATTTATGTATTTCTGTAACGGCAAGTCTAAACATGATTTTGACCAACTTTGAAACGTTGGATTAATTTGATCTTTTGTATACGTATCAAGGTCCGATGGCAATGCATGGAAATAAAAACTAAAAACCGCACTTCTATGTATTTTTTTTGAGTTTACAGTGGTATTTAACCTTGATTGATGCTTTAGAAGAATTTAAATATTACTATTATCAGAAAAATGCCTGTAAGGAATGAGGCTTTAAGACAAAAGAGGGTAGATCGTTATATAACGTCTCTCTACGAACGGCGCCATAATGGTGGCTGAAATCAAAGAATAGAGTGAATCTTACTGTAGGCTTCTTCTCAAAACAGTAAAACAAAGCGGCTGCTACGTCTGTCCTCGTTATTATTCCTAGGCTTTTTTCTTATAAAACATGTAACAAATCTTCAAACGACTTTCGTTATAGTTTAGATTTTTTCTGCAAAAATGTAATAATTGTTAACTTGCGTTAAAATTAAGTATGCTCTGTTTTTAGTTTAATACTGAAAGGTATTTCTAAATAACAAACAAAATAAGTTTTTAGATATTTTTCTTCAAATACAATTTTACAAAACAAGTCTGTTATTGTCTGTTATATGTTATTCGCAATAATAATTAATACAGTGGAAAATTATATATTACTTCAACAAAACAGGACCGTAGGGTAGAATTTGATAAAATTTAGTTTATAACAGGTAAAGTAAAATAAATACATATAAAAAATATTATTATTATGATATTTATATATTATATAATTGCCTCTGTTGAAATGCAACGCGGGCGGAAAGCGGCGAACGGAGTGTCTTGACACAAGATTCTCTTTACCCTGCTATGCGGGATAAAGCATGAAGCTAAAGGTGTTGAATTTGTCTTTAAAGTTCCTAGTTAGATTAATGTAAAATGTTGTACATGAAATTGGATTTTCACAGCGCATAGTTTATGCAATTAAAAATAAAAACGGTTCCTGCATTTTTGCGCTAAGGTACGGTACGGTAAGCGTTATTTACGGGGGTATTTTATGTAACACGAAATATTTACATATAATTAAAACTTTTATGATCCCATTAAATGTGAGTTTAGTTGTAGCGTAGCGTTTTAAAGAATTAATGACTTTTTAAAGCATTCGCGGCGTTGAAGGAATGGTGAATTTAAACTAGTTGATTGCAACAAATTACAAGCGAGCACTGTTGAATAAATTGTGTATATTACTTTGTAAAAGATAGTAAAAGAAACTTTTTGTCTTTAATTTAACTATTTTTTTTCTTGGTATCCTGATTATCCCAGCAAAGGTATCAAAGGTTCATAATATGAATGTATTGCATAATTTTCTTCACAGGATAGATAGGTATAAGCTAATAAACGCGTGTTAAATAATATTTGTTTTGTCAGTGATAAATGTATACGAAATATTTCTAAATAGATGAAAAAGAGGAATAAAATGATCTTCAGTAAGTCCTTTTTGTGCATTACGCAATATAAGAGAGATTGAGTATATAAACCAATGTAATTTAAAAAAAAAGCACAAAGAAATCTTTATAAGTTCTTTAGCGAAACGATGTTATAAGTAAAAGTTAGTGTAGAAATAAATTCAAGCGTTCCACGGGGATTCAGAGAAAAGTTTTCTTAAAATACGTGAGATTTACGATTAGGTGTAAAACCGTTTTTGGTTGAATTAGTTCTCAAGTTATGAATAACGGTCCAAGTTGCAGCGCTTGGTTTACGATCCTCCCCGGGCTTGATGAACTTGAATAGCGATATAACGTTTATTGCCCCACTATATTATAGTAGCGACGTAAAATATCAGTTTCTATATTAAAGTTAGAATAGTGAAGTATTAGATTATATAATATTCTTATATATATTCTATATATAAGAATATTATATAATCTAATACTATATAATATTGATATTTTCTTATGTTTGGTGGTAGGAGGTTCGTCCTCCGTCTGGCTCGCGACCACTATCATGTCAAAGACGAACCGCCAAATATCTTATGATGTGTTCCGGTTCGATGGCATGTAAGCCAGGTTTTCCCCTTTCCCACACATCCTTTCCCCAAAATGTGGTGGTTCCGATAGCGGACTACTACATTATCCTCCCTTTCCATCTGTATCCTCTAGGTTGGCAACGCATCTAGTACATCTCTTGTGTTGTAGATGTTCATGGGCGAAGGTAACCACTTACCATCAGGCGGTCCTTCTGCTCGTTTGCCATCCGGTATCCATAAAAAAAAAAAAAAAAAAGTTGAAAATTTTTAATTAATGACCGATTTCTAAAAAAGGGCTCTCAATTCAACTGTTTTTATTGAGTGAACCAATATTGATAATTCTTTCTTTAGCTCTAGCTAGCTGTCATAGCTAGTAACTCCATTTAAGTTTTGTTATAATCTGATGATTAGTTTTTGAGTTATTCGTAACAATCTTAAATTTTAGTGCATTTTATTATAGTCAAAACATATTTTGTTATAAGATTGTGACAATTATTATTGATTGATTGATTATTGACAATTTATATTTATATGTATTAATCTACAACATTTATTACAACATTGAAAAAAGAATTCTAAGATTATATTACAAACAATCGCCGGGACACATTCATTTTTGGGCTATTTAAGGGATATTGCGTGTTAATTGACGGAACTTAACCCCTGATTGTCTAATTCGAAAACGAATGTCCTATTCTTTAAAGGTAAATGACCCCATTAGTGAAAAGTAAACCCACAAACATTGTACGCAGCCACTACGGCGGTTAGTTCATGGTTAATTTATAATTTAAATAAAAACTGTTTTATTTTGTTAATAAAATAGTATATTATAAATTACTTGCCGGTTCTTCTCAGCAGAACTCTCTTCCGCCAGTGGTAGCTTACGTTAGGACTGAAACTACTGACAACTTTTTTTAATTGACGATTTGAAAGTGCTTGCAATATACAATTTGAATAAAGAATATTTTCATTTTGATTTTGACTTAGTCTAGACTTAGATATTATCTCTATTATACTTTTTTGTATTAAAAAACTGTAATTGCAGTATTTGATATAGTGTATACACGTAAAAGCTTCATGCTTAGTCAAAATAAGCGTAAAGCGCTCATCACACATGGATGCGGTTCGACACTTACCGTGAAACGGCTTGAAAGAGTAAGTTAAAATTCACTTCATTTGAGTTTATTGGCTGGCAAATTTCCATGTAAAGCCGGCTTTTAATTAAGACAAAGTATAACGAGGCCTGATTATCATATAATGAAACAAAATTATAGCGCCGCCTTCTTCCTATATTGTATACCTACATGTCCTCATGTTTCCAGTCGGAAGCGTGTTGAGTTTTGTTATGTTGAAAATATGTTATATGTTTGCATATAAAAATGATTAAAATTCTATTTAAGTAAAAAGATTTTATATATTTCTAAAATGATTGAATTTGAGAGAATAAAAAAACGATGTCTATTTTTATATCCGTTTTAGCTGCTTTAGTTTTATTTTTAACGAAGTAAAATTATTATCATATAGTATAAGAAGTTAAAATACTAAAATTATTATTTGACGTATATTGTATCGTCAATTAAAAAGAACTTAGACATTTATTCTCTTATTAACTGCTCACATGAATATTATACGTAATAGGTGGAGTAATCGATGCCGTAATAGGAGCATCTGGTACCATCTGCATTATATTTAGCTCTATTTTTATCTATATCATAATCACTTGATTATTTGAAATAAAAACCGATGCATCATCCGAATATAATTTTATTAAAAATCTATACATTTATATATAAATACAATTATATGTCACAATTTTTATACTGTAATACCCTTAGAGGTTAAACGCGTTCACATAACACACGTGGCTGCCTTTTAACACTAAGCGAGAAAAGACTTTGATGAGTATGCCCGTGCCGGCACTGAATTTTCTGAATTCATTAGCTCGAGAATTTTCACGTAAGCGGGCCTTCATTAAGAGGTATTACGCCAGCACATATTCAGTTTTGTGCTACGCTCTTCCCATTTAAATTTTACGTTGGCCTTTGCTTTTTACCTTTTTTTACAATTATAGTTTCGTTTTAACTATTCGATTTAATTAAGCTTTTGGGTTTTAGTATGTTTTCGATTAAATAGTTTATATTCATTGGCGTGAAAACTGATCGTAATTTTTAAAGGATTTAGTGAAGTGCTCTTAATTATTTTGCGATAATTTAAATACATTTTTAAGCTATCATGTTTTATTATTGCTATTATTGGTATTTAATACTCGATAAAACGTCCGTCGTGCGCCTGTAAGCGCGACAGGTTGTGGGTTCGATTCCCACTCCAAGAAATGTAAATTTTAATATTTTCTTTTCCTGGGTTTGGTAACAAGGCAAAGCGCGGCGTTGAGTTCCGCTACTCAGTACGCAATGCCTCATTTCACTGGAAAGTGGGGAACGAAATTGTTGAAAGAGAATAGAGTATCTTAATAGTAGGTTCTCTGGTTCCGTCTGCCTATCCTTCTACTCGTATATACGAGATATAGCGTTAAAAAAAACTTGATATTATACAATCAAATTATACATTTGCATTCTTTTTTAGGACAATGCTTATAGTTGTTAAAAAAATATATTACTGCGATCTAATTAAATAAAGGTTAGTTTTTAGGTAAAACACTGCAATATAGAGATGCGAACAAATATATTGACATTTTACTAAACATTAGATTTACTAGGATTTGTGTTAAAATTGAATTTAGGGATAATTTTCCTTTTGTTCTAGCTCTTTAACAGAGATTGCATGAAAATGTTTTTGTAAATAGTTATTGTAAACTATATTATGGGAACAACAATATGCTTAATATGAACACACGAACAAGGACAAAGAGATGGTATCGAGGCGTAGTTCCGTGATAGAGCCGGAATGTGAGCATGTTAAAAACACATCGCTTTTGTTCTATCCACGCAGACTGTAAAATAAAAATGGACATCAATTTTTATTTTGTTCTCAACATTTGTATTAAATTTCATTGTTTAAAATGTTTCTCTTTTAACTCTTTCTGTATTTTTAAATTTTTTACCTGGTTTTTTACAAGGTAACTGAACAACAATAAAAATAATATAAATTGTATTTGTTTCACAAATGTTATTTAATTTAAAAAATGTCGCCAATACCCTGTTATTAAGCGATTTAATTATACGATAATGATCTTGAACTTAAATATATTGCTCGCACGCGAGGGGTATGTCGGTACTAGGGTTCCGTAATCACGGATATATATTTTTAATGGTTTTAAAGTAATAGAGTTTCCATTTATTTTTATTTTCTACGTGAAACATATAGTAAAAAAGATACTACTAGTATATGCACATGTGAATCATAATTTCATACGAAAATTTGGCACCATGTACTACAGCCAATGTACAATCAACTATGTCATAACAGGCCATTAATCTGAGTTACTACGTACATGGAGTATAATATTAAAGGTGAGGAAGAATGAAATATCAGTGAAGTACTCAAAAACGAATGAAAGTGTAGTTATTGTGATTAACAAATTAATTTTCTGTTGGTAGTAACATAAGTTATTGTTTCAAAGTACACCTTTTTACTACAGACTCGACAGACAAAAATTACAATGCTATTACAAAAAAATAATAAAAGACTTAATATATAGTTACTTCAGGAAGAAATATTATCTTTAATAATTAAATATTATCTTTATTTAACTTCTAATAAAGTAAATTGCGACCTTTCGACATTTTCTTATTTTGATGGCATTTAACAAAATTCTTTTGATCAGTATTCAATACCTTACGAAATCTTATTTATTTTTTCTTAGAGACTTAACCGAGAATATGCGCTAGAAACCGGTGGTTGTACGAATATATCGCGTGACCTGACTTTATTATTACACACGTTCGTAGGGTGTGTACTGTGTAGTTCATGGTCGATGGCCACAGCTTGCTATTTAGTTGATTGTATAAAATAATAGGGGAGATATTTATAATCAGTTGTACATTAAAACTTGCATTTAATAAAAAAAATGCAATTACTCATCAATGATAACAATTGATTGACGCCATCGTGGTGGTATGGGTTAGCGTCTTACTGTAAACGCAGAAGGTTGTGAATCAAACATTCCCAAAGATTACCATTTCAAGGTGAACAAATACTTTGAACTTACCAATGAGCTGACCAGGACTAGGTTTTTTAGTTAATTTAAACGCGGTAGAAGTACGCGCGAGAGGTATAACAGCAAAATCTCTCTATAATCTACTAAAAAACCTCGGCCTTTCTAGAACTATCATCAGATCATTTTTAGCATGTATTTCGAAGACGGCATGAGTAGAATCTTTTAAAATATGGTTAGGTAGAGAGAGGAACATGGACAGTTGAGGTGAACGTTAATGCGTATTTTAAAGGGGCACCTTAAACCTATACTTCGATCGTAAGTCCTAGGCACTCCCTCAACTCCTCTCTGCGAAGGGCCTGGCAACCGCACGGTGAATCCACGGATTGCTAAGCAGTTTCTTATTGTCATTTCCCTCTCGGATTCTTTTCTGTATTATTGTCGTTTCCCTGTTCGGATCGGAGCAAAAGACGCGGCGTTGAGTTTCGTTACTTAAAAAACAAGTTCTCGACATCAAGATATTGTAGTACCCTGTTATGATTTGAAAGTTTCTCTGTCTATCCTGCTATGCGGGAAACGCGTGACGGTGCAAAACAGATAACAATTAAGTCTGATATAAACTATGGTATAATTATTTATTATTCTGAATAAACTACATTTTCATTACTTGTTTTTATAATGTTATATTTTTAATAACTATTCTAAGTTGCTATAAAAATATGAAGAACGTAATATTCTATCAATTTAAAGTTTATTAGTTAATATTCGACACAAATTGGACGATCCAATATGTCCTCATATTATGAGTCGTTTAAAAACATACTTCCTTCTATTTATCACTGAGGCTGCGCCATCTGGTGTGTCAAGCCAACATGATTATAACCTTTGCAAAAATATAATTAATACCTTAATTTACTTGAACACCATGTATTTACTCGTATGAGATACCTCGTATACGAATTTCGTTAATAAACAAAAAGGATAACACAATAACATTTCTCATAACATATTGTATTTTTGTTCCAGGTGAGTGGTCGTGAGCATCCGCGCGTTTGCCTCGCACAGGTGACAAATAGACGAGATCTGGGGATTATTGGATGATTTTATATACGGGTGAAATGTTTTCTGTTTCGTACGTTGCGCTTCAATTTATGTTTTAAAAGATATATAAGCGTATGCGGTTATAAATAGACGATCAAAGGAGTAGGAGTGGGAGTGTCAAAGGGCGTCGTGTCACGGTTACGGTGAAGATCTTGTGAAACCTAATTATCTAGTATGTTTTCCTTTGTGTATCCTTATTCATGTTTTATATATGAGACCATCGTGTTTCAGTGGGACAGAGTCTGAACGTAAATGTTAGCTGGATGAGTTTCGATTCCAACACGGTAAATAATACTTACTTACTTAGCTTTACGCTTTGTCCTTAGCGGGGAAGTCAGACAGAACAGAGCGCCAAGCGCTACGGTCCCTGCGTACCTCTTTCGCATCGTCCATATTAATTAACCTCTTCATACATGCCCTCCAGGGGCCTTCATGCTTTTGACGTGACCTTCCTCCAGTATCATTGCTACTGTGTTCTCGAAGGTCAATTGAGTTCTCCCCTACCTCTCTCGCCACTCACCTTTGCTTCATATATCTTTCTCACCATTCTATCATCTCTCATCCTCTCGACGGGTCCAAACCACCTGAGCACGTTCTTTTTCATTCTTACTATAGCATTCTCGCTAATACCTGTCTTTCTAAGTATCTCTTCGTTGCGGATTAGGTCAGTCAAGCTGACTCTTCATATTCTCCGAAGAGATCGCATCTCTACGTGGAATAATTATATTTTAATTATATACGAGTAAAGAATGGCGTTGACTTTCGCCACTCAAGACGCGTCTTGATATTAGGTTTTTTAATAAAATATTGAGATGCTAAATATTAATTTAAATCGAAAGAAATATGTATTTCAGCATAGATTGACCTGCTATAGTCGATTGATAAATGAAAAAAAAAACATGCCTTGACGATTTTTTTCAACGTTTACAAAACGGAGACTACAACTGAATATTAAGTAAAATTAATTAGCAGCCTTCTCCTTTTAGAATTACTTTGAATAAATTACTTAATACTGTTTGAGTTTTCAAGTAAACTGTGAAAATTAAGAATTTTATCTTCGTTTGCTTTATAAATGATTTTTGAGTTCATAAACGGGTATACGGATAGTAAGATCACAATGTTTTTATTTATTCTTTGTTTTAGGTTTATATTATCTGCTTTTTTCGGAATGGATAAAATAGATTTAGTAAATATCCTCTAACGCCTACACCTTCTATACCTTTCTAAAGACGTTATTTTGGAATCGGAGCTTAGTATCAGTTTTGTCTATGAAAACGATTTAATGTTTTTGAGTAAGACTCAACTCTACTCTCAACTCTACACACGCGTAGGATAAGAGAAATATTATATTCAACTTATTTTTTTGCTATCATAAATTTATTGTCAAAAGTTATTGTAACAAGCGTATGAAAGTTTCGTCATAGTTCGATATAAACATATATATTAATTAGATAGAGCGTTTGGGCAGATTCCAACAGTCGCAGATTCGAATCCTTCTATAGTAGATTTTTTTATACATTTCTAAAATGTTTCCTTTATATATATGCTTATTTAATCATATATCTGCTTGTTTCATATATTTCTACGTTACTAGCAGTTTTGCCACGATAGTGATATAACAAGATAGATTTTAAAATCAATCAATCTCAACGCCTGGATGATTTTAAATCTCGATTAGAACGAGCCGTTTTTTAAAACGATCGGGAGTTAAAAAAAGTTTTTCCACCGTTTCCTGTGCAGTATTGTGGAAGCAATCAATGTGTTCCGGTTTTATGAAACCGAATATTGGCCCGTCGGCTGTCCGTGACTTCGGATATCCTAACAATGAAATATAAATAACTATGGAGTAAATATATACGTTTTATCCACAGCAAAAATATCTATTATTATTATTTTCTTTATTTATAATATTTGTCAAAGTGAGTCACTTTGGTGGTTATAAAGGAACATAATATCGCAATTTTAATGTTATATAAACTTTCTATATACAAAAAAATCGCCTCGAATTTGGTTTATATCACCCATACCGATGGGTTGCGCTCCAATTATTATCATCTGATATCTAAATTTATTTTACTTACATTTTCCTTTATATTAAGATAGGCAAAAATAGGCTAGTGTCAAAACACTCTGTTTTCCACTTTTCGCCAGAATTTGAGGCTTATCGAATGGCACCACTTAACACTACCCTATGTTTTACCGACGTGGGAAAATAAAATATCCTTCACCCAATTGGGACTAGAACCCACAACTACCGTCCTACAACCAGACGCTGTCCCACTATTATATTATAATTTCAAATGTTATATTATATATACATATATCGTCATATCAAAATACAGAGTTATTATGAAAATACAACGTTTTTTTTTGTATATTCTGTCTCAGCTGGCCTCATATGGTGTAAAGTACTTACAACTTATTAATATGTGGTTCGCAGATGATTGTGACTTTCAATCAACTGACAAACTGCTGTCCAATGGACGTTTCGAAATATATAATATGTGTATCAATGATACAAAAGCTTCAATTTTTTTAACTTATTATTCACTGGGTACCTAAATATGTAAAAAATATAACATAGCCTAGCTATTTACTATTTACATATTTAAGCCGGTTTAGTATTCGTAGAGAAAGGCCTTTTAGTATAATAAGTCTCTATAACTTAGCTTTGTCTGTCAAGATTTCCATTTCGTCCAGTTGTTGATGAGATTGTATTGTCTTTTGGAACCTTGGTACATTATACATTGGAATATTCTAAGAGAATTTTGATCAGGCTACATCAGCAGCCTCTATATAGTTTTCTCCATCAATAATGTAATAGCTGTTTATTTTCTCACTCTTTTTTTTAAGTATTATCACACACTCAGATTAGGAAAAATATTTAAAAAATGTATAAAATTTTGAACATAACAGGTTTTGAACCTGCACCTTTTGGAACCCGTCCAAGCACTCCAGCCATTAAGCTCCACGTTTTTATTGAGCTGCGTCGAAATTTTTATTACAACGGACTATTCTTATAATTTCAGTAAGGCAATAATTTTTAAATTTCTGCAAAAATCCTCTTTGAATTGCAATTTTGCATAGAATATCCGACCGTTTTCATTTAAATTCAGGGCTTTTTGGTACTTGAATCGAATTCATCTCCATGTTTTAAATTCTAACACATTTTTGAGATTGATATTTAAATAATCTTACATGAATACATACGAGTGTATTTAAACAAGTATTATGACATTTTTAATTAATGTGTCAGGGTCACTTTTTATGTCATGCAAGAATTTTGTAAATGTAATACTAGAATCTGCCGATGTGGTTCCTACCGACGTCTTTTAATCAACGTAATATGACATACTGATGACGGCCGTTTGAAACGACGAATATTTGAGTTGAAATCAAAGTAAAAGTTCTTTTGAAAATTTAACTTTACTAACGAGATGGTAGCATTTAATTTAAAATATTGAAGACATAGCACATTTATTATGAACAGTGTTTAAGGAATATTTTATGGGAATTTTTATGTCTTACAAAATTCATATATGAAGTAATGTTATAAAATATTAATAACGTCTTTTAAGTTTTATTCAGTCTTAGTATATCTATACTGTTACAAATTCTAAAAGAAAACTTTACTAAATTCTATAATATTTTAAAAATACGTAGCGATTGCAGAGTTATTACAATCCTAGAACGTACTCATAAAATTCTAATCCCAAGTCACCTTTTTATTAAAAGCCTTGTGAAAGTAATAAAAAATTCTGGTTATAAAAGGAAGGATATAGAGTATTTTGAAACTCCATTTCGTGTTCCGTAATATCGTCGAACCAATCACACTGCTACCAGACAATTCAATCAGCGGAACGACGACTGATGTAGACCTGGACCTGACGTTTTTCGCTATTCAATATATCGTATTTTTAAATGCATTTCTTGCTTCATTATTACTACATGTATTAAATATTATGATATTTTTGTAGAATATTACACAGTCTTATTGTTGTAGTAGAAACACCTTGTAGAATGGTTATAAAATAAAATTTTATCCTGAAGGAAATATTGTTATTTAAATTATTTTAAGGTTTTGGGCATTCACCACATATTAGGATAGCCAGAAGGAACCTAGTGTCATGACACTCCGCTCTCCAATTTCCACCCGAAGACGTCATTCTATTTCATTATGTTCTTTATTCTTTATATATCTTTTCCCAACCTGTTATATGAAAAATGAAAAACTAACAATTCAATAAACAGTTGAGACAAAACAAATATTGGTATCCATACGTAATAAAAAATCATATATTTATTTAAAACAGAATAACAATGATTCTTGTTACATATTTATAAACATAAAAGAGCCAGCGGATATCAAATTAAAGTAAAATTTATATGGTCGACGTGTATTCGGCACATGATATGAAACCAGCGTTTCACACAATGCAAACATAATAAAATTTTTCCAATTAAAAGTTTGGACGTAAAACACATGTTTTTATAAAAATACGTGAATTGTCCAATAAAATACTAATTTGATGCAAAATTACTTTTTTAATAAGACAATAAATTTTGTGATTGAATTTTATTTTTTAGATATTTAAAGACAAAACCAATGATGCTATCGTGGTGCAGTAGGACGTCTGATAGTAAAGAGTCAAGCGTGAGTTCAATCCTTATTCGGGGATTGATAATATTTAAATTAATTTTATTTCTCACTCTGTTTAGAGAACCCGCGTGAGCCCGTGCATTGAATTCCGCCACTTAACACGCAATGGTTGGAACGGTAGGTTTTCTCTGACAATCCTGACTTCCCTGCTATGATTTTTTTTTTGTATTTAAAGATTTTTATCAATTATACTGTATCTTTCAATAAAGTTGGCATGGCATTGGTCAGTCACACAAGCAGTATCTTCAAGTGTATCACGCATATAATGCGGAAGATGATAATGATGATGATAATGAAGATAACCAAAAAAAAAAACTATTAATAAATAAGAGAGAGTTAAAAAATCGGTATTGAGATGTATGAAATAAGTGCAATAAGTCCATTACAAGCTTGCCTCCTCATCAGTACGTAGAGCACGAGCCTCAATGTTTATGACGGCCATTAAACCGCTTTCTGTTCTCAATCATTCATTCAACTCCCACTTCACTGAGAGTGGAGGGCGGCACACCCTATCACAATTTCATTTCAGAAAACACTAGAGTTGCCTGATCGTAAAATTGACACGTATTTTGTACCAAAGGAAAGATACGTTGATTGTGTATTGTGCTGCTAAATGAATTGTAGTTTTGTACGGTATAGTAAAGACAGTTGTTACATTTTTCTATGAACTTTGTTGGAGAATTGTCTTTAGTTCTATATATTAAAAGATTTTGTTTTATAAGTAATAATAATATAGATAATAATTTTATAAAAAAATATATAGATATTTTTAATATATCTAAAACGTTAAAATTAAACCTGTCTGTAACGCCCGTCGTGGCGCAAAGGTACAAGCGTATGACTGTAAACGCGAGAGGTTGTGGGATTGATTCCCACTCCAGGAAATGGAATTTTTCATTTCCTGGGTTTGATACGAAGGCAAAGCGCGGCGTTGAGTTTCGCCACTCAGCACGCAATGCCTCAATTCGACGGAAAGTGGGGATCGGAGTGTCTTAACACTAGGTTCCCTCTGCCTACCCTGCTATATGCGGGATACAACGTGAAGCTATGTATATATGTGTTAATATTAAGAATTTCAGAAGTTTTAATGCAAACCATTCTAATCACATATAAATATAGAACTATTCGTAAATTTAAAAACAACAACCTAATTACCATACCATTACTGTTAAAGTATAAGTTTCATCTCATTACATTGTGAATATTTACATCAATGAATATTACAAACTTCAGCATATTTTATGTTTTCATCGTGTCATTGTCATGTGTACTTGTGTAGGTTATGTGTGCGTGGGAAATATGAACGTTTTTCGTCTATTTTGCGACAGTGCGCTCATCACGGGCTGACACTAATTGCTCAATCTATTGCGTTTTGATGTGTTTGCATAACGAATGTTTTATTTCCATTATGTTTCACTAGCTTTTTATAGATATTCTGTTTTAGTGAGCCATCAAAAACTTAACCCTTTTAGGCACTCATTTGTATTCTATGTTTTAATATTCATAGCTTATGTATGTGAACCCGTTTAGTTGTTGTAATTTTTTTTTTTTAATAAATAGTACACAGTATATATTCAGTATGTTAGTCCATAGCGGGTTCAATTTTTAGTATCTTATTTGAGGCTACACTATTTATTGTCTGTCTTTATGTGTAGCTTTCTTTGCGTTAAAATATCTAAATCTACATTCACTAATAATATATTATTTTTTAGTTTATTTGCTTCAGACAAATAGTAAAAATATTAACATAATGTATGTATGTAATAATATACATATATGTGTAACCATACAAGAAAAACATTTTGATTTAGATAAAAATATATCCTAAGAGGGATTTGAATTGACAACTATCGTATTCACATATGTTCCTACAGCACCATTGGTGCTACATAATTAGTTCCAGAACAAATTATCTAAAACAAAGCATTATATACCTAATTAAATTTAAAGCGCTGTTAATTTCGAATGTCACAGTTTAGATGCATTTGACGTCCATCTCATTAATGAAGCTTATGAAACCACAATGAGGCACATAACAGATAGGCGGCAGATAACCATATAAATTAACAATGTTACATGATTTTTACTGAAAATGTATGGTAAATACATTTATTTTATTAGTGTCATTAATGATCGTTGGTAATTGATGATCGATATAAATAATAAACATATTTGGCGGTAAAACGATATACTATTTGAATTTTAATCAATTCTTATCTATCTATCCTGTCGTGGCGCAGAGGCACAAGCGTGCGAAGCGTGAAACGCGACAGGTTGTGGGTTCGATTCTCACTCCAGGAAATGTAAAATTTAGTATTTTCATTTCTTGGATTTGGTAACAAGGAAAAGTGCGGAGTTGAGTTCCGCCACTCAACACGCAATGCTTCAATTCGGCGGAAAGTGGGGAACGGAATTGATGAAAGACTTAACATTAAGTTCTCTGGTTCCCTCTGCCTACCCCGCTACATGCGGGATACAGCGTGAAGTTCAAAAAAAAAAGATCTATATACCTATAATTAAAAAATATATACTTGTTATTTTCATGTCTTTTAAGCCTACTCCATTGTGTTTTTGTTGTAGCAATAGTAGAATACAGTCTGCAATGCTCCAGGCGAGGTGCCGGCAATCAAAATCATGACATGGTACCGGGTGGTAGTCGGGTCGTATACATTTGCTTTCTTTATGACACACATTCATCAGATTTCTTGGGAAAATTGTGCAGTGGCTGAAAGAGAAATGCTACACAAATGACCAAACCTATTACAAACATGGTCTGCATACCACAAAGAAAAGGAATTAGTATTCCTTTTCTTTGTGGTCATATCATAGTTGATGTGATATTTTGTATCCCTATGGATCAAAAACATGGTTTCCCACCAGGTTCTCGCATGCCCGGTTATGAAAGAAAAACCCTAAAAACACATAAAAAGCATACAAATATATTAACTTACGAATTAGGAACATAATACCTAAATTCATTCTGACGTACTTCACCATAGCGCACATGAGTAGTGCTATTATTACTGCCCACGCTAACTGTAATTGAATGCCGTGTGTGAAACAAATAAGGCACCTGATTCATTGGGTCTAGACGCAGCTATCGATTTGTGTTATTCAGGGCTCTGTTCGAGGGATAATTTGCTGACTCACTTTGTCCCCTCTGGTTATTAATAGCAATTTTCATGGAATTATATTTTTAGGGAACTTTAATGAATTACTACCTAACTAACATTATTTTAAATTACTGATATTTTCATTCCAAGCTATTGTATTTAAATGTTAAATAGTATAAAATAATTGAATATGTATATTTAATTTCTTATTCAAATAAAGAAACGTAAAATCTTTGACGCATAGCTATATTTTACTGTAAATAGTATGTGGTTAACTTCGCTTTATAAATTTAATTGAAATTCATACATGAATAACAAGTTAACATTTAATAACAGCTTTTGTAAGCTTTCAAAGCTTTCAGAGCCTTAATTAATACGTTCGCATTAAATGTATTTGAAACATTGCATTTGAAATTCGTATGTAGCAGAATGCGAGAAGAGCATTGCGCAGTGGTGCGTTCATGCACGAGTAATAGATGGACACAACCAATAATTAATAAGCGGTTCCGCTAATCGGTACGATTTCAGGAACTTACTGACGCTAATGTATTTATTAGAACTAGATGCCATGTTTACGCGTTGTTTTGGCAACGGATATATAATTTTACATATCAGTATGTCAAACCGACGGTAGTTTGTGTAAAATTTATTTTATTGATATGATGTACTTCTATTATCCTTACTAATATTATAAATGCGAAAGTAACTCTTTCTGTCGGTCTGTCTGTCTGTCTGTTGCGCTTTCACGCCTAAACCACTGAACCGATTTTGATGAAATTCGGTATGAAGATAGAACTAAACTTGGGAAAGGACATAGGATACTTTTTATAGCGAAAAAAATGATAGAGGGGGTTGAAATAGGGGATGAAAGTTTGTATGGAAGTTCCTTATTGTCAAACAAAAAATCATGTAAGATTGTTTAACTGTTTACAAGGTCTAGACTATTTGTCAAATAGTCTAGACCTTGGGAAAGACTATAGGATACTCCTTATCATATCGCGCGATATAACCGAAATTCACGCGGGCGAAGCCGCGGACGGAAAGCTAGTATTATTATAAATACTAATGGTTTCCTGTAGTTGTTCCGTATATACTTTAACTGTGCCATATTTCGCCCATCTCCGTTCGCACAAAAAATATTTTTGTAAAAAATTTTTCTTTACGTATTAATATAATGATTAAGAACTCAATGTACCGAATTTAGATGAATAAAGGAAACGGGAGTGTTTTACAACTCCTAGTTGTCTCTCTGAATCACCTGTTATGCTGGAAAAAGCGTGAAGCTGCTATCTAGTACTTAAAGTACATAGACATTAGTGCATACACTATTTGGAAGATTTAGACATTACTAGTGTTCCCTTTGTAGCGTTAACAACGCGTTGTCTTTAGTAATGTATATGTCACTTTATATAAACGTGAATGTCAAACCATGGTAGTGTGTGTAACATTTATTTTTTTAATTTAATACACTTTTTAAGCATTATTTTTAAAAAAGTTATCATTCTCCACTCCTTCTCTATATAAACTACATGTGTGCCAAATTTCATACTCCTCTGTCCGCGTATCTTTCGTAAAAAGGGGTCCAAAGTTTTTGCATCATCTATTTTTATTATATAGATTTAATTAAAGTTATTGTTGATATTGAATGGTTATGGTTGTTGCGTATAAATTGAATCGTGTAATTTCCTGTTTTGCCACATTGAGAATAAAATAATGTTAGTTATTTTATGTAATATATTAAATTATCCTTTTCTCTTTATAGGAAATGATGTTGGGCTTACTTGTCAGAAATTATCAGGGGAACGGGAGTTGAGAACTTTGTCATGTTCCATTTTTACGTTTTTATACTAGGCTTTTGTACTTATTTATTTGATTTTTTGTGTTTCTATACACGAAATATTTAAAAGTTTTAATAATTTTACTAAATATAACTTAATTATTTCTTTTTCATCTTCTTTATTTTTTAGTTTCACGCTGTATACCGTATATACCAGGGTAGGCAGAGTGAACCTGAGAATCTAGTGTTAAGATACTCCATTTTCTTACAACAATTCCGTTCCCCATTTTCCGCCGAATTGAGGCATTGCACGCTGAGTGGCGGAACTCAACGCCGCGCTTTGCCTTGTTACCAAATCCAAGAAAAGAAAATATTAAACTTTACATTTTCTGGAGAGGAAATCGAACCGACGACCTGTCGCGTCTACAGTCGCACGCTTGTGCCTCTGCGCCACGACGAGTATTGTTCTTCATCTTTCTTTCCAATATGCAAAATAATAAATTTTAAGGTAGTATAGTAAGTTCTCTTCGAAATTTTCTAAAAAGCTCTAACTTTAATGCAGGTTCCTATTAAGAAAATTAGTTTATTAAAGTTTTTAATATAAGACGATCTATAGTAATACGGCCAGCAATATTAAAATAGATGTGAAGGGTGTTAATCACATTACACACGGTATGATCGTGTCTAATATGATTATACGGTACATAACTGAGAGGATACATCGAAAGCTTAATGAGTAGAGTGCCTCCACTACTTTCAGTTAATTGCGTAATGGATAGCGAAACATTTTTAACTTTACATTCTCTAACGGAATTTTTAAACAAATGGTTTTTAACTTTAACAAGGATTTATAAAAACTTTTCTCTAATTTACTTTATCCTTACTAATATTATAAATGCAAAAGTAACTCTGTCTGTCTGTCTGTCTGTTTGTTACGCTTTCACGCCTAAACCACTGAACCGATTTTGATGAAATTCGGTAGGAAGATAAAACTGTACTTGGGAAAGGACATAGAATACTTTTTATCGCGTAAAAAATGATAGAAGGGGACGAAATAGACGATGAAAGCTTGTATGGAAGTTCCTTATTGTCAAACATAAAATCATGTAAAATTGTTCAACTGTTTACAACTTTCACACCTAAACCACTTAACCAATTTTGACAAATAGTCTAGACCTTGGGAAAGACTATAGGATACTCCTTATCATATCGCGCGATATAACCGAATTTCCCGCGGGCGAAGCCGCGGGCGGAAAGCTAGTTTAATATATATTGAAATAGAATTTTTTGAATATTATTTCATTATCGGGTCATCAAGACGCAGTGTAGTGACTGTAATTGATAATGGAAAATTCCAAAATTCCATAGTGAAATTACTAAATACCTTCACATCTTATACTGGCTTCCCTAAATATACCGGCTTCTCTAAAAATGACCACCTTCTCTAAATATATGTACCAACTTCCCTAAACATATCGGCCTCTCTAAATTTGTCGGCTTGCCTAACTAAAATTTTCACCCCTCACCACTGTAGGGCAGTTAAAGAGAACTTAGGGTCAAATGACTCCATTCGCCACCTATTTACTAAGAAACAATGCATTTTTAATATTTTACTATCCTAAACCGTTATATATCTACAATAAGTTTTCTACCCCTTCTATTTTGCATTTAATATGATCCTTTATGAGCTTAGCTGGCATATACTCTTGAAAGCTGATGACACGTGAAACGTGACATCTCAACAGTAATAATTACGTTGTCTTGTTACGTAGCTTTAGCGGTAGAAGCTGCATCTTGTGATTATTAATTATTTGAACTAGTAAGCCGTTTGACTGGTTGCCTTAGCAACATGTATTTATGGTATAATAAATGTAATATTTATTTTATTAATTTAAAAAATATTTTTATTTTTTTTGTTTTATTAATAAAAATATATTGACTTTCGGCACTCTTTCTGTATTAAACTTTATATGAAAAAACTAGAAGCTTTCTCATTAAGTTATACAAAATAGCTTTTATGTAGAAAATATTTTATTACATTAATTACAGTACAGTGTCGAGACGAGAACCTTCAAAATAAATGTTACCTAGTGGAAATTTTTTTTTTTTTTAATTTTTTGACTTCATATAAATTTTAGTACTTAACATCTGTATGGCTTAAAGTTATAACAATGCATACTAAGGAAAATTAAACATTAACATTTACCACCACTCTCGTATTAGGTTTTCAAAAGTTTTAAAAGTTGCGAGATCCGTAGTTGCTTTTGTTCTAAGCATATTATATTCAAAATATGTGTCGGAGATAGTAGGCAATTGGCCATGAACTCTGCTACTGATTTCAGAGAGAGGCATCGTTTAACATACTACGAGAACATTACTAATATGGTCATACCGTGAGTAAACAGTTGGTACCCCATGCAAGTGAAAGATAATAACATTATTTCCATTTTATTACATTATTCGTATCTCTGAATACTGAAAACGATTATTATGCACAAATACAGAGAAACGGAGAGACAGTTCCGTGATGTTGCTCTACTGAACTTCGAAGTAGAATTCCCACCGTAGTTCAGATCAGTTCTTTACTTGGCGCCATTTATACTGGTGCTTCGAACGTGCCAGTAGAGCACAAATCACTTCCCCAATTTCACGTTGTATGGAGAACACACGAAGGAGGATTGTTCGGTAAAAAATAAACTAATTCATACTATGAGAAATTGCATGTTTAGAAAGATCCAGTAGTACCACACGACCTCCACCTATAACAAAATAAATATTTACAATTGATATATACACCGCGCAAAGGGTTAATAATGAAATGAAGTCATAAGAATTGCCACAGTAAAGCTCCTGCAGAATACAGCACGATTCTGTCATGACGCGCCAACTTAATTTTGACTCGGAAATAGTCCCTGTCGCTCCTTCCGTTTCATATTCAATTGACCATTTCATATGACATATATTACAAGATACTAAAATAATAAAGATATTGTGTTTTTTGGCTATAATATTCTTATATTATTATGTTATGTTATTCTAATGTAAATGTAAATATTTTGTCAGTGAAATATTTTTTGTGCGAAAGGGTAACAAATACGCATCCATCCTTTCACCCTATCACATTTATACTCGTAATATTAGAAGTATTAATTTCTCTAAGGCATTTAGGAAGATTGCTTTCATCAAAGCTAATGCGATGTTTTTGAAAATTTTCGAACATGGCTCGATTGATTAGAACATAAAAGTTTTCTAGTCTCGTGGTAAGCGCATTGCAGGGCCTGTTGACCTCTAAACTAATTTAGATCGCGTTAGATTGCGCTCGCACTGGATATTATACAATACTATCAAAGGCTTATAACATCCATGCATTACGTATATGATGCAGAGGATTAATTACTATTCGTTTATTTTTAACATACCCTCAAAGTATATAAGACAAAAAAGATAACAAGATTTCTGCTATAATTAAATACCAGTGTCCATCGTGCCATAGTGGGCCAGTATCTAATTGTACAGGGGATTATGAACCACAAAGCTTAGGTTTGAATTCAGTCCCTTAGCATACTCTAATATGAGCAAAACTTGGAGAAAGAAGTGCCTTAGTGCTAAGATCTTTTTGCCTCCTCTGCTACATGCGAGAGATATGTTAAGTTAGAAGAAGTTATTGAATTAGTGTCATTAACAAATTATATGTCGATAATGAAATCAATTTTACAATAGTGATAACAAAGATAAAATATAGTTATTGCGAAGGCAAAAAGGTCTTATGCCACGTTCTAGATTTTTTTCCGTAATTTCAATTTTGATAAAGATTGTGTGCTTTTTCAAGATTGTCAAAACTTTCGAGAGGTAGTAAAATAATAAGGTCCCAAAAGATTCCGAGATTCCCTTCGGTCCCTTTTAATGTCAATTCTGAATAATTTCTAATTTAACTTCAAAGAAATGTTTTAATTTTATAGGATTAAATACTTTGATAATGGAATCTTATATAACTTTATTATTAGCTAGATAACTTTTATTACTTCCTATGATATTGTGATAATCTTAACTTATCATATATTGTGTGAGGAAATTGCCACGAAGTGTGGTCTCTTTACTGGCTATTTATAAATCGTAGGGAAAATTGGCAAAAGTTACGTCTTATTTTTATAACATTTAAAATATAGATGTTTCTTTACTTTGATTACTGATCCAACAAGTTTTAAATACATTAATAAACTAAAATATTACCGAATTGTACGTTATATAAGGAACCTGCACTAGGTTTAATCCATACACTTGTATGAGTGCCGAAGAATAAAAGTATTTGCGTTCCTCGCATTCTTTGAGCAGGTCTTTTGTGTATTTTCTTGAAATTACTAGCAAATTTATTGAAAATTAGGAGCTTCATTATTTTAGAAGACATTTCTTTTCGCATTTCCCATTTAATTTAAATAAAATTATTATATAAATTAAATTAGAAAAAAAGGTAATTGAAATCTAAAACATTTTCCTTTTATAATATATGATGAAATGTTGAAATACATACAAAGCTTTATTTTATCCAACATTTTTGTTTACTCCTTCAATGACTTAAAAATATATTCCCAGCGCAATTTTATATTTTATCATCATATGAAATAGTTCTAGGAAGCCTAAACCCTATTATAGTATTTTTTATTGCTTTTAACACTGTCAGCTGCAGTGTCACAGTTTCGTAAGATTAAAAATATATAATAATCTATATAGATGATGTGCACTGAAGTTTTTACGCGAACCAATTTGCTTTGCAATCAAGTCGCCAATAGACGCTTTTACTTAGGTTTATTATATTCATAGTCACCGTCCGTCGGTCCGTTCGACGCGAAATTGCCAATTTCCTGGAAAGCTTTGCAACGCGATGCGATTTTGCGTTAATATACACACGGAACTTTGCAGCTTTATTTCCTAAACGCTTCTATTTGGTTTTCATGTTTAATTTTTGAATATAAATTTAAAAAAAATGATCCGTTAACTTTTAGTAAAACAAATACAATGATATTTACTTACGTATTTGGTGTATAGGTAATCGTGGGAGAATAAAATAAACAAACGAAGACCTTTTCTCTCATTAATATTCTGATTTTATTTGTATACAGATAACATGAGAACGTCACATGTCCTTGTTTGACATTACTATATATTCAGTGGTTTTGGGTTCGATTCTAATCAGGGAAAATATTTCTACTTAATTTGTTTCCATTAAACTAATGTCTAATATATAGACGCCTTCGTGGCGCAGTAGCACAAGCGTGCGACTGTAAACGCGACAAGTTGTGGGTTCGATTTCCACTCCAGGAAATGGAATTTTTCATTTCCTGGGCTTGGTAACAAGGCAAAGCGCGGCGTTGACTTCCGCCACTCAGCACGCAATACCTCAACTCGGTAGAAAGTGGGGAACGGTGTCCTAACACTATGTTCCCTCTGCCTACCCTGCTATATGCGGGATACAGCGTGAAGTAAGATATGTATGTATGTATTTATTAAACTAATGTATATAATGTAAACAAATAATGAAAAGCGACTTCAAGTAAAATGCACTAAAAAGTAATTATTACGAATAATTGAACAACTACTCATCATATCTTAAGTAAATTTTAACCGGATTATATCAGAAATACTAGCTATCGTATAAAAATAGTAATCAAAATTAGTGCACCCAGAATAAATTTCGTCTTTCTCTTCGTTTAGTCTTTCGTTTCCTAAATGCGTGATTAAAACTTTAAAAACTTCAAAAATATTTAATAAATAGCATTCTCTCTTGCCAAATGATTGTTCTTTGAAATGATCTTTGGGTAGCAGAATTTTTTAAAAATCTCTCTGCAGAGATGCTAACAATAAAAATAAGTTGTAACAAGCCGGATATAGAACGCATGGCTTAGCGAACAGAGTGATTTGACGGCTTCCAAGAGGCGTGGGTTCGAGTCTCGCTGCGTTCAAATTTTTATACGTTTTCTAAATAAAAATTTACAAATTATCAATAATTAGAATTGAGAATCTCCTCCTTATCCGAAGCCGATTAAAAAAGATAGTACAGTATAATTTAATTGCCGTGTCGATATAAATACAGCAATTGTAGACAGAACCCCTACAGAGGCTCTATGGGCCAACCCGATGACCCGCCCATGTTCATGGACGGAGAAGACTCCCATGGCCATAGGCCTAAGAGCCTGAAGCCATCACCCCTCCTCCCCAGGGAGGAGAGTGAAGACCCCCCATAAATACAGCATTTAAAACTTATATCAATAGATTACATTAATTAATATTGTAAAACTCAATTAAAAATCAACCGGTGTATAATTGAAATTAATAACCGGTATTTATTAACGTACCTCAAACAAACTCGTCACTGCATGAATTAAAACTATTAGCTACTTTTAATTATTTTAAACCAAAATAATAACAGAACATAATTAAAAATTGGTTCTTTAGTTAATACATCCGTATTTATTCATTATTTTTTATTGAGTAGCTTATACAGTTTATTCTATATATACTCGTAATATATGTTTTAATAAATATTTCAAGTGGGGAACGGAAATGTTGAAAGAGAACGGAGTGTCTTAACACTAGGTTCTCTGGTTCCCTCTGCCTACCCCGCTATATGCGAGATACAGCGTAAATAAAAAGAGAAGAAATAAAAAGATTTCATTAAACTTTTTTAAAGGTAGACTTCTGTTAGAACCTTATATTTAAAAGTACTAAGTCCGTTGACACATAATATATGCATTGCTTAGGAAAGTGTCATTAAAACAAAAGTGTGTGTGTCAAAAACTTCGTGTGTTAGTATTTTCTTTATTCATTTAAAGTTTTTCCAGTTCACACTTCTTTCCAAAGAAATTTTATCTATTACTGATATCATATTGCTCCCTTCGCATATTTTTTGTAAAAATGGGTGTAAGTTTCTTCTTTACATATAAGTAAATAGTTTACGAAGTTGTCTAATTGACATCTACGACAAAATCAAATTTAATCTTCTTATAAGGAAAATTGAATAATTTTATCTTTCTCTAAATAACCTATAAGGAATAGCCATAATAATATTACAATAAGTATCTATATAAATTTATGACAATTATTTCGCAATAATAGAAACGTTGAAAAGGAAATTAGGTTTACCATAAAAAATAAAAGAATCTAAATAACCTACGGCGATCGTATTGAATCGCTGTGTTCAAGATATCCAATATTTCCCTATTGGTATATTCATTCAATATGATTGGGTAACACGACCACTTCACTTTGTTCCACCTTTCTTTGCATTTTACATGGTTTTTCAAAAGTTTTTAGTTTATATATATTTACTTTAAGTAATTATTTTAATTCGGGCTATAATAATAATAATAATAATAATTCTTTATTCAAGTGACATTGACTCATTATGGTTAGTAAACAAAAATTTCTTACTGACTAGGTTAGTTATTATTACATTTTTTTTTTAAATATATGTTACAATACACATGAATCACCGCTGCACCATCCCGTTTGCAACGGAACAGCAATGATTCATGTATATGCAATCTAGTCTATTAGATATCATGTTCAGGATTTTGTTGACACTACCCCGTACCCTACGCACCAGAGACCCGCATCTTTTTCTCATGAGGGCGTAAAAACAGTCAACACGCGCTTCAGCGAACATAATGCGAACAGTGTACGACGGTACGCTATACTAGTACAAGTTTGTCTGTCAATACAAAACATTTTTTCAAGAATGTTTGTACTGCGTGAACCAATTTTATGATTCTTATTTTTATACGATAGCTAGTGCTTTTGATGTGGTCCTATTTAAATTTAGTTAAGAACTGCCGAGTAGTCTTTGAGTTACTTTTTAGTCCATTTTATCTGAAATCGGTTTGCTTTTTTTATAAAAATCTTAATTATTTTATGTCAATATTTTTATTTTGGTCACTACTTCCTAATACAATTTTATCTGTCAATATCCCAATATGCTCAATATTTTGCTTATACTGACAGCATCTGCTATAATTGCATTTTATATTGTTTAGTAACTTTGGAAATATTCGCGCGAAAAGTAATCTAAGAATTTGATTGTAATTTAAATGATTTTATTTATGATACAAAGCTTTCTCACGTTAATCACGGAAACGGAACACAGAAAGGATCGCTCATAATTTTATTTATAGAGAATATCTCGCTTAAAAATATTGTGACTCAAACCTAATTAAAACTAATAAATTAGTCGTATCTCAAAATAATCGGAACAGTGACCAGTAATTATCATAGCTAGGACTACAAAATAATAATGTTTATGCAGCCCAAAACAGAATATTATGCTGTCCAAACCAGCTTATTACACAACGTGCACCAAATACCTAACGTGTAATAGGAACATAAATTCCGTTTTATATAATCGAGATTTCCCAGCTGCATGCTGATGATATGATAAATAGAGTAAAGTTCATACATTTTAAAATCGATTTGAACCGCTGTAAGCGAAATATGGTTTGGATTCGGGTACGGTTTAAGTGGTTATTTAAATTATTTAGAATAGATGTTTGAACTTCGCTTTGTGTTGTTAAATTGGGATAGCTAGCAATATATATAATATACACGTATTGGTAATATTAAAATCCTAACTTTTAAAATCAATTCCCCACTTTTCGCCGAATTGAGGCATTGCGTGCTGAGTGGCGGAACTCAACGCCGCACTTTGCCTTGTTACCAAACTCAGGAATTGAAAATACTAACATTTCCTGGAGTGGGAATTGAACCCACAACCTGTCGCGTTTACACGCTTGTGCCTCTGCGCTACGATAAGCGATTTGTTTAAACATTTTTTTTGAAAGTAGAAAATGGAGAGTTTTAACACTGAGTTGTCTCTGAATCGTCATGACGCTGTTGGAAAATGATGTATGGCAAAGTTCGTAAAAGAACTTAATTTCATTTAAAAGATAATTTAAAATTCTGTAAAAAAAAGAAAACATCTGTGAAACTCACTATTAGATTTAGTCATTACCCATAAAAAAAATCTTTTATACCTATTTGAAATAAGTGCAATAATTTTCGCCTTTCCGAAAAAAAGAGTAACTATCTGGGTAATTTCAACTGCAATAATTTCCACTGTGAAATTTCTGTTCCATTTCACGTTTATTACTTACTACAACATTCAAAATTGATAGAATCGAAGATTTGAAAACAGGAGCAGGGACAGTGTAATTTTAGTGTTTGTTATATTTTTGTTTCTATATGAACTTTTTGAGTACACTACCTACTTTAATGGACGTTTATAATCTATTTTTCGTATACAAAAAAAAATTGAGAAACTAGCAATAAAGCAATTGTATTTGAAAGGATTCAAACTTCACGTTTCAAATAGCGGAGTCCTCGTATTGGATGTTACTTTACAATGTAAGAGCTTGCCGATGGATAATCCATTAGGGTAATAACAGTCGCGACTTCCTTCGAGAGAAATTTCGACTACTCATCTAATGTCGCTTTAAATGATTGACTTCTACTTTATTTGGCTTACATTTCTTTAAAGTAACTCAATACAGCCGAAGAAAAATGATACAAATCTTGATTTAAGTCAATAACAATTTATCTCGTTTGCACAAAAGCGTTATCACAAGCAATAAAATCTGTTAACTTAAGGCGCTTACTTGAAACGATTGAAATCTTAAGAGATAACAACAATAACGAGTTCAGAAAGCTTAAATAAATAACTGTAGCGTTTGAATTTTGGAAAATCTAACATTGACTGATGAATAATGCAAATTTTGAAAGCCTTAGCAACTTTACTTGTGATATAAATATTTACTCAGTCTTAAGATCCTAGTGAATGGTTTCAGCACGTGTGGTTTCTAGGTCATATATTAAATGTTAGTGTAACTCCTAAGCGTTGATTAAGAAGTAAGAACTTAATCATGGAGTAGCGAGGGCATGGATCAACTTTGCCTTTCTTTAAGATGTTAGTAAGAAGTCTCGATATCTCACTATATAAAATTAAGACAAAAAGATTGTACATTTATTAAAATATCTATTATATTACGTATATGTAATATAAATTAAACATCAGATCCTTGTAAGTATTTATACGATAGCACTTATGATATATTCCCTTATCAAAATGACAAAAATGAGAGTAAGAAGAAATCATCTTCAACTGTACGTACAATTTAATAGCCTATTAGTCATTCTTTATTAGATCTCAAAAAGAAAAAGATTTACATCTTGAACTCTAAAGTGGATAAAGTAATGGTGCTTAAGTGGAAATTATAATGCGTATTTCTTGTATGTAACGTATCGTGGAATTAACCTTAGGGATTCAGGCGCCCCTATAAAAAGGTTCGAATCGAAACGCCGTTCACCCTTGTTCCTTTATGCCCCCTCCCACCGAGGTGGGGATTAGGGCTGCGCGCGCAAACAAAATCAATACGGTTAATGTTACGCACAAATATACTGTGTAGGGTTGTCGTCATAGGGTATCGATAGTTCTAGATCAATTAGTTGTCTGTTATAATCTGTTTAACAGATTAAAAAAATAGCTTGCATTACCTCTTTTGTATACACTGAGCCTGTA
This sequence comes from Philaethria dido, assembly GCA_033558755.1. NCBI lineage: Eukaryota > Metazoa > Arthropoda > Insecta > Lepidoptera > Nymphalidae > Philaethria > Philaethria dido. The sequence continues at coordinate 49,084 of JAKGSA010000150.1, forward strand.
TCCAGTTACATATTTGGAATAACATTTTAAAAATATAATATTAAAAAAATAAAAATATTGTGCTAAATTATTTATAAAATATTATCGTATACTATAGTTACTACATATTATTTATATGATTTCTTAAGAAAAATAAACTTTTTACAACGTACTATATATTTGACTCTTTTACTTGTGATCACTGAATACACTATATAAAGCACATGTGTAGCATATTGCCTCGTTTGTTTCTTTCCTATAATAATGCTAATATGATATCAAAATAAGCAATAATATATATATATAATTGTTATACTATAATCACAATACTCAGAAAACAAAAATATATATGTATATATAACCAGATTTGTTTGATAATTAAGATATATCTTGCTTTATAAAGTACAATTAACTTAAATTTTCTAAAGATTTTTGAATTCCTGACTCAACTTTGTACAAAGTTTTTTCATGCATATATTGATTTTACCATAGAGAACATTATTAACAAAGTTAGACGAACACGTCCCGTCTATTATATTCTGATAGCATATTTATAAATTAAATTAATTTCCCACAAATTTATTAAGTTTTAAAAGCATATGCAGCAAGAGTGCTGAAATCCAATTACGCGGGCAACTGTTGGTAATTTAAGTTCGATGTTGGCTAATAGCTTTGTAATAGTCGCGGGTGGGATTAAATTATCGACGTTTTCCCTTGATATCAGAGCCTCTCTACATAGGTATGTGCAGGACATGTTTAATTAATAAGGCATTGAAATTTCGAGGCATTTCAATTTAAGATCATCGCCATTTGAATGTGTAATTAAAATTTCTGAATTGATTCCTGAGTTAAAAATACTCGTATGTAACTTAGTAAAAGCTTTATCTAAAGATTTGAAGAAATTTATTGGGCTTAATGAAGTAGATGCTTAAAGTTTGGGGAATTGTATTCATATTTTATGATTATTCACGTTTCTCTAAGTGCTCAATTTTAGTATGATCCAGTTGGAAACTTTATTATTCATAAAGGGATAATTAAAGCAGAAAAAGCAAAATATAACTATAGCAAGTACACAACATTAGTATATTATAAATTTATTCAATATAATTATTATCAAGAACTTTTATCTTACTTAACTAAAAATAACTTAAAAGAGAGAAAACTCATTTTGAACTATTTTTTTATTTCCAATATTTTTCAGTCACCATCACATCAAAAGCCAAATTACTACGCGTTGGGTGGATGCAAAGCTGTTATGTGTAGCTTTCCATTAAATGTTTCTTTGCAAGTATAAAGAACCCCCGTAATAGGATTTCCTTCATCCAATATTCCAGTAAATTACGATTCTATTATAGCAATACGTATGATAGTATGAAATAGTTTGTGCCAATATTCGATATCCTTTGTCTTTTATGTAATATTAGTCATAAATATGTCATTATTTCATTCTAACAAGTAATTAGTTATTAATAAACCAAATTAACAATTTAAATTTTACATATATGTAAATTTAATTAGTTATAACTAAGCAAATGTTATATACTAATTGAAATCGATAGAATCAATTAAAAATGTTAATGGTTACTGTACTCATTACGACGTGGTTTGAATAATTGACATTTAGAACATGCTTAATAATTTTAACTAAAATACCGTGATCGCTCACATAAATAAAAGTTGTTCATATAAACAAATGTCTCAATCCAGCGGAAAGTGGGGAACAGAAATGTTAAAAGAGAACGGAGTGTCTTAACACTAGGTTCACAGGTTCACTCTGCCTACCCTGCTATGTGCGGGAGACAGCGTGAAGCTAAAATAAAACAAAAGTTCCATATAAATATAAAACTGGAGTGGCTCATTAAGGTCAAAATCTCAAGTTTCGCGGGTGCGTAATAGAGCCCGAAAGTCTGTTTTAGAGCTATCGCAGAGCAAACAATTAAAGTGTACATTGTCATTCAAAACAAGTAGCCCTGTTATTAGGAGCGATCCCATAAAACCTAATTAATTCCACTGGTTTCTTGCGTGGCGCGTGATTAAAATTATAAAAAGTTCCATTACGCGCTATCAAAGGACATTGCGGTTAATACACTGAATATATTTTCTTTTAAAGGTCCTTCATTATTTTTATTATTATGGCATATTTTGAATGTGTTAAGTCATTACTTATTAATTATCTTTGATATTAATATTGCTGATACTGTTAAATATTAATTTTTTTATATTATTTTTTTACCGAAGTTAATTTGTGGAGCACATGTTGTAAGTGACACATTAACGTTTTTACTCTTTAGTCATTCATAAGTATACAACGAATTGATTAATTTATTAAAAAAAAAATCTATCTTCCCAATCCCACTTTTATTTTTGCATTTTACTCATATCCTTTTCCGTTATGGTTTATGTTCTTTTTTAAATACTATGTTTAATTACTTATTATAATTGTAAAACCGGATACTATTTTACGCCTTTCGTGCTAGTTCAAATGATAATAAATGTAATATATGCTGTTTATTGCATACAGCCAAACTAAACCAAACCTTATAAAAATAAAATATAAAAAATAACCGACATGTATCATCTGTAACCTAAAACGCTCCTACTGTATAATAGCATTGCATGGCCTATAATTGTATTAACAGTTATAAACATAATATTTTTAATTAAACTTCCTATATTGCCTTATATTTTTTACTTTATTTAAAAAACATAACACTCCACATAAATTCAGCTTAAATAAAGAATTGCTTATCTAAATTATAAGAGGGTGAATTCTAACCAATTCAAGTGACAATATACTAAAGATAAGGTATAATTTGGTGAGATCCCTCAATGCGTTTCTCTTAGGGGAAAGTGTGAGATTATATAAATAAATGGCAATTACTCTACCCTCACGGAAACCTTATAAAGGAGTTCCATTCATTAGTATTCAGAAGTTAAGGATATTTAACCTAGACCTGCGTTTGAAGTAAAGTCTAATTTATATAAATTAAGAGATCTCGTTGTTCTAGTTTTGAACGTTAATTAGTTGTGGTTTATACTAAGAATTTAATGCTTAATAAAATATATTTCATTCTTATGGTTATTTTTATTGTTTTTATTACGAATTATAGCTCTTATAGGTTTATATACCTTTTCAAATAGTCTTTTAAAGAAGCAGCTTGGCAGGGTAGTCAGAATTAACCTAGTGTCAAGACACTCCTTTCGCCGCCTTTTAATTTTTTAAATTTATTATTAAAAGTGTTTTTTTTTAGCTTCACGCTGTATCCCGCATATATCGGGGTAGGCAGAAGGAACCTGAGAACCTATTTTCTACATACAAATAATATATAGAAGTCTTTCTCGACAATAGAAGACGAGATTTGTTTTTCTAACGTTCCCATAGGAAAGCAGGAAGCGTACAAAATATGCGAGCTACGTGAAATTTCAAATATGTATAGTTCGCCGTCTCTTGCTATGATATTTCTCTAAAGTAGGACGGAAATTAGAATGCCACAAGTCTTGTAGAATTTAAAAACTCTCGAATGTCAATTTCTTTTTAATATTGGATTTTATAACTAGTGTAGGATTTATGTGAGGCAATATTTTAATATATACATACATAGCTTCTCGTCGCTGTATCCCGCATACGAGCTGTATCTCGTATAGCAGGATAGGCAGAGGGAACCTAGTGTTAAGACACTCCGTTCCCCATTTTCCGCCGAATTGAGACATTGCGTGCTGAATGGTGGGACTCAACGCCGCGATTTGCCTTATTACCATACAAAGAAAAATTCCTTTTCCTGGAGTGGGATCAAACCCACAACCTGTCGCGTTTACAGTTGCATGCTCGTGCCGCTGAGTGGCTCAGTGTTTAAATCTCTATAAATTTCAATAAAATATATTTTAATCTAAAGAATGTAAAGCAGAGAACAAAGTGATATTGCTTAGGCCATAAAATAATAAAAAACTTTATTTTTTCAACTATCATGTTTCTAAAAATACTTATATGCTGTATCCAATAATTTTACCTTTCGTTTCTTAAATAACAATTTGAAATAATAGTTATATTTCATAATTAGTCTTAACTATTTAGATGGTTATTGGTTAGACAACATCAATATCGAATTAAACTTTAAAGGGCAATATAAAGCAAAGTGCAATGGAACCTGATTACATCAACACAAAGTTTCAACTAAGTTAGACGGTTTCTTGGTTTCACTTTGACGTTGTACATACATGTGTTTCCACATGGTTTGTGTATGGAATTATTGATAAAGAAGAAGTAGAGCATATATATTTTTTTCTTTGTGCATCTTTTGTTAAACTGAGCTGCTAAGTCACTCCTTTAACTTGTTACCTCCTTTTTCTTTATTTTTTGCGGGGGTATTATTTATGGACAACATAGTAATGTCATGTTAAGTTTATTAATGATACATTTTGAGAGGAATTACTAAATAAATTCTCGAATTCGAATCTACACTCATCATATTTAATCGAACAGTAGAAATTTCGCCATGTTGAACATCTATAAATTCCTAGTTTCTGTAATTAAGCTTGATCATTATGTGATATTCTCATAGCGTCATCAACAAAGCGCTTTGATTAACGAGATGAAGAGATTAAAATATTGTTTTGTAAGTCATATATAAAACCATTATTCCATACAATGTTAACGTCAGCATGAGTTCTTGTAAACGCACAATTACATTGTCTAGACAGCTTGAAAAGATGTTTGTATCTTATCATAAGTGCTAAAAGGCTTTTCGAATTCATATTAAGCGAAGCTCCACAACTTGGCAACATGGCGGCGTTAAAACCTCGTATTATGTAAATAGACGACTTTTTCCCTGCCTTTGGTGTTCGGAGACAAATGGTTCTTACGTCAAGTTCAGCCATTTATCATGTTTACAGAATGTATTGGTACCGTCATTTTCAAAGGCGTGAATTTCAGAGGTCAAAGTGGGAATGTGTTTATACAAAGCCGACAGTCCGCGCCTTTGCTTCGTTCGAATAGCGGTATATGAGTTTTCATAAAACTCCTTTTGTGTGGCTAACGTCAGTTTAATGTGAAATTGAACATCGCGTCTAACGGAACGTATTGAAAACTAAGCGGTATAAAATTTGATTTATGTTTAATATCTCATGTTCGTGTTATCCTTTTATAGTGATAGAACTAGTTTATGTGAAGGAAAGTGATGAAAAACTGGTCACACTGAAGAGATTGGTCACGTAACATAATAAATAAATATATTTTAACATTTCTGTTAATTAACTCGAGATGAATGTTTAAAAGAAATAAATACACTGTTATTAATAATATACGAGTATACCACTGTTACTTATTTAAAAAACTTATATTTTTCATAAGAGGAACCCAACCAATCCAGGCAATATATCTTCAACACATTTTCCATGTTGGTTAGTTATTTTATTAATTCTAAATGTATAAAACGAATCTAAAAAAAACACAAAGTAGTCTTTTGACAGCTCTAATTACATAGTGATGCTTCAGTGGAAGAGTCGCGAGTAGTCTGCTCTTCGGAATCTCCATACATTTGCATAGCAACCAGAGTGCTGTTTATGAACTGTGGGGAAATTTGAGCGTTGCCCTGAAGCACACTTATTTACATTGATGTCGATATTAATTAAAATTTTATATTATTTTCTAGGGAAATAGGTATAAAAAATTATATGTGTGTAGCACACAGTCATTTTATTTAGCGGCTTCACCCAGTTTCTTGCATAGCCTATCAGAGAGATCCTAGTGTTAAGACAGTCTGTTGTGCATTTTCCATCCAAAACCGAGTGAATATGGCGGAGCATAACACCGCGCTTTGTCTTACCAAAGCAGGGAAATGAAAATAATTTCGATATAGTCGGATTGACTCCAATCCCATTTACGTCATCACATACCTACTCAACTTATTATCTCTAATATAGTTTTTGGAAAGCATTAAAATGCCATAATTTATATACGAAAATACAAGAAATAGAAAATGTAATCAAAAAGTATTTTTATAAGAAATGCACAGTATTGTAGGAACGTCTTTATAAGTTTTCAACAAGCCGCAGCATTTAATGTGTACCGATTTACATATATTTGCATTGTAACTAAGAACAGCTATTCTCTTGTCGTTGCTTTAACTTGCGGCTAAATTGGCTTAACTTTCAGCTTCCTTCTTTGAAGTGTTCATTTTATATTTATGTTTAGTCTAACTTGTTCAACGCTTTTTTTTTTTTTTTTTTTTTTTTTTATGGATAACGGATGGCAAACGAGCAGAAGGACCACCTGATGGTAAGTGGATACCTTCGCCCATAAACATCTACAACACCAGAGATGTTGTAGATGCGTTGCCAACCTAGAGGATACAGATGGAAGAGGAGGACAATGTAGTATTCCGTTCTCGGAACCACCACATTTTGGGGAAAGGATGGGTGGGAATGGGAAAACCTGGCTTACATGCCATCGAACCGGAACACATCATAAGATATTTGGCGGTTCGTCTTTGACATGATAGTGGTCGCGAGCCAGACGGAGGACGAACCTCCTACCACCAAACAAAGATCTACAATTTAAAGTAAAAATACAATTTCGTATTATTATTTTTAGTTATAATATAAATCCTAGTATATTACATAAATGCGGAAGTTTGTGAGGATGGGTGGATAGATGTTTTTTACTCTTTCTCGCAAAAACCACTAAACCTATCTAGAGGAAACTTTAAAATTATATATTATAACTTACATATTATATCTTACATATTCAGCTTCCAGCTTCTGAAAACTCGACCCAAGCCCTCCTATACACATACAATGATAGCGGACAGCTTCATTGCGCTATTTGCGATCGAATCTTCAAAACTAAATTCGGTTTCGCGCTCACGAACGTCGAACTAAATAATAACATCAGTGTGTCGCCGTCGACGGATACGTCTAGGAGGACATCATCATTATATATTAGAATAATATAAATGATTTATAAGGATTTTGTGTACTTTGACCATAATATAATGATAAGTATCTAGTCATATATAGAATGACTTCTATAATACATCTGCTTTATAGAAGTCTTATTAAATTTCAATTAAATTTCATCATTTCTCACGTAGAAACGGAAAATAGAGATGTGCGTCACAACTCCGTCTCTCAATTTACCCCAAAACATTCTATAGATAATTCTATAGATAATTCTATAGATTCTATAGATATTGCAAATGAAATTAAGTTAAATTAAGTTTGACACCATTCAATAAATCACAAATGATAAAAGCGTAGTCAGCGAATCCGATCACATTTGCTGAGAGTGTTATTCCGTACACAGCCAATAACTTATTGCTTCGCACTCAAAATATGACTTATGCGCTTATAAATAGGTGCTGTTTCTACGGCATGATTAATAGCGTCGATTCGGCCCTCTTAATCTTCTTGTTAACGCTAAGATTTATTGCTATAAGAGGAAATTATGCTTTACTGACAAATTAGAATATTGATGGTATGGTTTATTTATATATTACATCTCATCAATTTTACGTATATGCAATATATCTTGATTAATATACCTTTGTATAATAAATTGTGATTATGTGACTGAAGTAATAACTTAATTCTGACATAGTTTGTTGGTTTTTATAGTATTTCTATATTACTGACACGCATGTCCCTAAGTTTACGAGGTAGATAGAGAAGGAGTAAGATATCACTGCTTCCTATATATGTTTAACATTTTAGATTTTATGATTTATGCCGAGTTTTAGCTTCCTAACCCCAATAATTTAATCATGTATTGTTTGATTGATTTTAACTTCGGTGCCTACTTTCAAATTAAAGTTTAATTACTTTTACCATTCTTCATTAAATTTAGTCAAATACTTATAAAATGTATGCCATGTATCATTTTCCTCAAAACATATATACGTAACTGTGAATTTCAACAAAATTTCATAATGCCATCTTTAAAATGTCTTTTCAGAAAAGCTTTCTAGGAACAATATATTATCTAACATATAACTTCCAGTACAGTGACATTAGATCAGTCGTTATTCTCTAGAACTCTACCGTACTAGACTTTGCTCTTAGCTTTCTGCAATCTCGGCGTCCTTAATAAATAAGAACAAAATAAAGCTACTTCAAATATTTATTTGCAACATTTTATATTGGATACAATGAGCTTTACTGGTTGTGATGACTCAAATAAAGCTTTCATAAAAAATCATTACATTTCTGATAATTAAAAGTAATAATATAAAAGAAAATGTTAATTTATAGCCAAATACTTGGACCATTAGAAATTTTCACCTTTCTAATTAGGTCATAAGGAAAATTCCGTGAACATTTAGCCAATTAATTAAGGTTAAACGTGATATATTTATATTATATACCTATTATTTATTATTAATGTCCCCGCTGACGCGTTAACAACGCGTTGTCTTTAACTATTATAAATAAACATGGATGTCAAACGCACGGTAGTGTGTGTAACATTTATTTTATTAATTTAATATACCTTTTATGCATTATTTTAAAAAAAAATAATGGCATTTTTGCACTCCTTCTCTATATAAACTATAATTGTGCCAAATTTCAAGCTCCTCCGTCGGCAATTTTAATAAAGGGGTAAAAAAGTTTTTTGCTTCACGTATTAATATATAAGATACCTACTTATTGTTTTATTATTATATAAGAAATATCATAATATAATGTACAAAAGCATAGTGTCGCCCCTGGCCTCAAACTAAATCAATTGTGTAGATCTTAGTAAGCTTCAGAGCTTGTCAGTCAGCTAACGAGGCAACTTGCACAAACGAACGTGCCTTAGCACGCAACTAATGCCTAACTATTTTGAATACGAACAATAATTTGTAAAGGGAAAGTTGTGTACCTAAATGAAATTCCACTCCTGCTTTAAGGCTTTTGTACGTAGGTATTTTTATGAACGCTTGTTATTTCAAAAAGCCGGCTACTAAATGTGTATTGATTGTTATATTATTTTCATGTGAAATGAAATAAAATGAAATGTATTAAATTCTTAAAATAATATTTATTGAAATATTTATAAAAAATCGAGGACAGCGTCCATCGTTAAATCACAAAACCAATTGGTTGTGGGTTCGATGCTCATTCGTTGGAATAGACTTATTTAAAATATATTCATTTTTCCACTCTAGTAATATAAAGAGTGCCATTGAGTTCAGTCTCTCAGCATGCAATGACTCAGCTTCAGGCGGGAAGTGGAGGAATAAAAATATGGACACTAGGTTCTCAATAACCACTCTGCTATGTAAGGTGCTAATCTGCAACAATGAATTTGCATTAACATTAGGTATTCAAGAAACCTTTTAACAATAAGTTGGAGTGCACATTCATCTAATTTAATATACATCTATGCTTGTAGAATTCAGAAATTTATATCTCAGAATATTCAGCAGTAACCCATATCAAGCAGTGATCATCAACTGACAGACAATTACCAATGAGATGGGGTGAAAATTCTATGTAAACTACATAAATATACCATACGCTAGTAAGAGTGTATAAATGTTAGTTTGTATACTTATTATATTTATGAAGTTGTATATTTTTATTTTTTTTTATTTATAAAAGTTATGTAAGTATATAAACTTTCAATTAAAAATCTATTTTCAGAAAAAAAAATTATGTAAAAATTTATTATAAGATATTTGTTTCAAATCATATTAGTTATAAAGGTGTCCCAAAATTAACGCAAGATTTGACTTTGCCGCTATTTGCTATTATATTCATTATTCATTCGCTATTAAAAGACTAAATGGCATTTTCTATTTAATTCAAATCTTGCGTTAATTTTGGGACATCCTATATATTCAATCAATAACTATGAAAAAACCTTAAATAAAATTTATCCATATCACAACTGCTAGTTGTTTGTTGTGTATGTAGTAGTCCTAAAGTTTCCAGTTTTTTAATTTACGTAGTTATGACTTTATCGTGTCAAATTGGAAAATAATAAAATAATATCATTATTTTCATTTAAAAAACTAAAAATCTATCTATGATTTTTTTTTTGACAAATTTTACAAAATGGTAATAGAAATTTTGTAATCTTTTAAGAATATGTTTTTAGATCGTGATAGAAAATCGAGAAAAAAGCTTTCAGCACATATTTATTATAAATTTTATTATTTATAAATAAATAAATAAATAAAAAGAAAAAAATTATTTATATAAAGAATATATTTTTAAATTCTTTTGATAAGGATTTGATAGATTCTTTTAAAAGAGATGGTGAAAAGAAAATTATTTAAATGATTTATAAAAAGTTAGTTTATGCTATATAAAATATTCCTACATTATTTAAACATATATCGTATGTATGCGGGATTTTACAGTAAAACAGTAAGAGATAAGACGTGCTTATATTTTATAGTTTCAGTTTCTCAGATATATATGGAGACTGTCTGTCTCAGATACAGGAGCATGCATAACTAATGCAGTATTTCCACGTATCCCAGACGTCTTTGTTCTCCTTTGTTCTAATATAACGATGTCACAGAATAGATTAGGATTTTTATTAAATATTTTATTTTTAATGTTATTACGACGTCTGTCGTGGCGCAGAGGCACAACCATGTCACTGTAAACGCAACAGGTTGTGGGTTCGATTCCTACTCCAGGAAATGAAATTTTTAAATAATATTTAGTATTTTCATTTCCTGGGTCTGGTAACAAGGCAAATCGCGGTGTTGAGTTCCGCCACTCAGCACGTTTTGCCTCAATCCAGCGAAATGTTGAGAACGGACTTATTGAACCAGAACGGAGTGTCTTCACACTAGGTTCTCAGGTTCCCTCCGTCTACCCTGCTATGTGCGGAATTGGTTGTGGAATTCAATTATTTTCATTTACTCTTTCTCTTTTCTGGTAAGACAATGCGCGGCGTTACGTTCCGCCACTACACGCAATGTCTCGAATTCTGGTGGAAAGTGGCGGACAGAGTGTTTTGACACTAGGTTGTTTTTGACTACCATGCTTTCAAGGTTTTTTTATCAACAGATAAATAATTAAATATTGTCGTAAATTACATTTTCTTAGTATCTCCACAAAATGAAAACATAGTTTAAAGCGAGTGCACTTTATTTAATTACCCAAAAGGAAATGGAAAAGCATCGTCAGGCGAAAAGTTGGCAATTAACTGTGAAACGGCAAAGCTTTGGTGGCGAAGATATGAATACTATTTAGATATATAACGTTGAGTTTGACTTCACTGTATATTTGTATTGGTGATTCAAAGATAACAGGATAACTTAATCTAAGATCATCTTTACAATTTAATTAGTAAACTTTTGATTGCGTGCTAACCGCAACTGTAGCAAGAACATAAATTGATACTATAGTTATTTATATCTATTAACATTATAATAAATAAATATATAAATCAACAAAAAGCAATTTTCCTCTTACCTATGTTATTTAAAACTGTTAAATATAATCATCGTAATTATTTGTAATTATTTTTATGAAAACTTTGAGGACGGAGGAACGTAAAATTTGGCATATATAAAGTTCAGAAATATATATTATAAGCTCTTTGATTTTCGCGATTATTACACACATTAAATGAAACTATATTAACCGGACACTTTACGGTAGTCCGTGGTCACAGGTAGACTGTCGACCTGTCTACCTGTGACCACGGACTACTGTAAAGTGTTCGAAACGTCACGTTTCCAAAAATGAATTTTCGAATACTAAAATATACGCGATTAATCCGGTTAAAAAATGGATAAAATGAAACTTCATTTAATGTATATTTTTGTAATAGTATATTTAATTATAAAATTAATATTATTTTCATAATAAGTGTAGTGTATAAGTGCATGATACATACGTTTGTATAAAGAGACACACAAGTCAGTCTATTAATACTGCGAGTTTTTTTTTTTTTTTATGGATAACGGATGGCAAACGAGCAGAAGGACCACCTGATGGTAAGTGGATACCTTCGCCTATGAACATCTACAACACCAGCGATGTTGTAGATGCGTTGCCAACCTAGAGGATACAGATGGAAGAGGAGGACAATGTAGTATTCCGTTCTCGGAACCACCACATTTTGGGGAAAGGATGGGTGGGAATGGGAAAACCTGGCTTACATGCCATCGAACCGGAACACATCATAAGATATTTGGCGGTTCGTCTTTGACATGATAGTGGTCGCGAGCCAGACGGAGGACGAACCTCCTACCACCAAAGTAAGTACCACCAAACCACCGAGCAATTATAATTAATAGTACACCACCAAAGTGAGTGTACTATTAATTATAATTGCTCATTATATGCCAAGAAGTAGCTGTTCATTATCAGTTCATTTTGAAGCGCCTGCAGAATATTTAATTATCTCAAAGGATGTACTAAAGCAGCTGCACTTAGAAGACAGTAATTAACTAAAACATCTAAGTTTCACTCATTTGATATAAGGGTGTCAAGACATATGAGGAATTAATTGTTTTTATTAAATTAAGTTTTTTAAATTATATATTTAGCAGTCCATACTACATACCATAATGTACAGTCTGTATATGCGTTAATTTGAAATATTATCATCAATAGTATCCTATGTCCATTTTTAATATCTCTAAGAATATGTTTTTTTTTTTATTGATAACGGACGGCAAACGGGCAGAAGGACCACCTGATGGTAAGTGGTTACCTTCGCCCATAGACATCTACAACACCAGAGATGTTGTAGATGCGTTGCCAACCTAGAGGATACTGATGGAAGGGGGGACAATGTAGTAGTCCACTATCAGAACCACCACATTTTGGGGAAAGGATGGGTGGGAAAGGGGAAAATCTGGCTTACATGCCATCGAACCGGAACACATCATTAGATATTTGTCTTTGACATGATAGTGGTCGCGAGCCAGTCGGAGGACGAACCTCCTACCAGCTAACAAAGTTTTATGATAATCAGTTGAGTAAGTAGTAAGTATGTAGTTTTGGCGTGGAAGCGTAACAAACAAATATATGTAACATTTATAATACTAATATTATAGACATATAAAATTTCTATGACATTTCATCGTACTATTCTAATATTTTTCCATATCCAAATATCGTTTACAAATACGCCTGTCGTGGCGCAGAGGCACAAGCGTGCGACTGTAAACGCTACAGGTTGTGGGTTCGATTCCCACTCCAGGAAATGTAAAATTTAGTATTTTCATTTCTGTTGGCTTCTGTCGGTTTGGTAACAAGGCAAAGCGCGGCGTTGAGTTCCGCCACTCAACACGCAATGCCTCAATTTGGCGGAAAGTGGGGAACAGAAATGTTGAAAGAGAATGGAGTGTCTTAACACTAGGTTCTCTGGTTACCTCTGCCTACCCCGCTATATGCGGGATACAGCGTGAAGTTTACAAATACTGGAAAAGAAACATTACACAAAATTATATAATAAAATGAAAAAGTACTCATAAATAATAAATAACATTATATTCATTTAGTATTCCAGCGGAAACAAAAACGGCTGGATGGTGTAAAGAGTGCACTTTATTAAATTACCCGAAAGGAAACAAAAAATAAAACGAAAAGCTGATAATTAACCGTGAAACAACAATGCTTCGGTAAAAGAGATCAGTACGAGTCGTGATGTTACGAGAGGGATAGTTGATTGTCATTTTGTTAAGCAGTGATTTTATGTGACGCTGAGTGAAGTGGATAAGTCTTTTTCGTTTGGTAATAAGTTTCCACTTAAAATTTATAATAACGGACTTTTTTTTATTTATTTATTTATTTTTTTTAACTTCACGCTGTATCCTGCATATAGCAGGGTAGGCAGGGGGAACCTAAGAACCTAGTGTTAAGACACTCCGTTCTTTTACAACAATTCTGTTCCACACTTTCCGCCGAATTGAGGCATTGCGTGCTGAGTAGCGGAACTCAACGCTGCACTTTGCCTTGTTACCAAACCCATGAAATGAAAAGACTAACATTTCCTGGAGTGGGAATCGAACCCACAACCTGTCGCGTTTACAGTCGCACGCTTGTGCCACGATAGGCGTTTTAAATTTAAAAACACTTATTTTATATATGCTAATTAATTGTATTATGGGCGAGTATATATTATTATCACTAGCTCAAAGGAATATTGTAAAGTGTTTGAAAAGGTGTAAACTGAACATCTTGATATTTTATACTTAATATTTTGATAGGATGGGGAAGGAAGGGATCATACTCTCTCATGAGAGCCCTAACAACTCGTCTTGTGTGTAAGTTGTATTTTTGTGTCCTCCAATTTTCGTGAAACTGCCCATAGATCAAGCGCAGCCTATTGCCATCTATGTCTAGTTGGACTTGTACTATTATATTTCAATAATTTAGACCTATAGATTACTGGCTTAGACGTCTTCATCGAGATGCTTTGGGCACATATTAAAGCAAACACGTATGCAAGCACGTATCTGACAATGTTAAGAAATATCTTTATACACTTTCAAAGAAAATTTTATCATTCTCTTAAATCGCGAATTGAATAGAATTTTTGAAGACCTTCAAACTCATGTAAGATTTTAAAAATTGGCATTTTTATCAATGTTAATATTGATGTTACGTTCATTATTCTCATAGTTACTATATCGATAATGGATGTCGGTTAATATGTTTAAGTAAAAATAAAATTCTCGATAACGTCATAGATACGTATCTAGAAAGTACTATAAATTTGACTGTGTACGTCATTTGTGATGAAAAAAACGAGATATTTAACTTTATACGCCGTCTATTAAATAAATCTCGAACGATAAGGTGACCGCGACCGCTGTCACGAGCACGCGACCATTTATCACCCTTTGTTTTCAATGTCCAAAGACACGCCTCTCATGTGAAGCCTGAAAATATCATGTTTTAATTAAATTTAAAACGATATTATTTACGCCTTTAATATGGTGAAATGTAAAATAATTTACCCAAAATATTGTGGAGCTTTTCCACAGAGAAACTTGATAGAAATGATAAAGCTTTAAAAGCTTTTATTAATTAAAATGCAGTATATTAATGCGCTTTTGAAATTGCGCCATTATTGAAATTCGTGGAATAGTAAATCTAGTAATTACACTAATATTTTAATGTAGGAAATAAACTTTTTGCTGACTAACTAATTATTCTTCATTTTACATATATTTTGAGGCATATTAAATTTAAGTATTTTTTTAATGGGAGAAACCTTTGTATTTTTTTATATCTACTCAATTCGCGCTAGTAAATTGATTTTTTTTATTGATGAAGGATGGCAAGCGAGCAGAAGGCAAACCATCACCTGATGGTAAGTGATCCTTCGCCCATGGACATCTACAGCACCAGAGGTGTTGTAAATGCGTTGCCGACCTAGTGTTCAGATGGAAGGGGAAGGAAAAAATGTAGTGGCCGCGGCAGTTCGCCATCGGAACCACCACATTCTGGGGAAACGATGGGTGGAAAAATCTGGTTTACATGTTATTGAATCGGAACACATCAATAGATATTTGGCGGTTCGTCTTTGACATGGCAGTGGTCGTGAGCCAGTGGGAGGACGAACCTCCTACCACCTAACTACTGGGATACCCGCCTCTTACGGGACGCTACCCAGCAGCGGAGGTGAACTGTATTCTAACCCCGTTCCCTCACAGGAAAATAAGATTTTTTTTAAAGTAAAAGGACATTCTAAGCACAATCTCAAACAGTTCAAAGTTTTGAAAACATACATGCTCTAACTACAAAACACTCAACTTATGCCTCTTAAAATCTCATTTAAAATAAGTTCTATATTTTGCTTTGAGCTTTGAAAACGTTCTTTATTGAAAAATTAATTACTGAAAAGATAAATTAATTAATAAATAGAATCGAATAACATGAAATAACCTCTCATAAAGTCGGAATACAGGTGCATTTAAAATGAAAAATATTTATAACTCTATCTTGCTTCAGAATTGGATGATCGAGCGCTTTTTATTCCTTTATTTATTACTCGGTAACAGCTTTTTTCAATTAAGCTCGATATATTTTAATGTTAACCACATTGTGTTCATCGAAACGTGTCGGATTGACGTTTAAATATATTGCATTTAAATAATTATCCTGAAGAAGAGCTTTTGCGTTTTTTTGAAAGCACGTTCACTGTACTCCACACCGTAGAAGTGTTCACAGTAGAAATATCATTTATAATATACATTATATATTTATTTAATTATTACACAAAGGTTTTTTAATCTTATAAGAAATAAATATAGAGAATAATATTCTCATTTCGTCTCGTCCTTCGTCACGTGACCTTTCTACATTTGATTTACCCAAAGGTAGAACTAAATATGCTCGCAATAATTTCTTATATCGTTCTTGTAAGCGTCATATAGTGGCATTTTTAAAAACATTGACATGACTAATCTTACTTTACATAAATTCAGAGCTACAATAAATTTAATAACCATAATGCTGTTTTTATTATTGCTATTATTTATATTTTTTAAATAATTGTTTCTTAATTCTATATTAAAAAAAATGTTTTGTATTTGTTGTAATAATCATTTTTTTTTGTTTTGTGTAATAATGTTTTAATATACTGTTTGTCTTCCTAATAATTAAATAAATAAATCTCTTTTGCATTATGAATGATAAACTGAATAATATGTATTAGCTTTCCGTGCAAATAATCGCATGTATTGACCGACGGAACCTAATGCCGGAATAATTATAAATTAATATATATTTTAACACCATTTGATATTGAAACCCTTCACTGTTTTTTTGCGGATAGATACGTCATTACTTTGTCGCATTACTACGTCATTTAACTGCGACAAAGACTCTTTTATTCTATTGTGGCTCTTACAGAAATTAACTAAAGGAGAACAAAGTGTCTTAACACTAGGTTCTCTCTGTCTACTCTGCTAAGTATAAAGCGTGAAGTTGAAATTAAACAAAGTTTATCTATCACAATTAGAAATTTATTAAAATAGTAAGTTTTGTTGAAACAGCAACTAAATACGGAATACAGAGTTTCACTGTATGCATTGTTTGATTAGGGCGTATTCTAGTTTGAACGGACGGAAACAATATGGGAGTATCAGTTACTAATATATCCGGCCAATATAGCACAATGCTTTTTTATAAAAAAAAAGTATACAGTCGTACAACGTTTTTAATTAAAAACGAGGCAAATATGTACTTACTTTTTTAGCTTCACTTTTATTAACAGCAACAAAAGAAACCTTTGTTTTACGATTCGAAAAGGTAGGAGTAATTTCGGTAGTAAAAGCTACGAATTTCACATATTTTAGTATGTTATAAATATTTTATATTGTACATATCTAAGAAATACGTTTTATAACAATATTTAATATTTTAAAAATATTATTTTCAAATGTGTCTCTCTAAGTTACTGAACCCACTCACTACAGTCCCGCATTCAAGTGGAAAGTGATGACCTAAGTGTCTCGCTTAACTTAGTATATATAAGTTCTCTATATTCATTATTTTAGTATACGGATAAAGCTGCTTTTTTATATTTCCTTGAATAAAATAACGAATTTGGTACTAAACCTTTGTTTGACTTGTTTTCTGCCATTTAATTTCGCAATATACACAATAGAAAACGTCACTAGAAAGCAATAAAAAAAAACACATTAATAAACAAAAAGCAAAATTCTTCAAAAGCCATTAGCAAAGGATAATAACAAAACAAACGATAAGTTCTCCGTTCGGTGACCTCTGTACCAATGTTTTCCTAGGAACTACCCCCGCAAGCCCAGCCGTCTAGACATTCGGAGTAAACACTATTTGTCTAACTCACGCTTGCGTTCCTTCCGTCCATTTTGTGAATGGATTCATATTGATTACGAAACACATTACAGTGTATACCATGTTTATTATTATTACTATATAAGATAATAATTTATACAAATATTGCAACGATTATCGTAAAAGAAATCACTTTGTGGTTGCTCTTGGTGGTAGGAGGTTCGTCCTCCGTCTGGCTCGCGACCACTATCATGTCAAAGACGAACCGCCAAATATCTTATGATGTGTTCCGGTTCGATGGCATGTAAGCCAGGTTTTCCCCTCTCCCACCTATCCTTTCCCCAAAATGTGGTGGTTCCGATAGCGGACTACTACATTGTCCTCCCCTTCCATCTATATCCTCTAGGTTGGCAACGCATACAACATCTCTGGTGTTGTAGAGGTTCATGGGCGAAGGTAACCACTTACCATCAGGTGGTCCTTCTGCTCGCTTGCCATCCTTTATGCATAAAAAAAAAAAAAAAAAAAAAACTTAATCACGGTAGTTTTTGAATGAGCTGCTTTTCAATTAAATAAGTTTAAAAAGTTAATCAATCAATACTTCCAATCGTTATGGCTGTATAATATATATTTTATTATTACTATTTTATTAAAAAATTGTATACATATACTAATTTAAATAATCTCTTGTATATTCATTTTTGATAACTTTTTTTGAGTTTCGTTAAGCAAAGTTTTTTTTAACATTTGATGAAGATGAAGTGTTTTTTAACACTAGGAGCATTTTCAAAAACATAATAAAACACGGTAATAATATTTATTTATTTATTTGCAGGCGACAAGCGGTGCTGAGCCGCAAGTTGCAGTGCTATGCGAAGCTGGAGCGACCTACCACCCGCAGTACATGTCCGCAGCAGGACGATGGACGCCCGACCTTACGACGAAACCCCACAACTGCCTGAAGGACAAGATGGAAATCCTTGATTACTGCAAGAAGGTAATATACAATACTTAAATATTACATGAAATTAAACCACCATCATAGTGTAACTACTTATTCGCTTTTTGAACATTTTAAAATTTATTTTTACGTACACACGAAAATTCGAACACATGACAATATCTATGTTAGCTTATGGACTAGAATAATCTCGTATAGTTACGATACATTCAAAAAATATTGAATTATAGTATGTATATAGAATTTTAATGTTACGACGCCATGTCAAGAAAAACAAAATGTTTATCATTTACAGATATTTACTTTAAATGGTTAATGAGAACAAATGCTAGTAGTTATTCCGTCATACATACGTGTGTTTGTTGAAAGAAAAATTTTAAAAATAATTATTAGTAGACTACATTAACAGATAATTTATTTACCTATTTATATAACGTATAGGTATACCCAAGCCACGACATCACTAACATCGTTGAGGCTTCCCACTACGTCAAAGTCAGCAACTGGTGTAAACTCGGCTCCGGTAACGCCGCCAAGTGCAAAGTCACCAGATGGGTGAAGCCTTTCCGTTGTCTTGGTATGTATATAACCAATAGGACTTATATTTTTTAACTTTTGAGCGGAAATATATTCTTACGTTTTATTTCTATTTACTATATTTGAAAGATAAATATAGAGAGCGTATTACATTTTAATTTAAGAAGAAAATCGCATATTGTGTAAGCGATTTTCTCCACGTTTTTCACTATAGACTCATATAACGAACTTTTTGTTATCAATTAATTAAATGTTTCATATTTTTTTCCTCCTAGTAAAAACTAAGTAACAATTCATAGTGTTTTAGGCTTTCTGTATGTTCCTAACGAAAATTTTGTAATAATTATAAGCATATACAATAAAAGTTAAATCGCTTGAATCATTTAAATATTTAAAATATTATATACTTTATAAAAAATAAATAAAAACAAGTTAAATGTATTAATTAACTTACATAATAGTACGTATGCATACTTCCTAAAAATGTTCACGTTAACTACAAAGATTATTTGGTGGCAGAAGGCCCATTCCAATCGGATGCGCTGTTAGTACCTGAGAGCTGTCTGTTCGACCACATCCACAACCAGAGCCGTTGCTGGCAGTTCTCACGCTGGAATGCCACCGCTGGACGTGCCTGCGCTCAGCGAGGATTGCGTCTGCGCACCTTCGCTATGCTCTTACCTTGCGGCATCAGCTTGTTCTCTGGAGTTGAATTTGTATGCTGCCCTAAACATTTTAAGGGTAAGTTAATCCATTATTTTCACTTTTTTTGTACTTAACTTTCCGCTTATATATGGCTACCCCTATAGAATAAATAAATACCCCTAAGGAGTGTCCAAAACTCGAGCCATTTGCGAAAACTACCTAGCACTTTTCAATTGCACCACGATTATCAATTATGATTAACATTAATATAGATAACGAGACGC
This sequence comes from Philaethria dido, assembly GCA_033558755.1. Lineage (NCBI taxonomy): Eukaryota > Metazoa > Arthropoda > Insecta > Lepidoptera > Nymphalidae > Philaethria > Philaethria dido. The sequence goes on from JAKGSA010000150.1 coordinate 69,211, forward strand.
ATTTTTAAATAACCCTTTTATTTGGAAATACCTCAGAGAATGTAAAGATGCACAAGCCCATGGATGTAGGCGTGCCCGTGAGCCCCGGTGGTGAAGAGATGTTGGCTGCTTCTGCTGCTATGGATGAACGAGATGATGAACTCCTAGATGACGAAGATACTCTTACTGACGACGATGATGACACTCTGAACCTCAGCGATGATGACGACGACGACGATGCCGATGACGGTATATTAAAAAATTGACAAAGATTTTAATAAATATTCCTGTTATATTTTTTCTATATTTTGAAACTTGTGCTGTGTTTATTACACAGTACAATATATTTAATAATACATTTTAATTTTTTACTATCTTAGCACAACTATTTTAATCACAAACGTGGGACATTAAATGAATAAAAGTATCTCTAGTCCTCTCGCAGTTCTCTAGTAATTAATGTAGCGAAACTTTGTAAAAAATATGTACGCAAAGAAACTGGCAAAAACTTACATCAATGGATATAGCTTATTTAATAGATGACAGTTCCAACAGACGCGAGCTCACATACTATACGTTGAAATTTTCAATACAGTATTTTAGTGTTTTACATAATGTATAGTCATATATTCTTAAAATATAACACAGATATGGATGAGGATGAAGATGCTGATTTGACTCGTGATGACGATGCTGAGGACGATGATTATACCGACGCTGATGACTCTGCTTGGCCACGCCCTGAATCCTCTGCGTCCCCTTCGACGACTACCTCCACCACTACTACTACTACAACTACTACTACGGTTAGTCAACAACTCTTATTGATTTTCCTTCATAGATATTTATTAGCAGTAAAACAGTTTCTTTCAAAGATATGAATGTCGTGAACTAGTTTCCTTTTTATTAGAAAATGCTATCGCTGGAGACTACTTAGCTTTAGCAAATATTCATTGAAATTGGTCAAATTATTTAGAATAAATACATAACTTATATTTCAAAGTTATTTAATATTACCGCTTTACAGAGACAAATTTACATTGCATTAATTATTGGGGTATACAATTTAACATCAAGAAGGACAGCTAATAGGGCATCGTCGATTTAAATTAAAAAAAAATTACGACAGTACTTAAATATCAAATAATATATGAGTACCATTACCATATGTCCTACTGTATATTGTTTCCTTTAAAGATAACCGGTACATATTTTGCAGGCTTCCACTGCTACTTCCGACCCTTACTTTTCGCATTTTGATCCCCGGACTGAACATCAGAGCTACAAGGATGCACAGCAACGACTTGAAGAGACTCACCGTGAAAAGGTATATTATAAAAAAAATAACAAAAAAAGAAAACCGATTAGTACAATTATTACGAATAACCCAAAAACTACTCATCAGTTTTTGACTAATATAAAAAAAATCTCCAAAATTGGTTCACTGAGTAAGAAATTATGCGATAACACACATAATAATAAAATACATTGATAACCTCTTTCTTTTTTGAAAACGGCTAAAAAGAGACGACGATTGATAATTTACTGAGAATAAATTGAAATATATTTTTGTAGATTACCAAAGTGATGCGTGAATGGTCCGAGCTGGAAGACCGTTATCAACAAATGATGTCCTCGGATCCTGTTGCTGCCCAAACTTTCCGTCAACATATGACTGCTAAATTCCAGGCTAATATTCAGGTATTATATATTATAGACTTTTACTAATAAAATTATTATTTTGACCTTGCTTAGCTACTTTATTGTTACAATTTAAATATATAGCATTAATAATGTAAAAATCTTCATATAATTTTTGTATGTCGTCTTCGATCTGGTAACATATTTTGTATCATACTTCTAATAATAATCTCAAGCAATAAACATTAGGCGTGCAAGTAAACAACAAAAGAATATGCTATTAGGTTATCACATATCCAAATCGATGTTTTTTATGTTCACATTTGTTTCTTATTTGCTGGATAGACAGGGATATATTATTAGCTTATTGCTCTCTTATCGAAATGATAATTTTAGATAATTTAGATATTTTTTATCTATAGTCCTTAGAAGAAGAGGGAGTATCTGAGCGCCGCCGCCTCGCCGCCCTGCATCAACAGCGCGTGCTCGCTCACCTCGCACAACGCCGCCGCACCGCGCTCGCTTGCTACTCACGCTCACTCCGGGATACTCCACCAAATGTATGTAGATTTTGCTAATAACAGCCAAAATATGATGAAGAGTATTTTATCTTTATGCTAAATAAGATATTATTTTAATTTACAATGAACAAAAGTAATTCTATGCCAAAAAAATAATATATTTTTTAAAATATGATACAATAAAATAAATCGGAAGTACTTGTCTAAACTTTTACTTTATATTTGTACTAAATATTGAATATCAGGCTCACCGTGTCCAAAAATGTCTACAACGTCTGGTCCGAGCGCTTGCAGCTGAGCGAAGTGGAGCTCTTGCCGCATGGCGCCGCGCCGCCGCCGCAGGACGCGAGGCCGCCGCCGCTGAACGCGCCAGTGCTGCTGATAGGTTGCAGGTACCTACATACGAGTATGAAAAGCAAACCCACTGATAACAAAAATAATATACTTACCTAATTAAATTTAATTTTAACTCAAAAATTTCAATACACTTTTTTATTTTTTCAATACACGTTACGACATAATATCCGAATTTTAAAAGAAGCAAGAAAAAGTTTCGAAGGAATATTTCAAACCTTAGTCCATTATTTTAATTATTTAAAAGAAAGATTCACCATTTTATCCGCGCTCTTGGTAGTTTCGATACCTTTTTCTCTATAATAAAGACGTAAAAATTTGTTTTCTTTACAAGGATGCTGACCGCGCTTTACAACGTGCTCTGACTTCTCTCCGCCGTCGCCCACATCTGTATGCTAGCATTGGAACCGCTATTGAAGATTACGTTCAGGTAACTTTTAAACATTCATAAACTTAAAACATGCCTAATTATCAATGAATCATCCCTTTTTGCCATAAAACAAACAAATAAAATAGTAAATTTTACATTTTCTAATTTTTAAAAAAAACGCTATCTATGTTGTTATTACAAAATATGAAATATGTTTTTAGTCAATGCAGTCCAAGGACGATATGGCCGTGTCTCTAATGTCTATGACGCCCGAGGCGGAAGAGCTCCTCCTGGACCGCATCGAGGCTGAAGTGCAGAGGGAACAAGCCGCCCGTGAACAACTCAACGCTAAGAGGGATCAACGCACCCGTCAACGACAGGATATTCAGAATGAACGCGCTAGGGTATGGACTGTTCTTCTTATATAAATTATCTTTTAAATGTTGTAAGTGTAATTTAAAAATTAATTCTAAAAGCTTATTTTACACTTACATTTGAAAATATAATATTGTATGTATTGCATATATTGTGAAATTACTATATAACCAAATGGATAGTCATCTAATAATAATAAAAAAAAGTTCCGTTGATGCGTGACTTGATTTTTTTTTATTAATAGAATTTAATTTATTGCTTAAAAAATAATTGACAATTTGCACTAGTCTCATTCAAGCTATGTGTATGCAAAATGTTGTACTCCTATATCCTTTACTATACAAAAAAATATAGATCTTGTTAAGTAACTAGATAAAATATGTGACAAAGGTAATTGAAAAAAATACTTCTAAAATAATAAAGATTTCAGTTTGAAAGTACAATATATAAATTATTAATATTACTACAGGATACTTTTATTAACAACACTTTTATAATTTAATAATAAATAATTACAGACATCCAATGGACTAAAAGAAAGTGAGGAAGTAGATGACGAAGCCAGCGAAGTGATCGACACTGAGGACACGACGACCGCGCCCACCACGCAGACCTCCGCCGCGCCCTCCGCCTCGCCGTCTCCCTCAGCCTCCGTCTCCGTGCACGATTATACTACTCGATCTGCTTTCACACAGGAAACTACTCCAACGGTAATTCTTCTTTTCTCGGATTATTTCTTTTAATTTGCTTTTTAAATAATTCACCTTTTTTCAATAGGCATAATTGGCTCTACTGGTAATATAAGCTTCGCTATCTAAACTCCATGCGTTGTGTTACTGGGGGTTGAGAAATTAAAATGATTTATACCTCGAATGGGTATTGAAGTCACAATCATTGCGTTTAAAGGCCTCTTTCATACATGAAAAAAATCCTTCAAATTTCATTTTAATGGGTTCAATATTTAGAATTAAGTACACTCTAATAAAAAAAATCTAATAAAAATTATATGACTATTCCAAACTATATGTAAATCCATTCAAATGCGTATACTTTACTAAATACCAAACTTAGAAAATCTCAATCTCCCAAAATTTCTTATCTGTAGATAATATTAATAGATAGAAATATCAAAATAATTTATAAAATAATTTTGATACTAAATACTTGTTACACATTATTTCTTTTTACTAAAATTATTGTATTTTTGTTATGATTAGGTTCAGGATATCATTACGAGCACGATGACTGATGCCCCAGAGACCGAGACCGAACCTAGCGAAGCTGGTGAGACCTCTAGCCGACGTTCTACAAGCGAGGTAATATATATAAACCTAAATATTATATATTGACTAATTTACTACATTTCTCCATTTATGTTTTGTTATACATTTTTGATTATTAATATATTATAAATATGGACATTTGGGCCTATGTAAATACTACATTATGTATGTTACATACATAATGTAGTATTTCTAATTAACTTTGGCTATAGAGCAGGGCTTCTTAAACTATGGGTCGCGACCCCCAATGGGGTCGCGTATTAAAATTGTGGGGTCGAGAGATTTTAATGTCAAATATTTATATATACCATTTTGGCCAATTATCAATTTGTATGGGGTCGTCAAGAAACTCGTAATCATAAATGGGGTCATGATTGACAAAAGTTTAAGCCCTGCTATAGAGAAAATTTTAAGGTTCAAAACTAGACTGAACTATTAGATTACGTAAATAATAAGCATAATTTATAGTTACAAAATATTATTTCTAATTAAATTGCTTAAAAATCCGCATTATGCGAAGTGATAATCATTTATTTTACGTCTTGTTTCAGACCGAGGGCGAAGGGCTACGTGCTGCATTGGAACAAGCGGAAGAGAGAGCGCCACCACCACCAGCGCACGCTCTCAAACATGAACTGCAACACTCTCAGCCTGTAAGATTTATTTATTTTTAATTTAATTTTAATATTTATATTGGCTTATCTTTTTATGCAAATTCTATATTTTTTCACATCGGAGTAAGTAAGAAGAAACTATAGACTTACGATCAATCTATTTTCCACTTTAATAATATCTATAAATATATAAATTTCCACTTTAATAACTCGTAAATGTGCATAATCATGCAGCAGCGATTATTTAAATAAAACTTTATTTATACATAAAAAAATATTAATATACTAGCTGTATCCCGCAACTTCGTTTGCAAGGAACAGAATGCCAGGATGGCCTCAACTCGCCCGCGTAGTGTACAAAAGTTAAAACCCCTCGTTTCGTAGAAAGAAACTCTCGTCCAGTATTTTCGCCTGTACGTAGTCTGTCAGTCACTCAGTAACGTAAGCGATTTATATTATATTAAAATTGTAATATCTTCTAAGATGTTAGAAGATATTGGAATTAACTTATGTCAAAGACAATTTTGTTCACAATCAAACACTCTTAATCAACAACACATTTATTTGGAAAGAATAATATTATTACGTTGATACAACTCTTAACAAATAATGCAATAATTTCGACCAAATTTGATTACCATATAAACGGTTCTAGTGATCTTAAAAGATAGACATATACTGTCGCGGACATTTTTATAGATCATTTCAAGAGGAAAAATTATTTCATACATATATTTTTGGTATCTTGAACCGTTTTCGCAGCGGACGCAACGGAAGCCCTCAAGGATGAATAATTTTCCCTGTTTTTTCCACATTTTCCATTATTTCTTCGCTCCTAATAGTTGCAGCGTGATGTTATATAGCCTAAAGCCTTCCTCGATAAATGGTTTATTTAACACAAAAAGAATTTTCCAATTCGAACCAGTAGTTCCTGAGATTAGCGCGTTCAAACAAACAAACAAACAAACAAAGAAACAAACTCTTCAGCTTTATATATTAGTATAGATGTGTAATTTCTTAAACAAAAAAATTCAAAACCATAATTGAATCGGTGAGTGCAGAAACAACGTAAGTCCAAATTTTCAAATTTTGCAGAAGGGAGAAAAGTAACATCTTGCCTTTCTAAGCTAGTTTAAATCGATTACGAATTTTTGCATTTTTTGTGACTTACGTTGTTTCTGCACTCACCGATTCAATTACTAATGATTTTCATTACAAATATAAACAATTCGAGGATGTGATTATAAAGACTAAAAAAATATTCGTTATTTACTTAAGTAACCGCTTATATTCTACAAATAAAATCAACCTCTTTATGATTAAGAGAAAGAAAAAGCTATGCAAATATATCTAATATTTGTTATTTATATATGTTTCTTATAAAAATATTTCACTTAATAATATATAAATGATTAATTTACGCTACAAACATGCAAACAGGGCTTCACAGTCCGCGGCTCCAGCCCGAACAGCAGTGGTTCTGGTGCGCTATATCCGGCTCTGTGCGTGGGCGGCGCCGCCCTCGCTGCAGCCGCGGCGGTCGCTCTCGCTGTGGCCCGTCGCCGCGACCGCGCGCCCTCTGCGCAGGGTTTTGTTCAGGTAGTGCAATTATTATAAGGTAGTTTGTGATATGATCATTATCTAATGATAACAATTAACCATAGGTATATAATAATACACAAACGGATAGTGTTTGCATGAAATCATACTTATTTATGATCATAATACATATAAATTTTCAGGTGGAGCAAACCGGCGCTGTCGCTCCCACACCTGAAGAGCGACACGTGGCCAACATGCAAATCAACGGCTACGAGAACCCTACCTACAAATACTTCGAAGTCAAGGAGTAAATCGACCGCTACTTTCACCCACCAGACCTGCTTTGCTGGCTCTTTCTTACTTCCGGAAACGTAGGCAATGACAAGTACTTAGAAATGTCTAAACGATCTCGTATGGCTTACCCGATCCCTAAGTTTTCGAGTAGCACCATCTCTACTATGTAAAGCACAATATTATAAAACTCGTCCATTTTAAAGTAACAACGCCAACGGTTTACTAAAATTAGATTTTAAACTCGGAAACAAGGGATGGATACGTTTCGCTCTTTATTTGTGATGTGTGCTAGATACCCCTAGTTTGAGTCGATGGTACCCCCCTCCTTATGTCTATTTCCTTGAATAATTAATTCTTTATGGAATGAATGTGTGTGAAGATTAACTAACTCTATACGTAAAGCAAGCCTGGTGGCCGAATGTCACAAAGTTCATTTTAATTATAAAGCTTGTATAATTAGTCAACGTATATTGCGATGTCTCGCAATCAGTCAAAGTAAACATAATTGATATTAGAATTTATATTGTTTTATATGTTATTTTTTTATGTTTGCACCAAAATATTTATTTGAGTTTAAGATTAGGTCTAAGTTTCGTCTAGTGTCCTAGAATTCATAAGTGTCACTTTGTAGTCGAGTTATTTAACTAAGTTTTCGAGACCGCATCTCGAGTGATAACTGCAGCGTGTCGACTTCTCACTTTTACATTATAAGTTAACTTTGCGCTTATCGATTTGACATTTCAACATTGATCTCACTTAGAACGATATCTCTTACTTATCTTGGACTCTTGGACCGCGTCGCTGTACGTTGTCACTCGAGCCAGTGGAACAAACGTCCATGGTACGCTGTGTATATAGACTCCGCGTACAAATTTGAACCTAAATTACTTACTCTTAAAGCCCGCTTTCTTTTTCTAATGTAGGTAGAACATAACGTGAATTTTATGTAATAAAATGCGAAAATATATTTTAATAATTACGTGTACTTAGCAAAGGGACGGGCGGCAAAGCCGGCGCGGGTGAACGCTTAGCCTTGTAGTCTTCTTCTAGTCAAAGGAAGTTTTTTAATCTGAGGTTGTTATTTGGACGATGAAACAATCGTTTAAACACGTAACTCAGATATATATCTTTGTCTCTTTACCCCTTTATCTTTCTCCGTTTACCCGCGGGACAATACTCATAGTTCCCGATAGGAAAGAACTGTGTACTCAACGTGTGCGATGAGGAATACTATCCACACTCTCGAGAGAAGTTCCGCCAGGAGCTTTGTAATATCTAGTCAAATGGGTGCATCTCAGTCGGTTTAATTTAACGGTTGTGGCGCACATTGGGTACGCGGTGACGCCGAAGCAGTAAGCTTAGTGAGTGTATGTACGGTTATTATATAAGTAGATGTACAAAAGTAATACATTATATAGATGTTTTAGCGTCAGATAAATAGATATAAAGCAAAATATAATTATATATCGCATTCGTCCGTTTAATGTAAGGGCTTGCGCTCGTGTCTATTCCCACGTACCACACTTAATGTTACGCCGTAGTTAAGATGTAATTCTGCCTCAGTATTATATACATTTAAGCTTATTTGTTACATAAGCTAATTTATATACACTAATTCTATTCGTTAACGGGCGATGTGACGTTGCTAATTTAAGAAAGTCATATCAGATGCGTTACGGCGTTGCGTCTAGTTCATTCTGGCGGGTCTGAGGTCACCTAAAAGCTCACTAGTTTGAGCCGCTCGACACTAGATGGCAATGGCGACGCGCCGGAGTGAACCAGACTTGAGTAGGCGCCCGCCCGTGGCTTGTACGGCATTTACGTAAGTTTACTCACTGTATAACATAAGTCTAATCCTGCATCAAGTAACCGCTGTATTTTTACTAATACTAAGTAACGAGCCGACCACTTATTTTTTTAACAAAACTTTTTGCTCAAAATCAGCTGTCTCTCGTCGGTATTATAATTCTGTATCCATTCGATGTTTAATATTTCGATGTAAACAATATTCGATGTTAGTAGATTAACCCTGTTTTATGTAATTTCAGATCACTATTTCACGTATTTTGAGAATATAATAAATGGTTTGAAATCTTTTGTGTTTCCTATGCTACATTTTATTGTGAGTTCGAAGTTCAAATTGAATCAATAAATAGGAATTTAAAAATTGGTGTTGTTAATGGCGATAATGCCACATCCTGTTTTTAAAGTTACCTTTACATTAATAGTTAAACATACATAAATGAAAAAAAATATTAAAATAAAAAAGAAATAATTAATTACATAATGTATCTGCAATTAAACAATATTTAAAATATTTTTTATCATAACAGACACTATTATTATTTACTACGATGATAAAATGATTAATATATTTATTCATATCACTATAATATCACCACTATCATAAAAATATCACTATCACACTATATTATCACTACTATCATAAAACTTGTACAACACTCATCACCTGTCGTGGCACAGAGGCACAAGCCTGTGACTGTAAACGCAATAGGTTGTGGGTTTGATTCCTACTGCAGGAAATGAAATAATATTTAGTATTTTCATTTTCTGGGTCTGGTAAAAAGACAAAGCGGTGCGTTGAGTCCCGCCACTCAGCACGTAATGCCTCGATTCGGCGGAAAGTGGGGAAGGAGTGTCTTAACACTAGGGTCTCAGACAAAAAGAAACTATCATGTGGCCAACAGAACACGTCTTAACTAAATGTACTTGCATCTCCAGTTTGCTAAAATAAAATAAGATTCACGTACTTATGATTTAAATTAGGTTAATAAAAATATATTTGAAAAAACAATAAGAAATAGGCCATGATTCTTCTGTAAGTACTTGATAATTGTGGGCTCAAATTCCATTTGTATAATGGTTTGATATTAGTTTATATTGAAAATGTGGATATTTCAATAACTCAATTTAGATTCCTCCTTAAAATGTTCAGTATAGCTATCTAGGAATATTTTAAAATAAATATAATAATGATGTGTGAATATCGAAATGGTTTTCTAATAAATGAAATATAGTAAATGAATTTAACAATAAAAATAATAATCTTATTATAAATTACGGATCCTTAAATCCATAAAGTAAATTCTTCTTTACTCCCTACTTCCTACATTCCCTAGGAAACTTACGCGCCGAATTTAACCTTTATATATCTAATAGCTTTGGCTGTGGATTGTCTGTCAGTCATTCAGTAACAGAAGAGTATAAGAATGTTTTGTTACTTTCCTCATCCAAATAGAGACAATGTGATCGCACAACGAGGAATATCTTCAAGCAGGCGAAAAGAAGAGGATGGAGTCGAAGAATGCGAGTATTTTTTCAATTTAATTAATTGGCTACAGCGCTCGAAGATATGCGACAACTGGGTTGACATGCGACGATAACATTTTTATAGTCAACATTATTTAAAAATCCACATCTATATTCTAAAAGTATACGCAAATTTAAATGTAATAGTCAGTATCATTATGGCCTCCCACTCCAGCAAATAATATGTAAATATTTAATATTTATAATAATTAACATTTTCATTTCCTACCTCGGGTTAAGAGACAAAGCACGGCGTTAAGTTCTGCCACACAGCACCTGATACCCAAATTCGACGTGGAAAGTAGGGTATGGAAATGTTCATAGAACGGAGTGCGTTAAAACTAGATTATGAGGTTCCCTCTGCCTATACCCAGTTATGTATGTGTACAGTGTACTGTACGGATACAGTGCGAAGCTAAAATAGAGTACCTATATAATTAAAAAATCGACTGTGAAAATTGAATTTTTAATATAAATAAAGAACAAATATAAAACAATAAACATTATCCAAGTAATGCAAATGCTTCGCTAGAGAAGACTAATAATAAAGAAAATTTCGAATAATATGAAAGTAAATTCTGTCTTAGAAATATGAACCTTATTCTTAGCCACAGTCTCCAAATTCACAGTAACTAGAGAAAGATATTAAATATCTCAAACAGTTGCACCAAATATATAAAGAATAACGAAAAAGTTTTAGAAAAAATGCTTCTTTTGGCGCGTTAGGAAAAAAAATAGGAGAGTAATTTTTTAAGATGCGGGTGCAAACCGTCACGAAAAACTTTAGAACTTAGAAAGATTTTGTCATTTTTTTTTTTTTTTTTATGGAAAGGACAAGGCAAACGAGCGTTCGGGTCACCTGATGGTAAGTGATCCCCGCCGCCCACGGCCCCGTGTAACACCAGAGGAGCTACAGGTGCGTTGCCGGCCTTTGAGGTGGGAGTAGGCGCGCTTTTTGAAGGTACTTGTCTTGTTGTAGACAAACGACTCGCCTGATGTCAAGTGATTACCGCTACCCACGAATTATTTTCAGGACCAAAAATACCATTAATACGTTGCCGGCTTTTAAGAGATTTGCTGACCCGCCTCTTGAAGAGTCCAATATCATAACCATGTGGAAATACTTCTAGAGAAATTAAAAAAAAAAATTAAATGGTTATTCTGTTTTATTTTTTCATATGTGATTACCTTAATGATTTTGAATAAATTGACACTTTAAATATCAAAGCTTTCCTTACAATAAAATAGCAGTCTTATGACATGAGCACGGGGTGCTCTAATTTTCATACGAACTCCAGACTGTGTGTTGAGTGGCGAAACTCAATGTTGTCGTCCATTGACTAATTTAAATATAACCCCCAACTGAGAATCAAACCACCATTGCCTTGACAGTCAGACAACATCCCATTACGCCACGACGGCCTCTTATAATGTCATTTCTAATATTTTAATATTTTTTGTATGGTACATGAGTATTTCTAATATTATTTATACATGTAAAATACATAATAAACACATAATGATTGTTTAAAGTAGTTTGTATTTTAAATTATTATTTTTAATGCATGTATATTGTATATGCTTTTTCATAATTAAAAATAATAATAAAAGTAATAATATCTGCCTCTTTATCCATAACTTAGTTCTACAAATAAAATTATAAAAGTCTGTTGTAACGCCATCTAGCATCCAATAGCTTAATTACGATGGTGTACCAGTAATCGACAACTAGTGACATCTGTCGAATTATAGTAAAATTACTATAGAGATATAAAGCGACATCTATATGCAACAATAAGAAACTAAAAGTTACTTTATGTACTCACTAGATGTCGCTACCAGAGGAGACTTGCGTAAATGTTTTTGTTTATTTATCACCAATTTACAGCCATTAAGGAATGTTTTTGTGAAAAGCTATTGTCATCACTTTTTAATTTTATTTGAATTTTCGACTTCACTCTAACTAAACGCAGTTGGAAATGCAAATTTAAATTGTCTGCTGATTGTTTTTCTGCATCGTATCTGATATTTTTAAAACCGACACTGACACGCTCCAGTCACATTAGTTTAATTGTGAACAATTTATTGTTTCACCTCTCCTATGTTTGTTTTCTTTGTGATATAGACAAGTTCATAATATGACACAGTGTAATAGCGCCCACACACTTTTTAAAGACTTTGTATTGCGTAACTTTTCTTGTTTAAAAATTGACTAATATAATAATTATAGTACTTTTAAAATATTATTTCTGATAGATAGTACATTATATCGTTATAATAAGTATAAATCCCTATATTTTCATTTTAAGTTTTACTATGCCTACGATAAACCAATACGGTAACCTTAAACTTTTTGGAAAACTGTTTTTTGGAAGAAAGTTTGTATTGTATAATACAGAAAAATCAAAAATATATTTTGTACAAGTAAAGATTTATATTATTAACATATAAAAAAAACGAGTTAAGAAAACTCATTGGCTCGATCGCGACTTGACAATCCATTTAGTGTAAAACAGAAGTTTAAAAAATCTTATACCTACATACTTTCGTACTGTATGTCTATGCTTTTATACCGTAGCTTTATTAATGTAGTTTGGCTTCGCAAGCCAACCCATAAAGCCTTTAAGTGGACGAAAACCTAAACACAGTGAAATGACGCATGGTGAAAAAGATGGGTAGACAGTTAAAATACCAATTCTATAAAAAAAAACACTACCACTAACCTAAAAGTGAGAACTTATTAACCTGGTCGTCGTCACGAGGACATCAGGTTCATACTGCAAAATAATCCGGCGGAGAGAAGTCGGTCAAAACAGCTGCTATGTTGTTTTTCTTACATTATATTATAATATACATATATAAATACAGGTAATAAAGTATTTTAATAAAAATAATATAGTTTTAAAAGACCGTTTTTGCATCACAATAAATAAATATATACCTGCGTAGCTAACTTCATGTACTTAGTTATCACATTATATGTAGATGACCCAAAAAATGTTTAACAAGAAATATTCATTACGTATATTAAAGGCATTAGCATTTAAAAGTAATGAACGCTCACCGCCTTTCGTTCCTACACTTTATAAATCTATCTACAATACTAACTCAATCTCCCACACAAGGTTTTTTACAACTATATCCGTTTTTATACGCAATCTCTTTTATACAATAGTATAAAATAAAAAAATATATATATGTATATAAATGAGTAGTTCAAATCGATAGAAAAGAGGGTGGATCACTTTTAGTCAATATCACAATATCAAAATCTTTAAAAAAAAATAAAAAAAAAAAGTTCAGTAGTTTTTGTGTGAAATAGTAATAAACAAAAAAAAATCGCATTAATTAGGAAGAGATTTTTAATCCATTCTGCAAATTCGAATTCTATGTATGCAGATTCGAATCCCGACGCTGCAACTATTGCGTCTTTAATAAGGATGTAATGCCTTAGCTTCACGCTGTATCCCGCATATAGCAGGGTAGGCAGAGTTAACCTGAGAAGCTAGTGTTAAGACACTCCGCTCCCTACTTTCCTTACTTAAAACGAAATCCTAAATGTGAAGAAATTTCTCACTAGATTTAAATAAACTACGCTAATATAACAAAGAACGAAATGTAAAATCGTATACGTAGAGGGATCATTGTGAATAAGCAGTTTCACATATTATAGTGGGCTTGATAATTTTGTAATAAAAATGATTACGCTCTTATCAATTCAAGTGCAAACGAAACCGTTTTTGTATCATATCTCTCTACTTTGTTACTGACTTGGCGTCGCGTCAGACGAGATTTTTTAAGGTTTGAAATTATTTAAACATACACTTTTGAATTCTTTACAAGTAATTTATTTAATATACTTAATTTCTGTTTGGTGGTAGGAGGTTCGTCCTCCGTCTGGCTCGCGACCA
>JAKGSA010000150.1:88424-128096 GCA_033558755.1 Philaethria dido
TATTCAATTTATCTTATAAATAAGAAGCAATTATTGCATTTAATTCCGACTTAAAACATAGTCTCCTGACTGAAACCAAAATAGAGGTATCTCACTGTTATTGATAAAATTGAATAAAAAATACAGTTAGAAAATACTGTATTTACTAAACTTTCATGATAATAACATTTTTAAGGATCTTAAAGTAAAAAATACTTTCGAAATTTAATTCGTTGTATAGGTATATTATGTAACTACATAGTACTCCCGTTACGCCGCGGGCACTAGTCAGAAGGCAGGCCTGAATTTCACAAGAACAATAGATGCATATACAAACATAATGCTGACTGCCGAAAGATATAAACATAATATTAGTATTTAAAATGTATAAGTCCATAAAATGTAGAAATGTTTCTTTCAAAAATATATATTTTTTTATTTTAACCGTTAAGCAAGTTATGCACTTAACTACCCGCGGTTTCATTAGCGTGGCCTATGGGAAATGGGAATTCGTATTATAGGTCTTCCCATACGAATAAGAGTTTTATAGCACTAAAAGGTAGCTTATGTCACTTCTCCCACCTATTTATCTCCACTCAAAAAATCACACATCATTTCGTTGTGACGTGACAGAAAGACAAACGAACACACTTTACCATTTTATATTTCACATAACAAGGCAAAGCGCGGCGTTGAGTTCCGCCACTCAGCGCGCTATGTACTTATTCGGCGGAAAGTGGGGAATGGAGTGTCTTAACACTAGGTTCTCAGGTTCCCTCTGCCTACCCTGCTATATGCGGGATGCAGCGTGAAGCTAAAACCATAATATTAGTAGAATTTTTTAAAACGTATTATTTTTGTTATAGCCCCGTTATATCACTTTAATCTCTATAACTATTATTTCCATCCCTAGGCAATAACTTAAGGAAGGGACGAGTATGGGAACAGAACCCGCATTCCTCAATGTCAACTACAGAGTCAGTGGGGGATCTTAGACCTCAGTTGTTATGTTACGAACCGTTTATTATGTTTTCGTTAAAATTATTATAAATAACAATCCATATCGCATACTGTACTGTCGTACATTTGACGTCACGGCTTATCGCGAACAACTTAAACAAACGTGTGGCTAGTTCTTTTCCTACGGCGAAACGTGCTAACAAAGTGAATTTTTATCAATTTATAATATTCGCATATCATCGTTCGTACTTATACCCTTTGTGTGTCAGCATGTGTTAGTTTATCGATATGCTGTTTTTTGCTATGATTGCTTTGAAATATGTAAGTTGAACTAAATGAATTTACATATGTTTCGATTTCAGGCGGCAAACTGTGAAAAGTGTCGTGACACTAGATTCTCTCTGACTACCCTACTATGTGGGATGAAGAGTGGAAATGTTTATTTTTTTTAGCACATTGTATGACGCATAGCAGGGTAGGCAGAGGGAACCTGAGAATCTAGTTTTAAGACACTCCGTTCATCACTTTCCGTCGAATTGAGGCGTTGCGTGTCGAGTAGCGGAACTCAACGCCGCGCTTTGCCTTGATACCTAACTCAGGAAATGTTAATATTAAGCTTTACATTTCCTGGAGTGAGAATCGAACCCACAACTTGTCGCGTTTACAGTCGCACACTTATGCCTCTGTGCCACGACAGGCGTTTTTAAATAACTTCGATATAATGAACATTCAAAATAAATTATTCAGTTACTATTTCTAAGCAATATCTTATAATAAACAAGTAGCATTTCAACTAGAGAAATTTAACTTAGCCTTACTTAAGAGAAGTTAGGCTAAAAACAATAGAGGCGTTTAGCACAATAATCTTAATTGCCGGCCGTAATAACCAAATGTGTGACTTGTAAAATCAGTTTACTTCGCAAACCATTAATTCATATATCGTTCAATAGTTATAGCGACCAGCTATACAGACCTACCTCGTCCCCGTCTGTTGCTTAAGTTTAGTACGATGCGGGGTTTTTGAAAGGTATGCGGCAGGTCAAGTGGGCTGGCGGATAATAAAAGTAACCCTCGTGATAAATACAAAGGGCTGTGCCCCTGTAGTAAGATGCGGGGAATAGCGTGGAATCACTTGCTAGGTACAGGGATCGGTCCCGTTATTGTTAGTAATGGTTTAGCTGATATATAGCTGATAGTGAATTATTGATTATGTGACTCCACCCCAGGCTTACTGAGTAAGCCACGTCTGAGATTAAAAAAAATAGACAGGCACATATTAAGAATTAGCTCAGAATTATCTTAAACTGGTTAAATCTAAAACCTCAATATGTATAATGAGGATCATACTTTATTTAAAATATTTGATTTGTATACAAAACATATTGAATTTTATTCAATTTATCTTATAAATAAGAAGCAATTATTGCATTTCATTCCGACGTAAAACATAGTCTCCTGACTGAAACCAAAATAGAGGTATCTCACTGTTATTGATAAATTTGAATAAAAAATCCAGTTAGAAGTTACTTTATTTACTAAACTTTCATTATAATAACGTACGTATTAATACTGATGCTTCGTACTCCAAATTTTTTTAAATTTGAAAAAGGTAAAATGGTCTAACTTGTAGAATATTAAATTTTACAGTTAAGGTAGTCACAAAATTCTTGGAATTAGCAGCAACATTAATGGTTTTTACGGAAAGTCGAACAATAATTACTAAGGGTAAAATATAAACAGTAGTGACGCGCTAATTTATTATCTCCCATTAATAAATGTCTTTACTAGGTTATATCAATTATTTATATATGACGGCGTCGTGGCACATTTGTGTCGTACTCGAAACTGACGACACACGACGATTGTGGTTTCCAGCTCAAACCTACTCGGGACAATTTGTTCCATTCGAAAATTGTATTCCTCCTTGTCTTATAAAGACTAAATGTAATGTTAAGTTATAGTTTATAAATTCTTTATTACACTTAAAAAAACATATAAGAAAGAAAAACAAAGTTTAGTACACAAAGGTGGACATATCTCTAAAGGAGATCTCTAGCAGTCAACCCGTGGAAGTTGATGAGTCCATAACAGTGGGATACAGCATCTATACCAAAAAGAAAAGAGAGAGAAAGAAAAATCAAAATTACTAACTATTACTACTACTGCAGGTATTTACCTGCAAATTTTTTTTTTTTTTTATGGATAACGGATGGCAGACGAGCAGAAGGACCACCTGATGGTAAGTGGATACCTTCACCCATGAACATCTACAACACCAGAGATGTTGTAGATGCGTTGCCAACCTAGAGGATATAGATGGAAGAGGAGGACAATGTAGTATTCCGCTCTCGGAACCACCACATTTTGGGGAAAGGATGGGTGGGAATGGGAAAACCTGGCTTACATGCCATCGAACCGGAACACATCATAAGATATTTGGCGGTTCGTCTTTGACATGATAGTGGTCGCGAGCCAGACGGAGGACGAACCTCCTACCACCAAACAATACCTCACAATGTCTAAAACTGGGTGGAAAATAGAAAGTGTAGTATGATTTTTCTACTTTGTCACTACCTCTCCAGGAAAGTACGGGAGATGTGTGCAAATCAAATAAATTAATTATTTAACAAACGTATAATTTATACTTGTAAATTGTTTAGAAATCGAATTATGTCTATCGATGCAATACTACATTTAGTATGCTTAAATCTTCAACGGAGACTTTCTCTTAATCCTACCGACGCAAGGTCTTTTCGGCTTATATTACTTACATACTCGTATCAGAGGTTTTTTTGGATGGCATTATTTTATTTTATTGTATTTGTAAAATATTCATTAATTAATGTTAAAATTTCAACAATATAACATTTAACGGTATTTTAGTTAATTAAAACATATATTTATCAAATATATAGAAAAAAAATCGTGTGGATATTTTTTATAGTAATGTTTATTCTTTATTTTATATGCATCTAGTACATACAATATCGGTGCACATTAGTGAAAGTTGTAACAATTAATTCCACATGTCATGCGCGAGTTGACGAAATAGAAACTAAGTCGTCTGGGTCAAAAGTCTATCTACGAGATGTTATTTATTCCTTACATCAGTGCCACTTGCTATTTTTAGGGTTCCTCTTGTAGAGTACGCCAGTGAATCCCCCTTATTAAGGTTCAAACGTCCGTCGATCTCCCTATGATCGGGTGTATTGTATGAAATGTAAAAGGCTATCATGTCATGGCCCCTATCGAAACGATTAAAAGTGGATGCTATAGCATTATAATCACATCTCGTGTGTCAGACTTTATAACAAAATTTATTATTCCTAGTTTAAGCAGAATGAAAGTAGTGATATAATATTCCGTTCAACCATTTTGCAAAACATACTTAATATGAGTAAATGTTGATTTAAAGATACATATTGTGCAGTCACATCCTTTGACATAGTTCACTTGCATGAAAATTTATGAAAATTGAATATTAATATTACTCTGAATATCACTATTACGGTGACACGATTCCTCCCTAAGACGCCTTGAGCTATTATGCCCAAACATAGCAGTCGTGATTTAAATATTGTATAATCGACCGAATAGCGGCTGCACGGAACTTGTACAAGTGTACCTCGCGCTCGACCTTACTTCTCTTTTAGAATTAAAAACGGTAAAGAAATTCGTTGACTTCTTTTTGTTTCTCGATTTTATGCAAATATTTTTGCAACCAACGTGTCATATATTAAAGTGCTGTACTGTCAATTTTGACTGGTTACGAGAGACTTTTTCTTAGTTAAGTAGTTCCGTTTACATCTAGATTCCATACATTGCTAGGTTCCACTTAAAATATTTAAGTAGTACTACAAATCAACGATATACGTTCATATAAGTGGGTTTTTTGTTTTATCTTTGTGTACCCTGTAAATTAAGAATAAAAAATTACAATTTCAGCTGTGCGATTTTAAATTGAATAAAGATAAGAAAGGTCCACTCGGGGATTTCCCCATTTTTTTTATTTCCCTCAGCCTTACAAGTTAAAGTGTGTTTCTAAAAATATTGGAACGCAGTGTCTTGATACTATGATTCCTCTATCTCGTTAAATGTGTGAAAGAAAAAAACTATATAATTGACCGATAAATAATCGATATTACAAGTAACGATACATTAATCGATTACTTTTAAAATGATTTTTTACGTATTAAGCAACAACAGTTTCACACAATTGTTATATTTTACGTCACCGATCACTTCTCAATCGCAATTGGATAAATGACACAGCGATAAACTACAAAAGTACATCACTGACGCTTACTACTAAAATAAGCTTAGTGTGAGTCAGGAAGGAAAATAATGCTCGCTGTTCAACAAATTATATTATTGGGAAATACATTTCAAGAGCAAATGGTAATTAGCTCTTCAATTAAATTATATGAGATTTTCTGTTCTTCGTCCTATATTTGGGTGCTGAGCGGCGGAACTCAACGCCGCGCATTGCTTTGGTACCAGAGCAAGGAATTAAATATTATTAATGAAAATATTATTTAATATTTTCATTTCTTGGAGCGGGAATCGAACCCACACAATCTGTCGCATTTACAATCGCACGCTTGTACCTCTGTGCCACGATAGGCCTAGAGTATTTTTTATAAGTACTTTTAAAATATTTTTTTATAGTTGTGGATGTGACTCCAATCGGGTGTTATTTCCGACTTTCTCTTTCTTTGCTCTGATAAGACAACGCAGCGTTGATTACCGCCAACTCGCAATATCTCCTAAAGGTGAAGAACAGTGTCAAGATACTCCGTGCTTCTTACTACCGACCCTGCGATGCAGGAAAAAGCGTGTAACTGCTTTATATTTTTTTATCGTCTTGGATCTCTTGTAATATTACCGGCTAGCAACAAGATTCTTGTACAAAGTAAGTCACTTCCTATTACTTGAATATCGTTTGTCTTTTGTCACGAACTTTACTAAAAATATATATAGTACAAAAGTACAGGCAATATTTTATTATGATAAATATTTTCTCATATGGTCCTAACCATTTCAAGGCACAACTCAACTTAGTAACTCTTCAAATATTATTTAAAAATATATACTCGTAATGGAATTTATTAATAATTATACTGTTAATATTTAATAACATTTTCCTCCATATCTATCTATGGCCTTTTTACGTAACACTTGCTATATGTAACAGTACTTAGTGGATTATCTGAAAACGATGTTTTTCGTGAACTAGCACATTTTGGTATTTCATTCATGTCACTTACAGTCTTGATAAGAATTTAACAACTTGATATTTTTAAGTGCAGGTGATTGTTTATGTTATTATGAAAATCTAATATAATTACGCTTCTGTAGTGGAATAACAGAAAAAAAAATGGGGAGGAATCACTTCGTATTTTTTCCCTTGTGCGAATATACAAATGTATATTGTAGACAGTTCCGTCTTTATCATAAGAGTATTTGGATTTTGGAGGAGTGCTTAGGGGCCCACGACCCCAAGGGGCTTCCAAATAAAAAAGTACAACTCAATGTCTTGTAACTTGTTTTACTTTGCAAATAGCCAAATTCATGCCAAAGGGCCCCGACATGTACTTAGGCGGCTCTGATTAAACACAAAACCCTTTGCAAAATTTGAATCCACATTCCTTGATAATATAATGTAATATTGTTATAAGGATGTCATCACTGTTTCGCGGAAGTTTTTAAAACAAAAATTCTATTGTAAGTATTTTCCTTGTAACCATTTTCTAGAAATCGTATATTTTAATCACAATTGTAGTTTTTCTAGATATTGTAGATATTTTTAAAAAAATTGTACCCAAATTTGTCTGGAAATGGAATTTCTGAAAATTCAATAGCACACATTAATTATAGAATTACTTAAGCGACTGTGAAGCTTGATCGTGCCTCAGTTGGATGTGACTACGGCAACATGACTGTTCTATAGAAGGTTGTTTTGTTCTTTGGTTTAGCCAAGTTTCACTTATATAAGTTTTTTATTCAATATAATAATTTTTAACCGACTACAAAAAACAGGGTTATCAATTCGATTTTATTTTTTATTTCTTATGCGTGTTACCGTATATCTTTTTACTGGGTGAACCAAATTCGATGATAATTATATGATATATTACGTCCACTTAAAACGTAAATTCACAGTAACACATAAATGTTCTAACAAATAAATATATAAAAGCATCTTGTTAATTTTGAATTTATGTAATACATTAAAAACTTGTTGCCTGATTTCCATTTTATCTAAATATCCTAGGAAAGTTAATAGTTCCTTGTAAGGCCGAAAAATTCACGGTTAAGAAATTGACCGTTGGTAACACCGTAAGGACCATAACTGTACTAGAAATAGGTACTATAGGATTAGAATTAGTAGAAAATTTACTAAAGCATAACCAAAATAACAAAGGATATGATCGTTTTATGCCTCATGAAATAATTATAAGACATAATATTTCGTATGGTTTGGCCTTCTTAGGGACATTTTGACCTGGCAAGGAATGGACCCATAAGAAAGCCATTTTAGTCAGCTTTTTTCTATTATTATTTAATCATTTAATATTTAATAATTTCGATTATTAAAAAAAAAAAAGGTTTTGGCAGCTCATTTGTTATCGATATAATATTCATTAATATAACTTTTAAAACAATAGTACGAGACATTCTTAGTTTTATAATAGTGTTCAAGTACACTTCATTGAGTATTTTTATGTCAATATATAATGGTAAATGGTAAATGCAAGGCTTTTTTATGTAATTTAATTAGATGTTAATATTATGATTGTCACAAACTAAAAATTAACGTAGTTTTTAGTTAAATCACTGATAATTTATATCGGCCGGATCTTTGGATAAAAAATTAGCAGAGTTGAATTCAACTTGAATTTATTAAATAATAAATTGTATCTTACATAATAAAACAAAGTTTTATTTATTATTAGCCATTTGTTTGATTCACTTATGACGTCAATAAAGGAATTGTAATTGTTTATTGGTTAAGGTGATCTTCCACGGTCTACTTGAATATAATAAGATTTATTATTTTTCAAAAACATGAAAAAAATAATTGAAATTATTATTTCACAGTAATATATACTGTATTTCGTTATTTTCTATAAGTATACTAATCAAATATGCACGTGATTATGATGAGTTGAAATTTAAATCGATTATTAATCGATATTTCAAGCTATTTTTATGGATTAAAATGTTAGCGGTTGCGCGCGGTGATTAACAGAATTGTTGTAAAAATCATACGTCAACTGGATATTTTAATTTTTGTTCGTTGCAAGCAGGGGTGGGTGAGCGAAGCGAAGCAGGGAGCGGAACCCCCTAGATTATTAAAAAAATATATATTTTAATTTTTGACTATTTGGCACAAATTTGTCCCTAGATTCTCTATAAAAAAAAAACAATATTTTGATTTTATCAACATATTACTCACCAATAAATTCATAGAACATATAATACTTGCTAACAAAGTCTTTCATATTTTTTTATAATATAATTATTTTAATAATGAATATCTTTATTATATTATAGAAAATATTTTATATCTAATTTACATTCTATCATCATACATATATCATCCACTATGCATACATTCACGATTTCGCTGACACTTACTTTCCTTTTAACATGTTAATTTTTCGTTCATAGATAAAGTTTTTAAGTTAAATGGTTTCACCTCATTGGAAAAGAAAATACAAAAATACACCTTTAAGTCTATTTTAATTTTTTTTCGTTTAGGTTCTTAATTTACTTTAAAGGTATTTTTTTAAATACGTCGTCGTACTGACAGTTTTAGCTTCACGCCATTGCCATCATAGTAAGGTGGCCAGAGAAAGCCTAGTGTTAAGACTCAAGTCTAGACTTTCAGGCTGAATTCGAGACTTGGCATGCTAAAGGACGAAATTCAACGCCGCACATTGCTTTACCAGAATAGAGAAACTCAAATAATTTAAATACGATCATTTCCTCAAGTGAGAATCGAAGCCTCAACTAATTCTATACTATCAAGTACTCCCACTGCCACACAATGGTTTCACTTTATAAATTAAACTTTTATTAAGTTTTTTTACTCATATTTGAACCTGCTACCGTTACGTGTCGACTAACTGTGACATCTAAGGAGGCTAGGAAAGAGGATTTTAACAGCTTGCTTAAAAAAATGTATACTAGACACTGTAGATCTAGCGCTGGATGCGCGACAATAATGTCAGTGATGTCATACCTTTAAAATGTAACATTTCACATTTGTTTGTACAAGGCATTACGTGGTTATATATTGGTGGAATTCTTAGCGGTTGCTGTATCTAGACTGGTTGCTTATATAACATACTGAATACTAAGAGTTAGTCGTATTTCTTATTATTAATGTTTTGTTTTTTTTTTGTAGCAGGGTAGGCAATGGGAACCTGAGAACCTAGTGTTAAGACACTCCCTTCTCTTTTAACACTTCCATTCAACACTCTCCGCCGAATAGTGGCATTGTGTGCTGAACTCAACGCCGCGCTTTGCCTTGTTACCAGAGCCAGTATTACTATGAATGTAATATTTTTAAATTATTAGAATAAACATGATTTTAGTGTATAAATTGTTATTTTTTTTAATATTCAGCTTAACGCTTTATCTCACATAACAGTACCTTGTGCTGCGTTAGAGAGAACCTAGTGTCCAGACACTCCGTTTTCTACTTTCTACATGAATTCGAGACATTGCGTGTTGAGTGGCGGAACTTAGCGCCGCGTATTGTGTTAACAGCGAAAAATTTAAAATAATTTAAATGTAAAACGCTGCCCCGCTGTATCATTATGGCCTCTGGTTTTTTTAATGGTTTTTGAATATAGGTTATTAGGTTTAGGTTATTAGATTAAGCTTTAAGAATTACAATAATTCCAATCTTAGTATAATACAATACAAAAGCGTCAATTAAATATATGAAGATTTTGACAAATTAGTGTTTTGAACTCGTGACGGAATATTGCTTTAAATGAGCCAATTATCAATAGTTGTAGAATTGGTAATTCCCCGCTCATACGTTAAGACAATCATAATGATTGTTATTGTATCGTCAGAGTATTATTAAATAGGATTTAATTTATAAAGCTTAGTTATTTTTGTAACGAAAAGAAATTCTAAAAATATACTCAAGAATTAAGATAATTGTTGTTTTATATACTTAATACATCTAATGTGTACATTGATTTATAATATGTGTGCCCTGGCTTTGTATTGAATAAATTAAAATATTGTTCTGAGGAAAAACCTCTTTGCAAAGAACCTCTTTAAAAAATATATAAAAAAAAATCTTTTTTATATATTTTTTTTATATTAAATACATTCGTACTATGTTTTAAGAAATTCATCCATGTAGATAAATATTAAGGTTTCAGTTTTGTCACTGGCCGTGACAAGATTGAATCGGTACAGAACACTTGGAGCGTAAATCCCAATTTGCACTAAAAAGTGTGACTTTTTCGTATACATTTTATTACGCATATAATAATAACAATATAATTACTATTCTTATTAAAGGTCGTGGCGCAGAGGCACAAGCGTGCGACTGTAAACGCTACAGGTTGTGGGTTCAATTCCCACTCCAGGTATTGAAAATATTATATAATATTTAGTAATTTCATTTCCTCGCTCTGGTAACAAGGCAAAGTGCGGCACTAAGTTCTGCCACTCAGCACGCAATGCCTTAATTCGGCGGAAAGTGGGAAATGGCCATTTTTAAGAGAACCGAGTGTCTTAACACTAGGTCCTTAGGTTCCTTCATGAATGATTGGGGCAGTCCCCGTGGGCCTCGGCCAGTGGCGGTAGAGGAGGAGCACCGTGAGGTTTTAGTGGGTATACGGACGGCCTCTTTGCAGCCGGTCCGGAGTCCCACATAACCCGTCCTTGTCCCGGCGGGCGGGTATCCGTAACGGATTTCCTCACGTAAAAAAAAAGGTTCTTAGGTTCCTTCTGTCTACCATACTAAGTGCGGAACACAGCTACTAGGAATACAGCTTGAAGCTATAATTACTACATATTACTAGTTTTAAACAATACTAATAAGTTTAAATGTTTAAAGTAATTCTTGCCTATAAAAAATTTATTACACAACTTACTCCAAGTCGATAAATATTAATAAATATGCACATCTCTAGTTTTATTACTGTGCTATTTTCTATATTATTAACACACCACAATGTAATTTATATAAGGTTCATATTTTGGTATCATTTTACTCTGAATAAAAAAAATGTTATTCTTTGTTTAATTTTTTCAACGCCTGTCGTGGCGCAGAGGCACAAGCGTGCGACTGTAAACTCGACAGGTTGTAGGTTCGATTTCCACTCGAGGAAATGTAAAAGTTTAATATTTCATTTCCTGGGTTTGGTAACAAGGCATAGCGCCGCATTGAGTAACGCCGCTTAGCACGCCGTACTTCATTTCGGCGAAAAGTGGGGAACGGAGTGTTTTAATATTAGGATATTTGGTTCCCTCTGCCTGCCCTGCTATATGCGGGATACAGCGTGAAGCTAAAAAAAATATTTTCAGCTTCACGCCTTTTCCTTCATAGGAAAGCAGAGGTCAAGGAAAATTAGGGTCAAGACACTCTGTTCTCTACTTGACGCTCTAATTCCAGTTATTGTCTGTTAAGTGGTGGAATTGAGTTCGAAATATCTCGCTGATCTTTATCTGCTTCTTGTTTTAAAATATTTTTGTTTTAATTTAATGACTATACTCATTAAGAACCAGTCCCAACAATTTTATCCCCAAACAAAAAAAAATAAAAGATCCTCTTACAGACACTAAATGCTTGGTTCTTACTTTCTTGTAATCACGTTCTCAATAAACTCTTATGATCATTTATAATTTTTCTCACTTCCAAATCATCAAAACGTAAACAGGTAAATCGTAAAATAAACACTCGGATATTTTTAATTTATATTTATTTAATGATCATCTCTTAGCTTAAGACAGGAAACATTTATAAAATAGCAGCTAATCACAATAATATAATCATAACATTTACAAAACACTTAAATTTATTGTTTTAAACTGTTAACATCGCCTCGATACGCCTGCTCTTGCATTATGTTTGTGAAAATAAGTGTACGGGTAATAAATTCAGAAATATTAATGGTTTAAAATCATATAAGTATATATTTTAAAGATATTATCATAAATATTAATGACTTTATTAATGAAGATCATCCAATTATGTTTCTTTTGTATTTTCGTTATGTATATGTTATTCTTTACAATTTTATTTTGTTAAATTGTCTCTGGATAGCGTTATATAAGAACCACACTCAGAGACGGTAAACTGGTTTAATTGACATTAAATCGATACAAATTACTTAAGTAATGTCAATATCATGCTAATTGACATCTTAGAAGGTGGCAGATAATATTTTAATTGTTTCATAGTTCAGCAGTAACAATAATGTACCTATATTTTGTTTTCATTTACTCAAAAGAATTTGTAGATGCCATTTTTTGTATTTGTCTTAACTAAAAATGCATGATTATTCTTTAAATTTAATATATTTTGAAGTGTGCTCGGCGTCTTTATTTGCTTTAGTTATGACAAAAACTCAATTTAACATAAATTCACTTACGGTCATGATATAAAATTCTATTATTACAGTACCTACAAGCTTTACGTTTACAATACGATAACATGCTAGTTTCTAAAATAGACCG
Source organism: Philaethria dido (assembly GCA_033558755.1). Taxonomy (NCBI): domain Eukaryota; kingdom Metazoa; phylum Arthropoda; class Insecta; order Lepidoptera; family Nymphalidae; genus Philaethria; species Philaethria dido. The sequence goes on from JAKGSA010000150.1 coordinate 101,079, forward strand.
CTTCAGGCTGGCAGTGTTTGTTTGCTAACGAGTTTAAAATGCGTTTAATTTCTTCACTCTTAAGTCGGCTCATTAACCTCTGATAGCAATACTAGATGTGGTACTGTAATGACTTGGGGTTAATCTAATTAATATTGATATAAATATTTATTTTATATCAAATGAAAACCTTATTTTTTTAGTAAATTAACTATCTTTCTACGTAAGTAGTTTAAATTCTACCAGCAAAGCAAGTAATAACTAATTCCCATATTAGTGAAACTTTTATATGTAATAAACGTCCATTTAAGACAAAGACGCCCTGAAGTCGATATACAGAATAGGTACTGATTGCAATTATTCTAAGCTGAATGACTAATTTCCCAAGTAATTGACTGAGTCATCAGCTGTGTAGTGTGGGGATTATATTTTTCATGTAACATTAGGTTTATCCAAGTTTATTATATATTACTTGTGTAATATTTTGTTTTTTGTAATATTATTCTGCTAATAACTTGTCATCCTAATCGTAAATAGGTTGATTTAACTAAAACCATTGAGTCAATTGTGACTAAGAAATTTATTTATTACATTTCAAAACATAATTTAAAACAACATATTTGTTACATTTTAAAACATAATTGGATTCTCAATATCATAAAACATTGGTCAAAACGACTTTTTGCGATAACAAAAATAATACCATTTGAAAATAACAGAGCTTGCCCGAAATGAGAGCGAGGCGTAAGAGGGCAATATTTAAACTATAAAATAGCATTATTTAACGCCAACTCTTTGCCTTGTTAATCGTGAAATAATAAAAATCTACTCATAATACATGTGCGTTTTACAATACAATTTTAAAAATACATTTGGTTTCTGATATAACAACTAGTGATCATGATCTGGGACACGTATTCAAGAAGGCAGTCTGATAGCAGCGTCGGCTCTATGTTTGGCCTACTCTATCATAAGACAGTTTTGTCGAGAAAAAAGGATGCAACATCGTTAGAAAATTGCTACAAAGTTAAACTTTTTGAATATCGTTTTCATGTCCCATATTAGTTAATTAGTTGAATCGAATCCCGGAACAATCCGGCGGCAAAGATATACAAGCACTTAATTTTATAATACACAATTCTTATCAACATACAAACTTCATACAAAAAAGAACTACATTTCATTATAATACAGTGACAAAAACATCTAAACACGCTACCGTCGGGTACATGACTCGAAAAACCGGTTAATCAGTACAAAATGGCCGATATAGAAAAGGAATCAATTTTACTAAGCGTTTTCTTTTTACATAGTATTAATAGCAAAAAAATCGGATGAGGAAACTAGCACAAAATACAAATACGACATACAGGCTAGGCTAATATCACAGGAGGTACTGGGAACGGTGCGCCGCCTTCCCACCCCGTCGCCTCCACCCCACCACCGCAGCCCCCGCCCCCTTCAGGTACCTATTTACTATTCAGAAGGGGCGAAACGGGCTACTACCAATATATTTCGCGACAATTAAGATTTCAATAAAATATTTCAACCTCATTTCATTGCACAACGTGTCCAAACTAATTGCACAACCTAGTCCGCTACTCCGATACATCGATACGCTCCCGACTAAATCATTCGAATAAAATAAATTAATGACACAACACACTTAAAATGTACACTTTAGTAACAATAAGTACGTAATGATTGTATATTATATACCGATTATTATAAATCATAATGGTAACAAAGCGTAAATTGTGAGATAAGGTAACATAAAAACAAAATATACAAATCAAACATTAACTGCGGCATAACAGTCCAAATCAAAAATCAGACTTATTAAAATGCGTTTGAGCCAACGTTGGTCGGTTGGGCCAACGCTTGGCCTTGCCAATCTACGCGAGTAAGGTCACATACGCTCATCTGTTGTCGAGTGTCGACGACCACACGTCATCACTTATAAGGTTTTTTCTTTTGTTACGGGCATATAATACGATAATACGTAACATTCGATTGCCCACAATACTGCGAGTGTTTCCTAATAAGTACACCGTCTCGCTCACTCGTCACCGCGAACTGCACTCGGCTTTTACTTTCAAATTTTATCGGATGCGATATGCTGTTATATTCAAGATTACTTTTATCTTTGTTGTAAACACTAGGTATTCGTGAAACATAAATTAATCGTAAGCGTTTGTCCGTACTCTGAATCTCTGAATCTGCGCGACCGTTCCCAGTTGTTTTGCACTATACCTTAATCACGATTTCAATTAATTAATTAATTATAGTACAATAATGCAATAATAATTATGGCTTAAATCTAAAACTCCAACGTAACCGTTCAACGTCCTCACTGTATCTCCTGGCCTGAACCGATGCGACGTCTCAGCTGATAAAACATACTGCGGGCCCGACGAAGGAACTGATCGCACACTAACTGTATCACGCCCGCCGGCACCTGAGCAACTTTCACTAAATAATAAAAACACGCTAACAAAGTAAGTACTTCTCTTAAATAACAAAGAATTGGCTAAACGTCAACTGTCCGTTTCGGGGTAACGAGAATTCTGTGAATGATGTCCAGCGGTCAGATTGCGAGGCGCGCGCGCCGGCCACACGGGCGAGTCGGTTCAAAACGCGTCCGGTGACTCGGTCAGCGACTCGAGCGCCTTCGGCTCGCGAGTATTTCACTCGGTGCGCTGGCATCACAGCGAAGAGTGTAGGTGCGCGGTGCGGCGCGGTCATGAGTCGAGCACCGTGAGAAGCCCGGGCGGCAGCAGCGCGTCCTGCCGGGAACCGTCCTGCATCTGCCGCGCTAGCTGCGCGCAACCGAGGTTAGCGTCGCCCAGTTCCGGTATTGCGTCGAGCAGCGCGAGGCACTCGTCCTCGACTGCGCGCCGAGCTTTCTTCCCTATCCACGAGTCGTCGCATTCCTCTCTCGCTCGCCTTCTCCTGGCTTCTTTCTCTTTACGCGCCTCTTCGCTGAGACGGCAGTAGGTATTGTTAATACAAACGGATCTGCGCAGATCTCGCGCAGGATCCTCAATGTTTTCTAATTTTTGTGAGCAAATTTCAATGACACGCTTGCGTTCCTCATTAGCGCGAAGTCGCGCTGAGATCATAGAGAGCTTGGGCCTGGCGGCAGGTTCCGTACGTGGGGGACCAAACATCTCATCCTCAAAGGCGTCAGCTATCTCCGCACCTCGAGAACTCTCCCGTTCTTCTTGCGGCGTCATTCTGGAAAAAAACAAATATCGTTTAATTATTTGTTCAAATTTACAAGACGGTATATTAATTGCCATAACATTAGATAAACTGTGAAATAATATCTTAAATTAATAATATAATCATTATAATTAATTAAAATATCAAAATTGATATTAAGACATAATAAATGTAAAAGTTGTCGTTTCCATCCAAATGTTTGTTAACGTATCGCGGAACGCATACCATTTAATAATAAACTGAGCCGACGCAAGTACTAGGTCAAAGAACAATGCCTCGATGCCTAAACGGGCCAATAAGATTCACACTTGATATAATCCACAACCGTGATCATATCATATAAAGAGAGCAAGGAACTAAACGAACAGGTTTTGAATATAATATATGTGACCTACAATTATTTTTATAAATACCTACCTAGAGGATATATCTGATGATAGAATAAAAAATCCAGACATAAACATTGTGGACAATCAAATAATAAATAATCAGTAGCACGACAAATATCCCAAAAAGTTCAAAACTAGCACTGAAAGATCGCAATTCGTCACTCGTCCTCGACGGTAAGCAAGTATAAAGGCAACACAACAAGTGAAACAAAATTAAACTGCGCGAGAGCGGCGCGCGTGCGCAGCTCGACGATCACTCGGCGAATGACAGTATACTTCGCTGTAGATAAGACATTGAAAAAGCCAATTGCGTCACCCGTGTACGGCTACGTACGTGCGAGAGGAAGCGGGTGACGTAGACTATAAACCGTCATTTAGACACTATTGACTGTCATGACTCGTTCTATTTGTTTACGACACAAAAGCTTCCAACCACAAACTAATCAGTAAAATCCCATCGAAGGCACTTCAAAATTGGGTAATTCTACTCATTACATCGACATAATACTCGACATAATTTAACTATAAAATTATAAGGATTTTTTAAAGTCAATCATTAAATCCTTTTTAAGTTTTATATAAAATATAATTCAGTATATCGACCTAATAAAGCTAAACCAAGGTACCAACATGAACTCTGTGAGGATACATCATCATTTTAAAAGAATTTCTTTATGTCAAATATAATAAAAACAATTATGCAAAAAACATCATAACCTAAAATCATGTTAGGAAAAACATAAGCGCTTTTATAAGCTTAGGGCATATGGAATGAAGAATAACAAAGCTCATAAAAAAGTAAAATTAACTTAAAAACTCAATTCAATACTTAAATCTACAGCATGTCAAAATACTGGTAAATTGTCCATTAAAAAATGAATTAACAACATTTGCCTCTTGCATAATTTGTTTCGCATTATTGTTACGGTTTGCCCAACAATCAGCTTTGTAATCTTAGGTTTTAAGAGTTATAAGACTTCCAAATGAAACCATCTAAGTTAAATAATTTTTGCTCTCATTTATACTCGGAAAATTATAATACACATAATTTTCAAAGTTTGAATATTTTACCTTGAAAACTTATGGCGTGAGAAAATTTGTGATTAAACAAAGAAAAATGTTGCCTTAAGAGTTAAGTATATCATGAAAACAATGAACATAACTTAAAATCCATTGAATGACAACGCTTATACAGTGACTAAAATGTAATCTAAATGACGCGTCATTTTTACTTTTTTTGAGACGAAAACGCGACAGTCGGCCGCGTGTTGGCGACCCCTACAGTTACGATCTAATAAATCTTGCTCCATTCGCCTCGAGGTTACCAACTACCTGCACTTTCTTTTCTCTGTCTCACACGCGTGCTACCGTGAAACCAAATGACATACCGAAACATCTTACCGATAAATGTCGACGATATGAAGATCTGTTTAGTGAAACACACTAGGATCACCTCACCTAATACTTTTGACAGGATTATGTAATGTATGAAATTATGTATGATCTTTTGAAGTAAATCTCATAGTATTTAAAAAATACTTATTTATTATTTATTTAATAATACCTACATAAATAAAAAATGTAAAAGATGTGTTGCCTATTAGGGGTTTTAATGGATTATCCTAAATAATTTATACCTTGGTAGCTTTGAACTTGAAGACAACATTAAAGATTATTATTATAAGGCACAAGTCGCGAGCATCTGTTAGTATTAAATATATTGAGTCAGGAGCGTTATTCGTTCAGATTGTTCTGGTTTTCAAAAGTACAACGACCGAGCGACCCTCGCGTCCGAATTTTGTCGAATGGAAATGGCGTATACTCAGTTATCGGTTTTCATTCGACAACGGCTTCCGAATTCTATCTTTCAAGAAAAAAATAAATTGTAAACAAATATTATTATAATTAAAGCTCGTGGTTAGTTTCATAATTTTATAGAGATCAGCTCATGATAAAAAAAAATTTGGACTTTTGGACTTTTGTGTTACCAATTAAAATAATAGTAATGGCTTCATATAATTTGTGTTTATCTAATTTTAGAATAAAAGTGATATTACTCAACATTTCAACCCTCAAGGCCTTATGATGTAGTTAGCGGGGCATTCTTTAAAGAGGTCTCACATGTGATTGATCGTGGAATGTAGGCGTGAAACGGTACTGCGGACAGCATTATGCTAAATTCATAACTTTATGTTTTCAAATGATTTTATATAGTAATGAGGACATTATATTTAAAAAATGATAAGAAACACTTTTGTAACAAAAGACGTAAAGACAAAAGTGTTTTTTAATAAATTTATAAAGTAATAAACCTTTAGGCTCTCAAATACTAAATTTATTTACTTTCAAAAAATACTTTGATAAGATAAAATGTTAACAAATTAAGATTGTGTGATATGAAAAGGGCAGAGGTAACTCCCACATGCCAGTTGCTCGTGCTTTACCCTCCTTATATAAAGTTAATGTCATTTGACATATAAATTATAATCAAGGAGATCACCTACGTGATATTGCAGCTTTTATCTAAAAAGCAAGTAGCCGAGAAAAGATCAAGAATTTAATACATGGCCTTACCATCAATTTTTAAGTTAAGTGGCGATAGAATTTACCTTACAATTGTAACGTTTCACAACGATAACTAAATTTTGTTGTCATTTTAAACTTATTATATTATACAATCTGTATCCTGCGACTTCGTTTCGTGGATTTAAGAATAAAAATTCTGTTTTCATAGGAATTTTGAGAAATCCTCTCGAATTGGTCCCTCAGTCTCCAAGGAGCCTGCATGCCAAATTCCTGCATTCTATGGCCAGTAGTTTCGCTTGTCAGTTGTCTGTCATTCGCTCAGTAACGCAAGCGTTTTATATATGTAGATAAAAGATGAATTGACATTGTGGATTTGTATGGCTATAACGGTTTTGCTGTAGTAGTAAGTTAACCTTGCAAGTGCATCGAAATTATTAGAACTTCTTAATTAACGACTTTATCCATTCAAAAAGACTTTGTAATAAAAATATTATGTTTTTTATCTCTATAGTTCTTTGTTATAATTTTGGAAGTACTTCATGATAAGGCTTTTTATTTGTAAAGAAAGGCTGAAAAATATATTAATTTCTCAAAATTAATCATACCCATTACGTTGATATGTTCAGTTCATATTCATTGCGGTTATATAAATTGACAAGACTATTCAATCAGTTCTCATGTTAAAAGCGAATAGGTTGTTGAAACCGTATCTATAAACTGTTTTTATCAATTGAAAACGATAATGCGAATTATATAATAAACATGAGACTGGCAACACACAAGTGTAATACCTATACTCGTACAAGTATATTGTATCGTTGTTATGCCTAAGTGTACTCAACTAAGAGAATTTTGTATCCAACGAAAACTAAAATAATCTTAGAAGTAAGATGTAATTTATTTAGGGTATGATTTTTTTTCATCAAAAATGTGTTTATTTTATGTATCACAGATTAAATATAACACATTTTTATGAAAATGAACAGGCACTACAAAATTTGTTACAGAGACTGGTCAGAATTACCATATATTGTATAATATACCTTGCTGGCTTTGTAGAGGCACGTATTAAGTTAATAGGCCACAATAGACAATGGACACAACGCAACGCAAATAAATCACGGGTAATGGCATCGCAGTCGACGCTCAGGAGTTATTGACTGCGTATATTACTTAATTTATAGAGGGAAATCAAAATTAAGTGCAAAAGTGTAAGTATTCAGATTTGTTGAAATATTAATATACGTATGTTCTAATAAGATGTAAGTTTGTGTCACTTGTTTCCTCCTTTGGATTAAAATTATAGTTTCCTTGATGGCAACAGCCACAGTGTTAGCAACAAAGGTAATGGACTTTACTCGATTAATTATTTTTGATTTTAAATAATTGTTTAGAGATAATACGAGTTATTTCTTAGCAAAAATTAGAAAGTTCATGATGACATAATAAGATGTGGATGCACTTTCTTTATATGTAACTATAATTTGATTGAAAAGAGAGTAAGTCTTTTTTTTAACTTCACGCTGTAACCCGCATATAGCAGGGTAGGCAGAGGGAACCAGAGAACCTAGTGTTAAGACACTCCATTCTCTTTCAACAATTCCATTCTTCACTTTCCGCGGAATTGAGGCATTGCGTGTTGAGTGAGTAAGTGTTTTTTTTATATTTGAACGTAGCCCAGAATAATTAATTTTCCGTTTATGATGCAGAATTTGCCCAAAAGACAGCACAGAGGTAATAAAATTTAGTGGTAATAGAAAATGGCCTTGATTTGCGTGGAGATAGGCGTGGTCAATTACATAGCAATCTGGTAGTGTAATTAAAGAATAATAAACTTGTAAAGACATCTTGAAGTCAATTGTTGCTCATTTGTAAAAATAGTAGTTGAATAGAAGATTTATTTCAAGATAAAAGCAAATCTTAATCTTAAATAAACAATAACAAGGAAAATTGTAATAAAATCTCTCATTTATATAAAGATGACATTTTTTCTATACTTAAACTTACCAACATAGTATCTATAGCCTTTGTGAATAAAATGTATTACTATGATTCTTTCCTCTAATTATACATGACTTTTTTAATGTTTTGAGAGTGTTTCAGTATTATAGCATTAATTATTGAGTTGTATCTATTCTGTTGCTATGAAAAAAACGGCTGAATAAACAGTTATTAGTCGAGCGCGATGAAATACCTGTGTGACTTTAATTCAATATGATGCTCGTACCCTAAATAAGTAATAAAAAAATATTTTATATACATATTCAGTCTGAAATTTAGATTAATCTTAATAGTCATAAATAACGTCTCTCTCCCACCACGCCTAAGACGGACGACAGTCGACAGACGTGACGTGACGATAAAAAAACTTGAAAAAAGAACCTAGTAAAATCAATTTCCTCTTAAACTAAAAATTTATATCATGAGATTTTGTCAAGGCCATTTGCAAATGTAATTGTTAAATTTCTTTATGTATTCTAAAAAATAAAAAAAATCTATCTTTTTATATTGAAGCAGCTCGAACGATGAACGCTATAGTCGAAAGTGTGTAAAATATTTGCATTTTTATTCGTAATTATATAATATTATAAATATAAATTTATTTTTTTATATCGATAGAGTATTATGTTTTTGTTATATAATATCGTGACGTATAAATATATGTATAATTAAAAAATATCTTATTGAACTAATTAATTACTTTATTAGTAAGAAATATGCTGAAAAAGTATTCTCCAGAACCGTTGATGGATTTGAAATTCTTACTTTGATGATCCCAGAATAGGTCGCTATGCGCTATTCTCCTATGAGTGAAAGAGAACGCTATTCTTTTTAACAATTGCTCAGGTAGAAGTTACAAACGTGGCGGTTTAAAAAAAATATTGTCAACTTCAAAAATGAAAGTATATTAAAAACTTTAATGTCTAACATCTTATTCAAACGCCTCAGAATATATATGTGGACCATAAAGTATTTTATGTTCCCGTTCGAAGCTCAATCCATTTGCGCTGGATATTTAAACTAATATCTAAATTTAAAAGGGCTTAGGTCAAGTGTAGGCGTTTGATATCACGCAGATACTTAGGTAACGTTAAATTTTATTGCAATCATTTAAAACGTATTAAAAAAATATTTAAACTAAATATTAAAATTAAAAAAAATATATTAAAAAATTAAAATTAAATAAAAAAAAATAAATAAAAAAGACAAATAACAGTACATTAAGTTTATAAAACAACAAATTTTTCCTATATTCTATAACACAGATAATTAATGAATAATAAAAGTTATAAAAAAAAAAATTACCTGATTAATTAATAAAGAGCACTCCAAAACAAAAAATAACTAGTCCAAACTCATGAAGTCCACTTAACTATTTACAAAGGCGCTTAATTCAAACATAATGCCAACCAACAAGCTGTATCACATGAAACAATCAACTTCACACTTGTCCAAATCACATAGCTAAAGATACGTGTGTACGATTCGGCTTCTCGCGCCAAACTGAGCCATCCGCCCGTCCGCGCGTGTAATGGCTGCTCGGCTTCACTCAGAAACTCCTCGGACTAGAGGGCGTGCAGGAAAACTAAGGGTTGGGCTATACGACCCTTTGAAGACACATTATATTTTGTAATCTATCGCCTTTAATTTTTATTTATAGCTATGACCTTTGTATCACTACCTTATTAATGAAGCATGTAGTGTGCAAAAGTTTGAAAATTACAATTTGTTTCATATTTCTAAATTAAGTGACATTTAAATTATTTTTTTTAGAAATTTTGCAATTTTTAATGCTAGGTTTCCAGGAGAACAACTGAAACGAGGCACGAGTGATGCGATCGTGATTATTCAATTCATACTCAAGGTTGTGACTACATTACTAATTGTAACAGAATTCATGTAATAAATTATTAGTTACTATACAATTATATAACTAACCATTAAAATTAATATTTTTGAAGGAACTAATATAAATATTTTGATTTTATCTTAATATTTATTTCAATTCATCAAATTATGTTAAAAAAGTGACTACAATTAATAAAAATGCTATATCTATATGTATATTAAAAATAAAAATATTGCGTTAATTATATTTAAAGCTATTTGGAATTATTATGTTATACTGACTAATTATTGTGACACTTCTGTAAAAAGCAAAAGTTTGAAACAGTGCGCGCTGTAAAGCTTCAAGAAAGACAGGTTTTTATCGTTTAATCTCTCCCACTATTGCTCAAACAACAGATGGCCGATACGTCGTCGATTTTCTAATACTTTTTTAAATGAACAAAAAATTGGCTTATCTCTTTTTGTTTCAACAACAAAATTTCACTTTACCTAATAATTTATTTAGAGTTAACATTATGAATTGAACAGATAAATATTAATGTAGCATTCATTATAATTATGTTAACAAAAACTATATACAAATTACTGTTAACAAAGCGTAAATCCTTCACAAACCCATGTTGCAAATTTGAATTTTCTATATAAAATGACTTTGTTGTAGCTAGGAAGAGGCGAAATTTTTGATTTAAGAGCTTTGTTACCGAGATTAGTTCATCCTGGCTCTACGCATTCCTTTGTTTCTTATTACGGCAGCAAAGACACGTTTTTGTTTTTCAAAAAGTTGAGTATAATAAAGCTGTATAAAAATATGCTTTATATTAAATATATAAATATTAGTTTCTTTAAAAAATTATGTTTCTTAACAGAGCAGGCTCTATATAGACGGGCGCAGAAATTTCAAAGGTATAGCAGAGATATTTGTTCTATACGATCTCAAATAAAGCGAGATAATAGCAGGTAGTTGCAAACTAAATATAAAATTATACCGGTAAGTATGAAGCCGTAGGCACCTTGGATGATAAATTGCTAAACGATAACATTTTCATTATTTGTAAATATATTAGTTATGACTAAACTGAACGTTTCATATAATCTAATTTAGTGTTAATTTAACAACGTACTAAATGGTATTGCAATTAAAAACTCAACATGCCTCAAAGTTTAATTTTATATCTTCTCTATTGCCTCTAGCCTTGTGTTACTTTCACAGTCGTACATTTTGTCATATTTTAGACGTACATTAAGACGTTCTCATATCTTTACTTCAATGCATCCTGCACATTACAATAGATTTTCATTTGAATGAGAGCCAACAGGGTGACAAGCAGCTGCCCGACCCTCAAATCGCCATATCCAATCATGCGTGAAGGTGCACCGCGCTGCGTTGTAATAAACTTCATATTACTATGATTATTTACAATTACTTGTTTTACGAAGGTTACCCGATTAAATTATTTAGTCGTGAAGATGCTAACCGACTAAATTCGAAGTTCACTTGTACGTTGTACATTCTAAGAATATCTTACGAACGCTTGATAAAATTATCAAGAATTGGAGTAAATTCTCGAAAACAATAAGGAATCATGTTTCAATTTAAGAGTAGAGAATCTAGCGTCGACTGCTTTATATAACTCAGTTTACTTTTTAATATATAATAAGAAGGATGCAAAACAAGTTTATGGTACTATTTAACCCGAATATAGGAGGATGTTAGTCGGAGGCTCAATAAGACTTTCACCTTCGGCGCGCGGCCGCGCAAGGCCGCACCGTTCCCCGTACTTCCGCGCCGCCACGCGACACTACCTCGGTTATAGAGATCGTTTCTGCAATACGTATTTCGACTATTGCGATCGTGATTACGTAAATTTAATTGTTTCATGTTCCTTTAGCTGTCAATATAAGGAATGAAGAAATAATTTGTATTATAATTATACTTTTACTTTTGTAGAATTATAAAAAAAGATACAAAATTGGTTTGTGTAAATAAAACCGGCTAACGATTTAATAGCAGTTAGCTAAATTCCCAGATGTCATGCTAAACTAAGGTGAAATCAATTTTTAAAATTTTAAATCAAGTAACGGAATGTCTGTCAATCTATTCACGGTTATGGTTCGACACCTATTGTTATTCATTACCTGCTTTGGGACACGGCACGAACAAGTTTACACGCCAACCGACCCATATTTACAGACAGTAGTACGATCTCATTCCGCTCGTTAAATCGATGCTTTTAATAGAGATGATGGCTCAAGACTCAAGACTCCATTATATTTAAATAAACCGGAGCGCAGGCACGTGCGAAATGTTAACCTGACATTTGGAATATCGCACCGCAATAGGACTTGGACAATACAATTATGTTTTTATATCAAGGCGTAAACAACGTTTTTTGCGTTATATTGTGAACAATATGTGCGTGACGTCACACGGCACTAAAACATCACGACAAACAACTTGCGTAGTTAATATCTAAGAAATTCGAATGTTTACCCATTAGAATACCTTAAAATAAACTACGCTAAAAACCTCCACAAAGTTGGCGACAACGACCGATAAAGTTTTAAAGTCGCGGCTGAGGTGGTTTGACATTATTTTTCTGATTATCTCTTATCGTTAAGTAGTCACTGTGACGCTCACAGATAATAATTACATTTAAATAAATATTATCTATGAAACAGATTGAAAATATTAATGCTGTAATAATAACTTTTTAAATGTCAAAACAATACCTTAGACAGCTTTCACTGATGGACGTATAATAGTTTGGTTTAAAGTTTGGAAAGTAAGACGTAACTAGAGAAACCAGATACTTTAATAACTATATAATGGGATATACTATATTAATTTAGTACGAGATTGATTTTTGTTTGCGTCTAGTAGAATTTATTTTGTAATAAACTGAATAGTTATCATTATATGATGGCCAAATTACATAAAATCTGTACAAATTATATGTTATGCTGCTATGCTGTTCTGATACATCGTTACTAATATTATAAATACGAAAGTAACTCTGTCTGTCTGTTTGTTACGCTTTCACGCCTAAACCACTGAACCGATTTTGATGAAATTTGGTATGAAGATAGAACTAAACTTGGGAAAGGACATAGGATACTTTTTATCGCGAAAAAAATGATTGAGGGGGTTGAAATAGGGGATGAAAGTTTGTATGGAAGTTTCTTATTGTCAAACATAAAATCATGTAAGATTGTTTAATTGTTTACAACTTCACCACATAAACCACTTAACCAATTTTGACAAATAGTCTAGACCTTGGGAAAGACTATAGGATACTCCTTATCATATCGCGCGATATAACCAAACTTCACGCGGGCGAAGCCGCGGACGGAAAGCTAGTAAGTTATAAAACTGTAAAATTTCACATAGAACGGTTTACAAGTTGTTGGGTGAAAGACTAACAAACATCCATCCTCTGAAACTTTCGCACTTTTTTTTTTTTTTTTATATTGTGGTATTGTTATATTAATATGTTTCCAAGTATTCCCCATTAGGTATATAATATGCTATAAGTAAGCTATTTTGAGTGAACTCTCGTCACAAATGTTTTGTTTGAATATTTCCATCACAAACAGTACGCAGTTGATCTGCCAATGTTTTTCAACAACTTGTGTACATGAGACGTCGCTAATATTACCTACACTAGATTCTAAACGTTCAATTCATTTTCCATACTATCTATTGTACTTCGTGACCCTTTTGCTTTTCGGTAGAGTTAAAAGAGTTTCTGTCTTATAAGCAGGTAGTGACTACAAAGAAACGACGATGATTCACGTCGTAAAACCTTATGAGCTCAGTAATAAAACATTTAAAATGTAAAAACAAGGCATTAAGCCTATTGTTATTTGAACGACTAACTTAAGGATCGAAATATTAAATAAAGAAAAGTAATATCTGTGTAAAAGATAATAACAGAAGATCATTAAATTATTACAAATTAAGTATAGTTTATTTTATATTCACAATGAGAAACAAATAATTTTTTTTTTTTATGGATAACGGATGGCAAACGAGCAGAAGGACCACCTGATGGTAAGTGGATACCTTCGCCCATGAACATCTACAACACCAGAGATGTTGTAGATGCGTTGCCAACCTAGAGGATACAGATGGAAGAGGAGGACAATGTAGTATTCCGTTCTCGGAACCACCACATTTTGGGGAAAGAAGGGTGGGAATGGGAAAACCTGGCTTACATGCCATCGAACCGGAACACATCATAAGATAAAAAACAAATAAATTTATTGTATATATATATTATAATAGTGGTTCCAATTGTTTTGTTTAAGTTAAATAATGGCTCCTAACTGCATGCCCATTGAGCAGTCTCAAAATCGATACACCAGCAATGTAATTGTAATGATGAATTAATTAATCACTGCGAAGAGGCTATTAAGTAATTATGATCAAATATAATTGTGAAATACAATCATGTTATTATATCGTACCTAGTATCTATGCGGAAACATACATATATTGCAATACCTTCTCTACAAGTAGATGTAATGTCTTTCAAATAAGCATTATATTTCCATACTTTTCGATAAATATGTTTTTTTTTAATCCTAAATGTTGATTAACATATTAAAAATATCAAAAACCGTTGTTTTTAGAAACAATCATTGGGTAGCAGAAATTTGCAAAAATCTACAGAAATGCTAACAAAAATAAATTGTAACAAGCCTAAAAGAATTTATTTTTTTGTACATTTTCTAAAAATATTTTGTCTTATTTAGCAGTTGTATATATGCATCTATATTGTATTACAGTGTACATATTTTAAATTTGATAATAATAAAATTTAGTTTATGAGTATTTATTATTTAGTGGGTCAATTGCTATCAACAGTTTCTACCAGTATTTTCACTCTAAACTAATTCTGTTAACTATAAGTAACCAATAACTACAATTTATTGCCGCCGCAATCACGCCAAGTCAAGATTACAAAATAGTTTGTTTACATTTGTCGGAAAAGAAACGAACGATTACAATCCAAAGGGAACAAAGACTGGACGATGACTGCCGACGATCTCCGAATACGCGCGAACAGCTGGCGATACTTATATTTGATAATTTACCTTAATTTAGATTCTAATACTCCGTAATAAGCATCTCGATACTAGCAAAATATACTATACTTAAATAATTTATTAGATTTTCAACTCTATTTCTATATATATAAGGTTGTTATTATTATATTGTCATATTGCGCACTGTACGCCCGCACAGCAGTCGGCTGGTCCTTGATTATTGAAAAATTTTAGTGACAGTTCCATCAACTTTTTACGCTTATTAAGTGAACGGTGATTGAATGTTTGTAGCGGTTTACATTTCATTTGGACTTTTTGAAATCCATAAGTAATCCGTTTTGAATACCTTCACCCGTTCAAAATATATATTTTCACCTGTTCATAAGCCCTGAAAAACAGTTATATAGCTACGTTTTATATTAAACATAAATATTCCTATCGCAAAACTTGCCAAATAATAATCGATCAAGTTTCCTGTAAATATGAATATACAAGTAGTAATAAATACTTTTTTATTGTGTACAAGTATTTTGAACAGAAACAATGAGACAGCGATTACTGTATGAAAATAATTTCACTACCTTGGAATATTAATTAAGATTCTACTATTTACCGTCCTTATTTTCCATAAATGGACTATTTTATACAATTTTTATATTATAGACAGATCTATTGTTAGCTATATAAGATAGTACATAAGCACTGTACATACAGAAATAAATAGAAATATATATATAAACTTCAGATTTATTGTCTTTATTGTGTCATTTTGACTGGGATTCATAATGCCTTATCATTACTGTATTAGTCACAGCGGTCTCGTTATGTTCGATGATTTATACTCCTACACTTGTTTAATTCCTCAAATCTAAATAACCAAGTACCTACGTCCGTTGTATCATTTCATTCATGAACACGTAATAGGTAAAAGTTTGAATAATATGTAATAATAAAATCATAATAAAATAAAACAAATTCCACAACTGTCATTGATTTCTGACAGACGTGATAGCGATTTCCACAGATTATACACAATAGTTTAACTCAGTGAACGATTTATAATCACATTAAGACTCAATTAGCTTCTAATAGAGCGTAATTCCTGATCAAAGTTTCAAATGATTCCTTATTTTAATTTAAATCATTTATATTCTAAACGTGTAATACATACAATGCTACTCTTTATTGCTTCATCTGTAAAAGGCAACGGTTCAAAATTATTCTGCCTATATTAATTTCGGGTAATATGTGAAGTTAAACATTCATACAACATTATAAGGTCGTTGACCAAGTTTAAAAGAAATACAATAGAGTTGTATAATTTGCGGGGATACTATAAAAAATAAAATTAAAGCTCTACACATAATTAAATTTCTAGTGAAGAAATATTCAATTTATTTAAAAAAAACTACGAACAAAACAAAAAGAGAGACAACTAGATTTCATTTGAAAATTTTTGATGCAACAAGGATCTAAAAACAGATTGGATGGGAAAAGATAACAGACAATCCTCTTTACCTGAGTGACAAACAATGAAAGATTTCCAGGATATTTTAGTAGTACCTACTTGTATGTTTTGTATTTATTAACAAAATGGTAAAAGAATGTTTTATGACTCAACAAAAATTAGTAAAATTTAAAGACAAAACAAACCTTTAAATCTTTATACGTATAGATATATCTTCAACTTTGCCTTTATCAACTGTGTGATTGGCAAACGATACACAATCAAAACTACTGGACATATAAAGCTGAAATTTAGCATGTAGGTTCCTTGGAAAATATAGGGAAGGTCTAAGAGATTTCTGGAAGTACCTACTGAAAGGAGGAAGCATGATTTTTTACTATTTGCAACCCACAACTTGTTTATATTATAAGACAAAATATATATATATATACAAAGTCAATATAATTTTCTATTAATATGGGATTTACAAATATTCGCTTCATTTGTCCAACATGATCGTATTTGCATTTGTAAGATGAAATCACTGGACTATTCTAGTTTGTAACATCACAAGTGTTATTGATAGAGGTATGAATAATAGCTTTATTTTTATTGCCAGCACTAAAATAGAACTTTATTATTATATAGTATTATGTATCATGTAAAACAGTTTTTTAGATATCTGGCCTAGAATCGATTAATTTGCAAAAAAAAAAAACATTTGTATAGTCATATATATATTACAAGTAAAGTAAATTAATAAAAATAGATAATTATAAAATAATGATAATAGCAGTGACATCAAACGTAAGGTGACGTATAGAAGTGCTGAAAGCAATGTGAGTGATTATTTTTAGTGCTCAATGTCACATGGTTTAAGTGTCAACGACTCGATAACGAATTCAACACCTGCCTATAAGAAATCGAAGTACAAGACTTATAAAGCAACGAAAAAACTTAACGAGACATCTTTAAAACGTTAGATTGACCTCTAATGAGATTTATTAGATGTACTTTTATTTTGACAGAATGTTAATTATATTTTCGTTATTTTAGATCTCTAAAATTGAAGATTATTTAAAGAGCACCTGCCAAAATTAAATCAATATTTGCCTAAGAATGTTTTATGGTTTACGATGTTTTAACTAAAGTCGATTTATGAGCGAGAAAGTTAACTGAATATTAATTTCTTTCTTAACTGTTATATAAATCAAACATTTTAGGAATTGTTGAAAAATTATATAATCGCAAATAAATAACATAATGGCGCAGTTTGGTTTTGTATACGTAAATCGTGATCAGATCACCGATTATTTTTAAAAGTATATTAGAATGAATGGAAGGCGTCGGAGAACAAAGTGATTTCACACTGAAAAACTACAAAGAAACTTTTTACTAACATTTTTAGCTATAACGTACATTAAGAATTAAAAAATAAAATATGTCAATCTCACATGTCTTGTGACTTGCCAAAATGAGGGAACTTGTTAAAAATTAATAATTTATAATGCTTTTACATTTAGGATTACGTGTAAAGTTTTGATACATGAATCAACACGTAATAGAGTTCTTATCCTCTAGAGACCATGTTTCCTCTACTGAGGTGAAACTCAAACAGACAAACAACGCTTATGTTAAGAAAATAGAGACTAGAAGAAAATTTATAAATGGCTCTAGTAGAATTTTTGACATAAGAAATATAGGATCATTTTTAAAACACATAATAAAATACAAGCATTTTGATTATTTTTTATTTAAATGTAATTTGTAACGTTTCCATAAGCAATATATAAAATAAGTATTGCAATATATATATATATAATAAAATATTATTTTATGCGTAATCTGAAAGCTATGAAGTATTTAGTTTAAATTTCATTTCTCTTGTTCTTTGTTGATTTTCAATTATTCGAGTCAACAAATCACGTATTCTTTTACTAGAAGTATAGTGAATTTTGGCAATTGCATTAATAAATTATAGGTAGCTTTCACAGTAATAAAGGCCTACGACTCTTGTTTTAACAAAGTTATTGTAAAACGACATTGAGCGTAGTCTGATGAACTTGACTTTTAATTTATTGAACCAGAATACTAATAGATTATATGCTATTATTTATATAAATATATAACATAATTGGTATCCCCTTGTTAACGTTTAAAAAGCAACGGGACGTACTCCTTCGTTTAGATCTAAATTATTCAATTGAAAACATGAAAAATTGTAAGAAAAGTTCAAATGAATGAACCGATGTTTACGCGAAATAATAATTTTTTTATTAAGATTTTAAATATCTACCTTTTAGAGAGAACAAATGTTTGTAAATATTTATAAAATCGCTTATAATAAAACGTTAACAACCTTGTACTACATTTACCTGATGTGTGTATATAATTTTACATTTTAACATTATTTATCGAACTAGAAAATCATATCTATATAAGACTGAAGACTAACTTCATAGTCAGTTTCAATTAACTTGTCGTTTTAGCTTATACTATACAATATTTATTTACTTTTTTTTACAAGTTTAGTTTAAATCATTATATTAAATCGTGAAGGAAAAATTTTGGATCCCTTTTTATGAAAAATACGCGGACGGTGGAGCATGGAGCTAGGCACACCTATAGTTTATATAACGAAGGAGTGCAAAATGATAATATATTTTTAAATTAATGCATGAAAAAAGATTAAATTAATAAAATAACTGTTACACACTACCATGCGCTTGACATCCATCTTTATATAAAGTGGCATATAGACAACGCGTTGTTAACGCGTCAACGGGAACACTAGCACGAATAAAAAGCTTAATTTAAAGTAGTAATCCCGATGCATTAGCAACGTTTATGTCACTATATACTAAAGTGTATTTCAAACGCTTTACTTGTGTGTAATATTTATTTTATGTATTTCTAATATATTATTATTAAAAGCATTAACTTTCTGCACTTCTCCAGATACATTTTAACTACAAATGTCAAATTTAATACCCCTCCGTCCACAATTTTCGCAAAAGGAGGTCATAAATTAGCCTTCTCAATTATTTAGTTTATTTAAGTAGACTTACCAAAATATAATAATTCTGATCACTATGGACACGTTATCCGTCTGTGGTCCTTTTATCAATATTCTCTGAATTTTCATATTACTTAACTAAGTTTAAAGGAAATAAGATAGAATTATGTACCAAAGAGAGTCCAAATATTTTAGTTGCCTATTTCTTATCAATAAATTAATATTACTTAATATTTACTATGACTAAAGCAGAAATTTCAGATTTATCATATAGCTTATATAAGTTAATAATTAGGCTTCTAGGAGGTGAAACAAGAATTTCTTGTTATTATAATAACTCGGCTAGTAAGTGGCGTATGAAGATGAAACCATGCATACGATTTTTAAGTAAGACCTCTAACAATACGACTGTGAAAGCTGATTCCAATTCCTTTTTTTTTTCCATTGTTCATAATTATTATTTAACATAGATAAAAAGATAATCTTATAGATTTGCAAAATAAAGATTTACATATTTTATTAAAGTCTTACTAATCTTACAAGTATAACCTGTTAACAAACAAATACGCAAAACTAAAAATTTGTGTAGGCCATATTGTTCTGACTTTTTGAATCCGTTCACAAATATATTCCTAATTCATAAATTACAATGTATAAATAACGAACAGAAATATAGAGCCTAGTATAGTAACATTTCCAACACGACAAAATAAAATAAACATACATACATACATAGCTTCACGCTGTATCCCGCATATAGCAGGGTAGGCAGAGGGAACTTAATGTTAAGACAGTCCGTTCCCCATTTTCCGCATCGAGGCATTGCGGGCTGAGTAGCGGAGCTCAACGCCGCGCTTTGCCTTATTACCAAACCCAGGAAATGAAAAATTCCATTTCCTGGAGTGGGAATCGAACCCACAACCTGTCGCGTTTACACAGGCGTTCAAAATAAAATAAAAAGATATAAAAATATTTCATATAAAATACAAACTTTATATGCTAGCTGTGTTATTAGTTAATATTTGATATGTTAGAATTGCTTTGCAGTAGAGAGTTAAATTATATGTATATGCATGTAACACGCACAAAGCACCGCCCTCCCTCTTGCTGTAAACACGTGCGCGAAATGGAGTTACACTGCGCCTAGATATCGCTACATCGTTAACGTGAACATTATTTATAGCGAATTATCGCAACGGTAAAAGGGAAAAAATGTTGCATATATTATAAGCGGTAGACATCCGCTTGTCTGTATTTAATCATCAATATCAATTTTTATATTAATTATTAGTTACAGAAGCAGGTAGAAAAATAGTAAATAAAATAAGAACTTCGTGCTCTGCTTTAGGAAATACAATGTGTTTCTGAGTGTTTTGTTTTGTATGTTATAGCTCAAAATATACCCCCGAACGGGATTTGAACCCTTAACCATAAATCACGATAGTCACTTGTATCGATACGTATATTAGTAACAACCAGGATGTTTTAAACTGTCATTAGCTGACAAGTTTTTAATAAACATGTGCTATTTACAATATGATAAACAAGATACTTATCATTATATTGTGACCAAATTACCCAAATATTGTATTGTATGTAGCCTTTGTGTTATTCTAACGTATAACCTATATTAGTGTAAAGTTTCATCTAAATCGATTTAGTGGTTTTTGCTCGAAAGAGAAACATTTATCCTTACAAACTTACATATTTATAATATTAGTTAGTGATCTACATAATAATATGACGAGTTTAGTCTTGTTTAATTATTAATTGTTGTAAAAATAAATGTTTTTATTTTTTTTATGGATACCGGATGGCAAACGAGCAGAAGGACCGCCTGATGGTAAGTGGTTACCTTCGCCCATGAACATCTACAACACAAGAGATGTACTAGATGCGTTGCCAACCTAGAGGATACAGATGGAAAGGGAGGACAATGTAGTAGTCCGCTATCGGAACCACCACATTTTGGGGAAAGGATGGGTGGGAAAGGGGAAAACCTGGCTTACATGCCATCGAACCGGAACACATCATAAGATATTTGGCGGTTCGTCTTTGACATGATAGTGGTCGCGAGCCAGACGGAGGACGAACCTCCTACCACCAAACACATACTAGGTTTTAATCGTTCACCACACTGTTATCATGAAAAAGTTGTGCCATTAAAATAATATGTAGCTGTGCATCAAATTTTTCGTTCTTTACGTAGAAGCAGGACGAAATTGAAGGCTATTGACCTAGCTACGTAAATGATGTGGGTATGAAAGAGTAGCCTAAATATTTTTTATGTTGCTTGTTCACAGTAGGTGTAAAACATAACTAGAGTAATAACCTGCGTTAATATTCACAAAGCATTAATGAGAAAATATTGCGACTTTATAAGTGAGAGGAAGCACAAGAAAATTATGAATTACCAGGTAATATTGTGTTTATGTAATTTATTTTGTACACAAAGATAAACTTTCAGAAATTAATGTAGGTATAATTATTATCCATCTTATTGTATTTTGAAAATACTAGACATTTAAAATAACAATTTAACAAAGTAAAAGCAAATATAAGAATTAGATATTTTAATACTAACTAAAGTAGTCAAGTCGAATTATTTAGGTTACAACAAAAGTTTAAAGAAAATCTACTATATGTACCATGTCCATATAATATAAATCATGTATTTATACAAATAATTTATTAAAGTAACTTTAGACAAAACGCGGTGTTGAGTTCCGCCTCTTAGCACGCAAAGTCTCAAATTCAGACGGAAAGCAGCGAACGGACTTTCTTGATGTTCTCTCTTCTTTTTTTGTTTTTAAAATGTAATTTCTTTTTTTTTCATGAAAGTGACAATAAGTGGCCATACAAATGAGATATTTACTATGACAACCCAAGGTACATTAGATACTCATATATAGAGAGCTTCGTATTTAGCTTTTGTTTGTATATTTTTTATCATGTAGCCGAAGAAACTATTTGATAATATGATATTATCACTAAAGTCAAGCTAAGTTGTTACTTTTATATAATTTTAATTTAAAATTGTTTTTGAACTTTACTATTTCTTAAATGATTGATAAGACAATTGTCCGAAACTTTGTTTGCCTTTGAAGCGGATCGTAATAGAAAATTTAGCAGTGTTACTGTAATATTTATATTGAAGTAGTTTAGTGCTTGTAAAGTAGAGATTAGTAGTATATATAGGCTGATGCTTAAATTGTAAATCATTATAAAGACGTGTAATAAAAAAAAAAATAAAAATATAAAAAAAAAAAAAAAAAAAATATAAATATAAAAATAATGTGTATAAAAATGTTATAGCTAAATAAAAAACTTTTGTTAATTGCAAATCTAAGCTAGTAAGTTAAGTAGCTTACAAATTTTACATAAAACTGAAACATCGATCACAATAAGTAATATGTGGGTGAGTTAGTGCAATCTACAGTCTGGAACCAGTCTAGACCTGAAGGCAGTCTGGCGAGGTTAGTGACTGCTCGATGTACTAATCAAATACTAGAATTATGTAGGGAAAATGTAACACTCAAAAATTGAGCATTTTGTTGAAGCTTTTGTAAACAAATGGTTTATAAAATAATGATATATATATATATATGATTATAAAAAAAATTATACATTTTATATACATGGTAATTATAAAACTATACTAACTCAATTCGGCGGAAAGTGGGGAACAGAATTGTTGTAAGAGAACGGAGTGTCTTAACACTAGGTCCTCTAAAAAACTAGCTTTTTTTAATAATTTTAATTACAATTAAAATATTAAAAAAAGGTAATTAAATCTTAATCCTCCAGAGTACAACACATTATTATAAAACTATGAAAAACGTTTAAAAATATATAGGTAAGCATAATGGCTAACACTTTAATATTGACTTTAGATGAAATCTATGCAATTAGTGGCTCCAGAAACTTAGAATCAATAGTTGACCAAAAGTAATTCCACTACGCCTACTCATTTAGAATGAAGACGGTGTCTTTACGTTTCAATAAATATTGTAATAACTATAAAGAGACTCTACATTAACTGTCTGGTAACCAACTCTGCTTACTTTATATATTTGTACTATGAAATATAGTCGTGGTATTATTCAAACGGTTCTAACACAATCGACTACTATATCCAATGGTTGAAAACGTGTGATTTTTGCCTCCTTTGTGTTTTAATAACATGATACAATTATAAACAAGTTAAGTTATTTCTTATTATTATTTGAAACACTTATAATAAATAACTCTTATTATATATATATATATATATATATATATATAAAATAATTTAGTAAGAATGAAGTAGAACGTGTTTAGGTGGTTTGGGCATGTAGAGAGGATGAGTGATGAAAGAATGGTGAGAAAGATATATGAAGCAAAGCTGAGCGGCAAGAGAGGTAGGGGAAGACCTCGGTTGACCTTCGAGAACACAGTAGCGGTGTTACTGGATGAAGGTCACGGAAAAAGCATGAGTACCCCACGGAGGGCATGCATGAAGAGGTTAATGACTGTGGACGAGGCGAAAGAGGTATGCAGGGACCGTAGTGTTTGGCGCCTCTGCCTCCAACTACCCCGTTAGGGATAAAGCGTGAAGTTAGGTAGGTAGGTAGATAAACATAAATAACGTGTGAACAAAGCCTATAAACATCACTAATATATTGAATAATAATTGTGTTTTTATTACTGCGTGTTTACGCAAATCAATGCCGCGCTTTGACTTACCACAACTAGAAAATAAAAATAATTTAAATATTCTGCTGAGCGGGAATCGAATCTTCAACCATTCGCGTTTACAATCAGATGCTCTCTCAATACATAACGAAGGCCTCAAAAGAAATTGTATATTCAGTGGTCGTGGGTTCAATCCCCTTATGGTTAAATTAAAATATTATGTAGGTTTCTCCGGTCTGGTTCCGTTGGGTTCCGCTGGCTAACTGTCATTGTCTTTATGTGCGAAAACGTGCAAAACTACGAGCACGGTGTAATATCACTAGGTGATTTTTTTCTTTGTGAATTGAATTGAATTCGAAGCAATTAATTGTTTATAAAATTAATGAAATAAAATCTTTTTATCTTTCCACACTCTTTATATTTTGCGGAGTGACAATTTATTTTGTACTCTTTTTTCCACAAATATGTTTATACAAAGTCATCAAAAACTCTACTATATAGCTATACTATAAATACATGTTTTTTAACCATTGGGATTCGAACCCACATTCGTCGTCTTCTTTAGTCATTGCCAACCTAAATGGCGTCAATAAAACATATATATATATTAATACATACTTAAAATTTAATAGTTAAAAAATATAGCGGTATAAAGTTTAACGACTTTATCTTGTGATTTGTTTAATTATAGTGCTTTAGTATTAAGCGTCTACATAATCAGAAAATAATTCTGTAGACCTAATTCATGAACCGGTCTTCCCTTTGTACTTAGACACAATTTTCACATTCCAAACTGATTTTCCTTTGTGAAGTGAAATTTCAATTAATGCCTGAATTTTAAGCTCTACATTTATTCTTTTCGTAAATTTAATATTTACTTTAATAAATGAGATGTTATTTATTATTTTTACCTTTAAATATTGCATTCGAAGGACTATGAGTGTAATAAGTTATGTATTGATAGACAGTTTCAATCATTTAAATAAACTGCGTACTAATGAATTAAAAATTCAAAAAGTCCCTTTAACGTAGAGAGCCGGTTATATCACTGTATGTGCGTACAATAAATTTTGGCTTTTATTACTTATGCAGTAGATGTTAGAGTGAAACGGTACACGACCGCCGCAAAACATAGCGGAGCATGACGGGCGTAGCGTAATTCCTCGCGTTTTCATCGCACCGCTATACGATACGAGTATGTTCATGATTAAGGACCTCGGATCGGTTTGAAACTAGGCGAGCTCTCGATATCCTATGACCCAAATTATTATATCAAACTTTAAATGTTATTTGATAAGCCTTATTATATAATACAAGATTTACAATGTTAACGAGCTTCTATTGTTTTAAAAAAGTGCTCTATGCTTTTTAGCTAATAGCAGTCATATCTTAAACTATTATTAATTGTAAAAATATTTAAATATTGTTTAAATTTGCTATTGAATCCGTTGACCAATACAAAATAAACATGATTATCAAATAATTGAAAAAAGTTAGTTGTAATAAATCAACATAAAATAATTGACGAAAAAGACAATTTAACGGGGCCTATTATCTTTAACACCGTAAATTAAGCAGCCTGGTAGGTATTTACAACGACCGGATAGATCTGCGAACTGGTTGCGTGGCGATAACGAGTGTTAAACATTTTACGAAGCGATCGGCAAACACGTGAACCGATTTCAATCTGTTTTCTTTGTCCGCGAAAGAAGTTCGGATCGGTCGGCCGACTAGTTGGACGCAGCGGCGGTGACATCTGTGGATACGTTCGTTCGGGCCTTTACGAGTTTGCGAAGACTACTATATAACGATGCTTTAAAGATGGCCGGGAGAGGGAGCGGGGCAGGTGCGTTCGTTTGACGGAAAAAGGGATTCAATTGAATATCTCATATATTAATTTGCCCCACACAGTTAGTGAAACAGGTAATACACACATGTAAACTTAAAAATATACTCATCGGAATGCTTACGAATTACGATGATACGACGCGTTGCCGAAAGTTATTTACGAGCGTGCCAGTTTAATCATAGAGAAGATAGCTGAATAAAATTGCTCCAACTTTAATCTCACTCCGTAAAGCAAAGCAGATAAAACGTTTCAAAGTTTTAGACAAGTAGTTTATAAAGTGACGCCAAAGTGGTTGAAGAAGAATATAATAAACAAAAAATGTGTCGTTTTGCATACGTATGTTTATCTTTATGCGGTATTAGAGCACCGTTGTTTGTGCTGCAAACCCTCCCATTATAAAAGTAGGCTTTTGTGCGCCAGTGGGAATGTAATAGACCATCGTGCTGCCTACTTGCCAAGCATTCTGCTACTATTTATCAAATTGCTTTAGGTTTTTAATTACATAGCCATTTATTTATTTCAGTGGCATGTAAAATATTTTCTAAAATGTAACTCCTTTAATTTTTAAACGTATTGTGGAGTTGTACTTGTTAAGTATTATTATTATTATATTGTGTAAATAACAAAACTGACTAACTAATTATTCTTAAATTTTCTAAAAGTCAATAACAAACTCATTAAATATGAAGCGTTGGATTTTTTAAAAGCCATTAATTAATTTATTATTTGTGTATCTATGTGTCTAACTATTAAATAGGGAATGAATAAATAAAAATAATTTATACATAGTAGAAAGAGAAGAAGGAGTGTATAAGTTATTGTAATTTAAATTCCAAAACCTAAAATTTAGACTTAAAAGATTAACAGTAGATAATTCAGTAATCAGAAAGTTTAAAACAGTTGTTAGTGGATTAAGTGATAATAAAGACTGTTGTCATTATTACGCCTGTCGTGGCACAGAGGCACAAGCGTGCGACTGTAAATGCGGCAGGTTGTGGGTTCGATCCCCACTCCA